>OZ024821.1:17901292-18472154 GCA_964016985.1 Anodontia alba
TGTTGTATGTAACCATTTTAATTGCATCAACTTGTCGATGCAAATCAAATGAGTCACACATAACCCACAACATATGCTTTTATAACAAAATCAGAAAAACAAAAAAAAAAAAAAACATTGCATAAACACTCTTAAATAAGTCATTTGCTGAGCTTGTTAAAGCATTCTTTTAGTAGTGAATATATATTTTACCACAAGTTTTCCCAATAATTTTGAAAAACCTTAATGCACAGTGTGGTAATTAGGTCAGATATGGTATGGTATTGTAAAGACAGCTGTCCATATATGGTTCCCAACTGCTAAAACTATTGGTGGTGCATTGTATGACCATATCTAGATTGATCCATGTAATTGTAATTCAAATATCGTCCCATAATAATATATCTTTTTATCTGAGTGGGAGTTACAGATTATGTATGTATAATGCATGTTTTATGGTTCACAGCTCCAGGTAAGAGGGGGTATCAGGTAATTAGTTATCTTATTTCTCCATGAAAACATATATTGCGGGTACTTGTTAGAAGCTTCTCAGTGAGACACTTCTAAAGAGTACCCACAATATGTGTTTTTTTGTGGACAAAATTTAATAAGAAAAAAATATCAATACTTTTTGGTTACAAAAGTGCCTTATCTAGAGCTAATTTTGAATGCTGAGTGTGTATCTTTTGATATAAGAAAATAGAGTTGTAATCAGACTAGTTTACTAACCCTTGTCCTGCTGAATAAATTAAGATGCCACACCCACTTCTAATTTTCAGCCAATCATATTGCTCGATCTGAATTTTTGCTATAAATTCACATACTTGTTGGCAAACAGTGCAGATCCAGATCAGTTGGCTTCTTCAGAAGCCAACTGATCTGGATCTACACTGTTTGCAAAGGTAGGGTATATCCGGGCTCAGCAACACAAGGGCTAAGGTTTATATGCTAAAACTTACCTTAACCCTTCAAGCACTGATCACATCTGACGCGGACAATAATTTTGATTTTTCTTTTATTTATTTTTTTATTTTTTTTTTTTTTTGAGAAAACAAAACCTGATATTTCTTGTGAATCATCTGTTTTTTGTGGGTTTATTTTGTATGTTTGTTGTTGTTGTTTTTGGGTTTTTTGGGGGGGGGGGGGGGGGTTTCAGAGAAAACAAGTCCTTACATTTTTTTGTGAATCATCTGCTTTTTTTTATATTTTTCAGAGAAAACAAGTCTAGACATTTCATATGACTCATTCTGCATTTCAAATGAATTGTGAAGACTTGTTTTCTCTTGAAAAAGAAACACAAGTAGCTCAAGGGCAACAATTGCTCACCTGAGTACTGATACCTACATTCATATTTTAAACTACAATTCTTCTACAAAAATGCATTATTTTACATTTTTTCCCATTCAAAAGGCCAATGGACCATATTTGCCATAAAATAGGTCAAGGTCAACCTAAGATCATAGTATGAACAAATTTGGTAGTTTTCAGTCACCTCATACTACATGCCAAATTTCATGGCAATCAGCCCAGCAGTACCGGAGAAAAAGTTCTCAATCGCTTCAGATTAATACCATATTTGGACATGGCAGCCATCTATGCCACGTGACCTGGATCATTCAAATAAAATTTCATTTCATAAGCCTCAACTGTTTTGGATGATTGCACTGTTGCACAATTTTCCCATTCAAAAGCCTGAGGTAACAAATTTGACCTTGCCATAAATTAGGTCAAGGTCAACCCAGGATCATCATTTTTACAACTTTTGTAGGGCTCAAGTCCCTAGTGCTGTCTATTAAGTTTCAAGGCCATCTCACTTATGGTTCTGGAGAAGAAATTTTTAATGATTTTAAGAATATATATGGGCATGGCTGCCAACTTTGTCATGTGACCAGGACCAATTATAAAAACTTTTGTTCCTGTGAGGCATAAATGTTCTATATAAAATCTGACTTTAATTGGCCCTGTGATTTCTGAGAACATATTTGAAATTTTGATAGACATTCAACCCTGGTGACCTTGAGCCAAGGTCACTGAATGATCTTGATCTTTGACATTCATAGGGGTTCATATAAGACCTACTTTCATTTCATAAACTATAACTGTTTTGGATAAATGCACTGTTTTACATTTTTCCCATTAAAACGCCTTAGGGACCAACTTAGACCTTGCCGTAAAATAGGTCGTCAACCCAGGGTCATCATTTATATAACTTTTGTATGACTCAAGTCCCTTTTGCTTTCTCCCAAGTTTCAAGATCATCTGACTTACGGTTCTGGAAAAGAAGACTTTTAAAGGGTTTTTACAATATATGGGCATGCCAGCCATCTTGGTCATGTGACCATGACCAATTATATAAACTTTTGTTCCTGTGAGGCATAGATGCATAGCCCCTATGTGACTCTGTTGTCCAGCTATGTTAAAAATCTTGACTTGACACACAGATTTTCTATATAAAATCTGACTCGAATTGGCTCTGTGGTTTCTGAGGAGAAAATGTTAGCAATTTTGATGGACATTCAATCCTAGTAACCTTGAGCCAAGGTTACTGAATGACCTTGACCTTTGACATTCATAGGGGTTCATATAAGACCTACTTTCATTTCATAAAATACAACTGTTTTGGCTAAATGCACTGTTTTACCTGTTTCCTATTCAAACGCCTTAAGGACCAAATTTGACCTTGCTGTAAAATAGGTCAAGGTCAACCCAGGGTCATCATTTATATTATTTTAGTAGGGCTCCAGTGCCTTCTGTTGTCTGCCAAGTTTCATGGTCATCTGACTTATGGTTCTGGAGAATAAGATTTTTAAAGGGTTTTTACTATATATGGGCATGGCAGCCATCTTGGTCATGTGACCAGGACCAATTACATAAACTTTTGTTCCCACGAGGCATAGATGTTCCACATAAAATCTGACTTCAATTAGTCCAGGGGTTTCTGAGGAGAAGATGTTTAAATGTGTTGATGGACGATGGACAATGGACCATTGGTATACTATAAGCTCACCTTGTGAGCCTTCCGCTCAGGTGAGCTAAAACAATCAAAATTTTAATTTATCATCTACTACCAATTTTGCTTGGCACTTTAAGGGAAAATTATCATTTTTCATACATTTTCAAACTCATTCGAGATTTCATCAATGTCCACCTGATCCAATCACAACTGAACAACTTCTGCTGATGACAAGGTCAAACAGAGGCTTTTATCAGCAATCAAGGTGATGTAACTCTAAGATAAATGAGCCGATCTGGCCAGTTTTCAACCTCGTCCTGGATATCACCCATGTTCACCTTATCTGCAAGTTTCTGGAAAACCCGATAAAAACTAAAGGAGTTATGCTGATGACAAGCATTTTCCCATCATCAGCCTATTTGACCTTTTGGTTGCTACAGCAACCAAGATTTTCATTGGATTTCCATACAAAGTTTATTCATCAATGCTGCAGATGAGGTATGGTCAAGGTCAGCCTGCAGAGATAGAACTAGTCAAAGATGCTGATGGCTGGACAGATGAGTCAGAGGCCTAACGGCTCCCCAGAAGCCTTCGTCCCAGACTTGCTAAAAAAAAAATGTTATTAATAATATGTCATCTGCTGAATTTGCTCAGAGAGTGGTATAGTTTAAAAACTTTAACATAAAAGTAATATTTGTGGATGACAACATCAATGCTGATCCCAACATAAACACCGAAACCAGGGCAGTACATTAGCTTTTCTTATGGTAAATACATTAAACAGTGATGGCCCTGACCAGAGCACAGTGGAATGTCTCGAAGTCAAAATAATAAGTCATGTTTTCTGGTGACACTGGTAAAATATTGTTAAAAAGTCAAGATCATATCCACCTGTTGGTCTTTAATCATTTCATTCAGAATACACATCTAAATTTACTCTTAAACTTATAAGCCAAAAATCACTTTAACATATATAGGCCACCGGTTTGATTATTTACTGATAGAAATCTTTCCCAACAAAGCTGTCAAAAGTGTTTGAGGCCAGCTGTAAGAAAGCCAGCGTTATCCCTTATTTTCAGGCCAACAAAGAAGAAGAATTTGAGCTAGACTGCCTGGTCAGTTTATAATTCTGCATACATCTTGGAATTAACACCTAAATAGCTTGAGCATTGAGAAGTCCTGCACTCACCAACTATGCACTGACACACATATGATAATGTCACATAGCTCCAGATAAGGCACTTTTTTCAACTGCAAAGTACTGACATTTTTTGTATTACATGTTGTGGGTATTTATTCATCTGAAAAGTACTGATATTTTTCTCATTTTTTTTTTTTTTTTTTTTGATGCATCATAATTATGTTGTGGGTACTCATTAGAATTGCCTCATGATCACTGGTGGTGCCTAAGTGAGGAACTTCAAATCAGTATTGTTACCCACAGCATGTTTTCATTGAGACATGAAATACTATTTTTAAATGACAGTACAGTACCTTTTTACCTGATATTTAGCTTGTGTTCAAAAGAAATTAAGTAAATATTAAGTGATTTTGTAGGACACTGTGAAAGTATATGGAGGATTAATGCAATAAATATTTGAAGGATTATATCCATAGCTCCAGATGAGAAGGGGTATCAGGTAAATATTTTTCATATTTCTCTCCGAAAACGTATGTTGTGGGTACTCATTTGAAGTGCCTCTATGAGGCACTTCTAATGAGTACTCACAGTATATGTTTATGTTTAGAAGTAAGAAAAATATTTACCTGATAAATACCTTTTGGATGATAAAAATTCCCTATCTGAAGCTATGTATTTATCCTGAGTATTCAGACACCTTAACTCTTTACCATATGCATCTTCAAATTTGAACAAGTCAATTTAACTCCCTGCTGGTGAGGCAAAAAAAACTTTTGCACAAGTGGCTACAGTGTAGATCCTGATAAAATGCCACATTCTGCTGTATTGGATCTTGGTCTAAACTTTTTGCATAGGCTTGCCTGTCTGAATGCTTATGGTAAATATGGTATGTAACTCCAATGACTTTTTTGCACTTCTTTTGGAAAAAAAATGTTTCATTGCTCCTGATTAACAAACACTGTATACATCCTTATTACTGCACTATGCACTTAGGTTTTTCAAAATTACTGGGAAAACTCCTGGTAAAAAATATATCTACCTACTGTTAATTTAGTGTACACTTTAAACTAAAGATCAGCAAAGGACTTATTTTATGATGTTTATGCAATATTTTTTCCTGGTTTTCTTTATACAAGAGGCCCGCGGGCCACGGGTCGCTCACCTGAGTGACATAGCCACTGCAGATAAGCAGATGTTATGCAACATTTTTCCAATCCTGTCATCACAACTAATGAAAAGATCATCCTTTAAGCAGTTCTTAATTTTGAAGAAGAATATTATATATGGTATGACAGTCAAAGGAGCATGATCATTTGAACAAACTCTCAATCACATTTCAACAGTAGGATCAATGTGAAATTTGGTGGCAAATGGCTGTGGTTTCTGAAGAATCATGATTTTATACATGTAAACAGCACAGTGGCAGAGAAATATAATAAACATAAACAAGATGGCAGCCACCTTGGATTTCCAATCAGAATGATTTTAGCTACTGTTGATCTACAAGTCACCTCGATACTGCCAATGAACTTTGTGTCAATTGCCCTTTCGGTTCAGGAGAAAAAGTTCAAAACAGATTTTCAAGATGGCCGCCTTAGCTGCAATTTGGGATTTCCTATCGCAACGATTTGAGCTATTTTTGATCTACAAGTCACCCGATGCTTCCTACCAACTTTCGAGTCAATTGGCCTTTCAGTTCAGAAGAAGAAGGGAAAAATAGATTTTCAAGATGGCCACCATCTTGGATTTCTGATCGGAACGATTTTAACTATTTTTATATCTACAAGTCATCACGATGCTTTCTACCAATTTTCAAATCGACTGGCCCTTTGGTTCAGGAAAATAAGCGAAAAAAAGAGTTTCCAGATGGCCGCCATGACGGCCATCTTGGTTTTCTGATCAAAACAATTTAAGCTATTTTAGATCTACAAGTCACCCGAATGCTTACTACCAAGTTTCAAGTCAAATGGCCTTTCAGTTCAGGAGAAGAAGCGAAAAACAGATTTTCAAGATGGCTGTCATGCCGGCCATCTTGGATTTCTGATAGGGACGATTTTAGCTATTTTTGATCTACAGGTCACCCTAACGCTTCCTACCAAGTTTATAGTCAATAAGCCTTTGGTTCAGGAGAAGAAGTGAAAAATTTCCAACCGGAACGATTTTAGCAATTTTTAATCTATAAGTCACCCCGATGCTTCCTACCAAGTTTCAAGTCAATTGGCTTTTGGGTTTAGGAGAAGAAGGGAAAAATAGATTTTCATGATGGCCACCATGGCGGCCACCTTGCATTTCCGATCAGCATGACTTTAGCCATTTTCGATCTACAAGTCACCCTGATGCTTCCTACCAAGCTTGGAATCAATTCGCCTTTCAGCTCAGGAGAAGAAGCGAAAAATAGATTTTTAAGATGGCGGCAATGGCGGCCATCTTACATGTCCAATGGCAGCCATCTTGGATTTCCGATCGGCACGATTTTAGCTATTTTTGATCTACAAGTCACCCCAATGCCTCCTAGCAAGTTTGGAGTCAATTGGCCTTTCGGTTCAGGAGAAGAAGCGAAAAATAGATTTTCAAGATGGCAGCGATGGCGGCCATCTTGGATTTCAGATCGGCACGATTTTAGCAATTTTTTATCTAGAAGTCACCCCGATGCTTCCTACCAAGTATCAAGTCAATTGGCCCAGGAATGTTGGAGGAGTAGGCTTTTAAAGCAATTGTTGACGCCGCACGACGGACAACGCACGACGGACATTGACCACAATAGCTCACCGTGAGCACTTCGTTCTTAAGTGAGCTAAAAAGCATATGTTGTGGGTACTCATTTGTATTACATCGACAAGTCTATGCAATTCAAATGGGTGTCCACAACATATGCCTTTATAAAGAAGTAGACCAAAAAGTAATCTTTTGCTTGATTTTGTTTGTTTGTTTGTGTTCAGTTTTTACAGCCCAGTCAACCTATTGGGGTCATGTGGAGCATGGTCAGTTTACCTTAGCCACACTTTTACTGGGTGGGCTTAAGTCCTCAAAGCAGTAAACCAGTACTGGCAGACTTAGTCCTGTAAGTAGTTAACGAGTATTGAGCACACGTCTTTCGCCAGGAACTGACAACTGTCCTTCTTGAAGGAATTGCTTAAAGGGGAATGCAACCTTAAAAGGTATTGTGCTTTAAAGTAAAGAACTTAACAAACAATGAATTTTGACACAAATTTTATCAGAATCGATGGAAAATTAAGTAAGTTATAGACACTTGAATATTTTAACATTGATGGAATTGGCGCAGCCATTTTGATTATTTAATGAGGTTTCATAAAAATCAAAATTCGTTTAATAAAGGTAGTTATTCTCATAAAGTTGGTTTATTTGGGGGGAAATGATTGATTGTCACTATAATTAAAAGATTATAAAAATTCTGTAGCAAAATTATTCTAAAAACCCTTTATAATTTGGTTATGCATATTTAATTTCGGCTGTGTGACGTCACAAAGCCTACAATATGGCGGCATCCATGACAGCCATTTTAAACATATTCAAACCACCATAACTTCCTTACTTCTAGGTCAATTTTGAAAACTCTTGAATCAAAATAAATGGCTTTTTAAGCACTTTACTCCAAAATATACTTACAACTTATATTGCGTTTCCCTTTAACTGCATGCTTATAGGGGTATGTATGGTAATTAGGTCAAAAGGTATCCAGACACTGGGTTCTGTGACATCATAAGCCGTAATTACCCTAAATATTTGGACAAACAGTCCTGTATACAAACAGTGCCTGTTCAGAGCAGACACCACAGATTTCATCAGCTGATAAAGGCTACACTGTGTTTGTCATACCAAAACTATTAGTTCAAAGTTAAACCACTATAGACTGAATAGACTCTCCCACACTATATGTTGGAAGAGTTCAATTTCAATTTTAGGTATGTACGGCTATGAGATTTAGATATTCCTACAGAAAAAAAAATGACTGAACTATTTGCAAACAGTTCTGCGGCGTCAGATCTGTGTCTGCACTGTTTGCCAATTACCCTTCTAGGGGTCTCCCGACTACAATGGTTTAAGGAACAAGTACCGTGCGGAGTTAAGGACTATTCGAATATTTGAGGTACACATCGTATGAACTTAGAACTGTGAATCTAGTGTTTTATTATCAAAAAACTATCTTCTATTGAGCATTATGTTTTTAAAATACCCCTCATAAACCTTTAGAATGCTAAATTCAAATAAGAAGCAGACATTTGAAATTATTGTTTTAATTTTAATTCAGTTATAAAGCAATGATTCAATAAAAGAGCCACTGCAAACAAGCTTTATAATCCCAAGTATTGCTATGGTTAGGCCTGAGCAAACAGTGTACACCTAGATTAGACTGTAACTACAGAATAGGAGATGTGATCAGGGTCAACAGTTTGCACTTTTCTAACAGATTTTAGACATACGAACTGATAGTAAAATGAACTTGTTTTAAGGTAAATATGGCAAGGAGTTAAAGTATCTCAATATTTAGAGTAAATATATGTACAGTGTTTTTTAGAAAACTGGGTCACATTCACCTCAGCCTAAATCAGACATACTTTTCTAAAGAAGTGGGTCACCTACATACATTATCAACATGTCTGAATCTATGAACATGCTGAAGAATTAACCCTGGTCCTGCTGAACTAGGCCATGCCCTGCCTTTGCAAACAGTGCAGATCCAGCTCAGTTGGCCAACTGATGGCTTCTACACAAGCCAACTTATCTGGATCTGCTCTGTTTGTTATTTAGTATGTGAACTTGTATCAACAACCTGGATAAAGGAATCTGATTGGCTGAAAATTAGAAGTAGGTGTTGGCATCAAAATTTATTCAGAATGACAAGATTAAAATGATGAAGGTATATATCTACAATGTACCGTATTTACCCTTAGTATCTGGTCACCTCAACTCCGTACCTTACTTGATCTAGAATTTGCACAAGTACAATTTACAACCGAAACTGTGTCTAAAACATGCTGAATGAATGGCAAACAGTGTAGACCCTGATGAGATGCCGCATTCTGCGGCATCTCATCAGGGTCTACACAGTTTGCTCAGGCCTGTTGGTCTGAATACAAACGGTAAATACATCATAATGATCTTATGTCTCTTTCAGCAATATTTCAGTTGTTCTGAAACAATGGATAGATGATACATAATTACATAATACACTTCAACCTCTTTATAACACAGTTCATTATAACACGGTATTGGATATAACATGGTTCAAAGACGGATCCCAAAAATGCATAGATTATATTGAAAATATTTTTCAATATAATCTATACATTTTCATTATAACATGGTTTTGGATATAACACGGTTCAAAGATGGATCCCAAAAATGCATAGATTATATTGAAAATATTTTTCAATATAATCTATACATTTTCATTATAACATGGTTTTGGATATAACACGGTTCAAAGATGGATCCCAAAAATGCATAGATTATATTGAAAATATTTTTCAATATAATATATACATTTTTATTATAACATGGTTTTGGATATAACATGGTTCAAAGATGGATCCCAAAAATGCATAGATGATATTGAAAAATGACCATAAATGGTCATTTTTCAATATAATCTATACATTTTTGTTTGGATATAACACGGTTGTTTAACTAACATGGTTTATGTTATGGACCCCAACAATCGTGTTATAAAGAGGTTGTGGTGTATAATGAAAAGCTCTGTGCAGTGGTATACAGCAGTCTTTAGCTGAATCCCATTAGACCTGAACTCAGGGCCACATGGTCTGAAGACATCTGTTGGCTAAAGATTTAATTACCGTCCCATCAACAATATTTCAGTCATGTTGAGCTGTCTCCCAGAGTCAAGGACAGACAAAAGAAGAATGGGAGAGATGAGAAGAAGGCCCCAAACCCTGATCCTGCCAAAAGCCAATGAATAATATTAGGAAGGTCACAAACCCTCCGAATTTTTCAGACGGAGGATGCACCATCCTGTTGCCTCCCTAATATTTTAAAATTTTCAGAAATGAGACTACCATATGTACCCTAAGTATTGGGACACCTTATCTACTTACCATACTTGTCCTAAAATTTAAAAATAGTCCATTCTACTACCTCTTGATGTGTCTAGAATATTGCTTTATGTATGGCAAACATTGTAGACCCCGATCAGACGCGGCAATCCGCAGCATCTGATCTGGGTCTACATTGTTTGCAAAGGCTTATTTGTCCCTATATTTAGGGTTATTACCATACCCTTAATTGAATGAAATTGCTCCCAGAGGCAGCAAATTCTGGGATTAAATTCTTTCCTTTAAGTGTAGCATAGGTCTAGATAAGGAAGGGTATCCGGTAAATATTTTTCTTATTTATTCATGAAAACATATGTTGTGGGTACTCATTAGAAATGCCTCACCAAGGCACTTCTAATAAGTACCCACAACATATGTTTTTGTGGAGAAATAAGAAAAATATCAATACTTTTGGATTGAAAAAAAGCGCCTTAACTTGTGCTATGAGTGTAGGCCTCCAATGAGGAGGAAGCCAAACATTTTCACAGATTTATTTCCTTTACAGATTGAATATCATATTTACCCTAAGATATAGGACATATCTTACTCCTTACCATACCAATGTCCTAAAAACTAAACAAGTCCATTCACTACCTGTTGATATGTCTACAATAATTGCTGAATGAGACTGGCCTCATCTGATTTGGATCTACACTGTTTGCTCAGACCTGTCTGTCTGAATACTATTAACCCTTGTCCTGCTGAATAAATTAAGATGCCACACCCACTTCTAATTTTTAGCCAATCAGATTGCTTGATCCAGGTTGTGGATACAAATCTACATACTTAATGACAAACATTGCAGATCCAGATCAGTTGGCTTCTTCAGAAGCCAACTGATCTGGATCTACAATGTTTGCAAAGACAGGGCATATCCGGGTTCAGCAGGACAAGGGCTAATTAAAGGGTGAATGAAATACACTGTATGTATATAATTTAGTAAGGGGTGAAGTGAGCCAGTTTGCATGTGGTAATGGTTCGATTCCTCTACCGGTTCCATATTTGTTCATGGCAGCCAGTTAACCTCCTGGTGAATGAGTGTGAAGCTGGTGGAGGTGATAGGATATTGTTTGTGTGTGAATTTTTTTTTTTTTTTTCCTACTTACTTATTGTGTGTACGTGTGCGCGTGTACCTGCACACATGTATATGTGTGTATGTGCATGTGTGTATGTGTAGACAGTATGTGATGTATACAATGTGTATTTGTAAACTTTGTTACTTGCTTTGGTCATTATGTAGTTTTGTTCTTTTTTTCCCCTTCTCTTACGCTTCCTGCGTGTGGCCTGAGAATTAGTTAGATTAATAAAGTTCTGTTCTGTTCTGTGAATGAATTCCTCCACACTATATACTGTTAGATTCTAATTTCAATTTTAGGCCATGTGATTTAAATATTCCTAGAGTAAAATGGTTGAACTATTTGCCAACAGTGGAGACCCTGATCAGACGCCGCGTTCTGCGGCGTCTGATCTGGGTCTCCACTGTTTGCCATGTACCTTTTAAGGGGTCTCCAGACAGCCTTACCGAATGCATTTTTTCTAAAGAGACGTTACAAATTCTTATCATATTGGGCTCGTTACTCCTAACCATACTTATTATGTCTGAAACAATGAACCATCTTATTTTGAACTACCTTTCTATGTGTCTGAAATCTGCTGCATAGTGGCAAATAGTGTAGACCCTGATCATCAGACCCTCTGTTGTATGGCAAACATTACTGATCTGGGTCTACACAGTTTTCTCAGACCTGTCTGTCCCATTACTTCTAATAAATATGGTATATCTAAGATAATTTCATATACCAGACAATACAAAGACTGACACAGTACATAAATCCTTGTAAGAATTTTTGTATCAAGTATTTTTATTATATTTGCATTACCTAGGTCAACATGGCCAAAACAAGAAATCTGGGTCACCACTCTGATCTAAGATATATTTTGTGGTGGTTAGGTCCCACCAACAATACGTTTGATTAATAATAATGAAAAACATAGGTGACCAGTACCTTGCCATTCTCTGCCTTTATACATGTATGCAGCAAACTGTGTAGGTCCTCATTTAGCCTTGCCCAAGGCTTAGAAATATACATATATATTTTTTGGCTTATTGAGCTCTGTGGCTAGTCTATAGATAATATGGTCTGGATTTCTAATATATTTCAGAGACAACCACAGAAGAAAAGTTCACCCATATTGACTAGCGAAACACTGAATCAAAAAGTAGAATGTAAATGAAAAAAAAAAACAATAAGTAAACAAAAAGTGACAAACATACTTATATATTGGCCTAGTAGCTAGGCTAGTCCTCATTCCCTTGCTGCTCAACATAGATTATTCTCAAACAAGTATTAGCTTTCATAAAAAGCTTGGTCTACCCTAAGCACACAATATGTTAAAGCTGGTTTTAATATGGAAAAGCGTTTGGTTCTCTACTTGCAAATCTTGGCTAAATCGGCTAATTTCCATTCTATGCAAAAAAAAAAAAAAAAAGTGAATCTGAGTTGTCTAAATGAGATCTCATCCCTTTGGCCTCTACAAGAATGACTCACATTAAAAAAAAATAATTACAGCTAATTTCACTTCATTTTTTAGGCTTACCTCATCAAAACTAAAATAAGTAGTTAAGACTATAAAATTTTTGTCACACTGTCCCAGGAATGCAGTTAATTGTGCTTTGCAGTACCAATGCAGCTACCCACTTTACAAGCGATAAACTGCTGCAATAGTAACCTTTGAGTATCTACATAAATATAGTGTGCCGAGACGGTGCATGTGAACAGAGAACACCTTAATAATAAGGTTTTCCACTATTATTCTGTTCTATTCTATTGGTGCTCTAGCTGTACACCCTGTGTTTTAGTTGTTGACAACAAGCATAAAGTCAATAATGCACATTGTGGATCAACAATGGATCCACTTCCATGTCCCCACCAAAATCTACTTAGTCCACGTCCATGTGTGTGTGGACAATCCTGAAGACCCTGTGAAGCTCTTCCCAAAGATCCAACATATGACTGGACATAACAATTAGTCTTCTGTAAAATGATTATATTTAATACAATATAATCCTCCATTAAAATCATAGAACAATTCATGTAAATAAAAACATGCATAGCTCCAGCTAAGAGGGGTATCCAAATAAATATTTCTCTTATCTCTCCATAGATGCATATGCTGTGGATGCTTATTTAACCCTTGTCATGCTGAATAAATTAAGATGCCATGCCCACTTCTAATTTTCAGCCAATCAGACTACAGTGGAACCTCGATAATTCAAAGTTCAAGGGACCGAACAGTTTTGTTTGAATTATTGAGACTTTGATTAATTGAGGGTTAAAATGCATCCATATATTTAAGTCTGGACTTCCAAATGATTTTGAATTATTGAGAATTTTGAATTATTGATGTTTGAATTATCGAGGTTCTACTGTATTTGATCCAGGTTGTTGATGCAAATTCACATTCTAATTGACAAACAGTGCAGATCCAGATCAGCTGGCTTCTGAAGAAGCCAACTGATCTGGATCTACACTGTTTTCAAAAGCAGGGTATATCCGGGTTCAGCAGTACCAGGGTTAAAATGCTGAGGCATTTTAGGTGCTTCTAAAGAGAACCTTCAGCATAATTTTTGTATAAGGTATTTTTGCCTGAAAAAGCATTTTATCTGGACCTGTGTGATCTTAACCCTTGCCCTACTGAATAAATTAAGATGCCACGCCCACTTCTAATTTTCAGCCAGTCAGATTGCTTGATCCAGATTGTTGCTATAAATTCACATACTTAATGGCAAACAGTGTAGATCCAGATCAATTGGCTTCTTCAGAAGCCAACTGATCTGGATCTATACTGTTTGCTAAGGTAGGGTATATCCGGGTTCAGCAGGATAAGGGTTAAGAGATAATAAATCAAAATGCTAGTTATCTTCATCATTACTGGTGGTGACATTGTCACATCTAGGGCTTGAACTTGTCACATCATTCACACCTTTCTGACATCATTTAATGATGCTGACAGCAAAGTGCACAAACACTGCCATTGGCACTGTAGTGAGTCTGACATTATTAATGACAACCTCAGAATATTTTTTCCTTTACTTGTTTTTCTTGATAGCCTGTTAAACCAATTTTTTCAAACAGAAAAATATTGGTATTTTCTTATATCTCTGGGAAGGGCCTCAGCATATGTTTTCATGGAGACGTAAGAAAATGTTGTTTCTGAGCATTTCAGAATTTAGATCATATCCATAACATTTTGTTTTGGAAAAATGGAGCCAAAGAAGAGGAATTCCTCTGAAAAGAGGAATAACCACATCCCTGATTCTTTTAGTGCAAGGTTACCTCATTTTTTTCAACAATACAATGCCCAACCCCATGTAGCAAGAGTTTGTCAACAGTTTCTGGCCAATCATAATATTCAACCACTTGACTGGCAACCCTACAGTCCAAATTTGTCTCCAACAGAGCATCATGGGATGATATTTTTCAAATGCTAAATCTAACCTATTATACATTTTGATCCCTAGCCCCATCTAGGGCATGACCTGGGAGCAACTGGCACAGTGTTCAAGATTAAGTCTGGGTAAGTAGCATATCAAATTTCTACTTCCTAAGCACAAAAGGTACCAAAGTTATCGCCTCCAAGAGAAAAGCAAATGTAAATGTCAATGTAAATTTGAACATAAACTTACAACATTTGTTAGACTCTGATTATAAAAGTGACATACACCCATACACAGGTATGCATGTACTATCATGATGGAATGCTATATGCCTATTCCTGCCTTGGGTAGGCTGGGCATAAAAACATATTTGTATTCTAACATTATAATATGAAAATATTTAACCCTTAAAATGCTAAGAAAACATGAATCTGAAAATGTCGTCTGTTTTTTTTTGTCGTCTGCTGAATATTCTAGCAAACTTTAAAAACCTATTTTTGCATACAGGCAAACAGTATGGACCCTGATCAGACTGCTCCTAGAGGAGCAGTCTGATCTGGGTCCACACTGTTTGCAAAAATGACTTTTAAAATCACAAGCAAACAACATTAAAGCAGACGACAATTGTTGTGATTGGCAGTTTAAGGCTTAAGAGGAACTGATACACTTTCAGCCGAGGCAATAATGTCAAATTGTTTTGTCCCGAGAAAGTAATTTCTTTCTTTTTAGAGCAGAACCCTTTCCAGAGGAGGCTTTGTGTGCAGAATAGCCAAACAGGAAGTCCCTTGCAAAAACTAGTAGAAAATCTACCAAGTGTATCCAGTAGTCAATGGCAATGGTCAATGGTCCATTTGTTTCCAAATTTAACCCTTGTCCTGCTGAACCCAGATATATCCTGCCTTTGCAAACAGTGAAGATCCAGATCAGTTGGCTTCTGAAGAAGCCAACTGATCTGCATCTGCACTATTTGCGATTAGGTATGTGAATTTAGAGCAATAATACGGATCTAGTAATCTGATTGGCTGAAAATTAGAAGTGGTGCCGCCGTGGCATCTTAATTTATTCAGCAGGGCAATGGTTAAATGATGTCTTACAGATAGTTGCAAATCCCTTTTTTTTTTTACATATTCCAGCTTTCTGCTGGCCTTGAAAGCAAGTCTATTCTTCCAGTAGCATACAAATCATCACATTTCTTGCTGCATAAACAGTGTTGAAGTAAAAGATTGGCAGATTACACATGATAAGCTGCAACTACACATGTTCCTTACAGACATAAACACCTGTTCTATTGTACCGTATTTACCCCAAGAAAGATTATAGATAGCACAAGTCAAGATCAGTGGAGAGGGAGCAGGGTATCAGTCAACACTGTTAAAGTCAATATACTGGTCAGTTAAAATATACTCCTGCCCACCCATCCTCGGGTAGGCTTAGTCCTCTAAACAATTACCAGTACTTGTGCACATAATTTTGCAGTAACTGACAACTGCCCTTCTTGAAACAGTGGAAGGGGAAGAATGACCGAGAAATGATTTCAAGGTCAATCTCCGCAAAAGTTATGTGGCCGAGTTGTCAGGGTTTGGAACTTGCGAGCCCTGCGCTTTGGAGCCCCGCTGTTAGCATAGTTCTTCTCATTTATCTCCATCTCCATCTTTCACATCCTAGAAACTGAATAAGGCCATCTGTTGATCTTAACCCTGAACACACTGAATACTAGACCATGAAGTGAGCATATGCTCACTAATGCCCCCGACCATGGCCATCAGTGATAACACAAATAGCCAGAACAACAAAAGGAAATAACTATAAGGGACCTGGCCCCACAGCCCCTATTTTCTTTCCCTCAATACAACTAGTCATACTTGTCATGTGTACAAAATTTCAAGATTATAGGTTCTTGAGAAATCTTTGACACAAAATAAATGTTAACTCACAGAGACAGACAGACAGACACAAAGAAAGACAGACACACAGAAAAGATAAAACCTATATATCCTCTGAGCATACTTCGTATGCCAGGGGGGTATAAAAATAAGATGCCACACCCACTTCAAATTTTCAGCCAATCCAATTACTTGTTCCAGGTTTTGATACAAATTCACATATTTAATGACAAACAGTGCAAACTAGATCAGTTAGCTTCTTCAGAAGCCACTGATCTGGATCTATAATGTTTGCAAGGCAGGGTCTATCCAGGTTCAGCAGAACACAAGTTAACGCTATAGCACTGTGGGTAAAATTTTCAGCAGACAAACTACTGAAATATTTTCTTATTTTATCCAAAGAAACAGGTTTTGGCATTTCATTCAAGACAAGTTCGCATGAGATGTCAAAACCAGTTTTTGGGTAAAAATAAGAAAATATCAATTTGTCATCTGCTGAATTAGCCCAGAGAGTGGTAAAGGTCAACAGTACAATTGCTTTCTGGTTCCCCACCATACACCTTATAACATGTACCTAAGTCATCACTAAAACAATTGCCTGTATATTTTTTACCCCCTAAAACCCCACTTCTATATAGTAAAACTGGGTTTTATAGGGGTATACATTATTTTTATTATTTCTGCTCAAAAACATAGATTGTGGGTACTCATTAGAACCATCTCACTGAGGTGGTTCTAACAAGTACATACAATCGATATTTTGAGCAGAAATATGAAAAATATCAGTTTTTTATATGAAACTTTTAAGTTTCTGGAGGTGAAATTTTCTATATACAGTAAAACCTCAATAATTCGAAGTGCAAGGGACTGCAGGAATTCCTTCAAATTATCGCTAGTTCTAATTTCCGAAATCTGTAGTTTTCGGATATGTTCGGATTTTTTATTCAATATCGTTGAAGTAATGGGAACATCTGCATTAAAGATAATGAGCTGCTTGAAGGTTGAGCTAATCATCTTCTACGTTTGACAGGCCTACGGAACCAGAAAATAAAAAGAAAACATGAACTTACATTTTTACTTACAACCGTCAACAATAACGAAAATGAAGGTTAAATGTAAAGTAACGAACCAATTTACTGACGAAATATTTAACCTTGCAAAACGCGGTGCAGAGAAGACAAACGTTGACAGCTAGCGAAGATTTGTATCGGTCTGCAATAAACTGGCTGGTACAGATCCGAAAGGGCTAACCACATTTCTAGACAATTTTGTTTTGCCTTTTTGTCCCTACTTTCACTTTAAAAAAACGTCCAAAAATATTCAGGAAATTCGTCTCAGAATTATTATTTTTGCTGTAACCGTACTATTACAGATCCTTCGTATTTACACGTTACATGAATCACTGATCTTTAAAATCCATTAAAGTTCATTAATGACCCATAATAAAAACACTTAAAATTATCAAATAACACGACCATGGCTAAAACTCTCAATTAAAGAAACCCTTTATTCAATCAAGGATCATCATTAAATAGTATGATCGTTAATCCGGTGTCAATTACCTGTAGCGAATAAACCTGTGAAGTCACTCGGGTGTGTAACAATCAAGGAAATCATGATCATCGTGCGTGACCTTGATTGGCAGTTTGGAATTTTGAATTTAGCAGGGGATTTCAACAGAAATTTCTTTGACTGGGTCAGACAAATATGTTCAGAATATTCACCGTTAAGACGGTGTCAGCTATCTGTGGTGAATAAACCCGTGAAGTCACTCGGGTGTGAAACAATCGAACTCGCCGCACAAAGAAATCATGATCACCATGCGTGACCTTGACTGGCAGTTTGGTATTTCGAATTTAGCAGGGGATTTTAATAGGAATTTCTTTGATTGGGACCAACTGATCTGTTCGAAAAATTGATTTTTTTCGAAAAAAAATGGAATTCGAAAAATCGGTGATATTTTTCCAGAAAGTTATAGCGAAAGAAGTCCGGACCATCAGTCGTCTTCGAAAAATGAAGTTTTTTAAAAGTAAAACATATTTTAACGAGTAATACTTAACCTATAGATAATGTGCTATTCTATTCTGTTATTCACCCCCTCCACAGAAAAAACGACCTTTCAGTCGTTATAAAGTCTTAATTCAGAAGGTCCCTTTAACAGTTACCTGTATGACGTAGTTCCTCCCGCTCAAATGATCACGTGTCAGTTTCTTTTATGTGTAAAACAATACACAATTAGGAGAAAGGAGCGAGGGAAGGGAGGTGGGACGATAAATACTTATCTATAGGTTAAGTATTACTCGTTAAAATATGTTTTACTTTTAAAAAACTTCATTTTAACTTCGTAATACATTAACCTATAGATAATGTGCTAGAATTTGTAGAATAGGAGGGAGGATTTCTCCTTATAAGTTAGTCCCAACTTCTGAATTAAGGCTTATTAAAAAGATTTATTTTTTTATATATATATAATGAGGACATAATTAGTGCTTAAGGCAATAATAAGATCCTTTAACCAAGGATAAAGTAATCCAGGGTTAACATATATATATAATAAAGATATAATTAGTACCTCTCTAGTATAGCATCAGGTCTAGGGGGGCTGTTGACGTTGTCTACACATCCATAGCTGATTGCTGTTGGCCCCCCACCACTTTTTGGGCCACTACAATGGGGCCCAAACTTTGGAGATTCTGTGCTTGTTGAGACATGTCTCTGAGATAGAATTTGGCAAAAGTTGATGAACTATTCCAAACCGCTGCTTGAAGTATATCATTGAGAGGAACTTTGTCGAAGAAAGCCCAAGAAGAGGAAAGAGCTCTAACTTCATGAGCTTTGATTTTAAGGAAAGAGATATCTCGTTTAGTGAGTTTCCTATAGGCAAGTTTAACAGTGTAAGATATCCATCTCGAGATAGTATCTTTAGAAATATCCTTATTGCCTTTAATAGGAAGAAAAAGTCTAGTTCTATTTTGGCGATAAGAGCTAGTCATTTTGAGATAGAATTTCAGAGCCCTAACGGGGCAAAGAAGTCTGTCAGTATGTTCCCATTTACATATTCGAGCAAGACTAGGAACAGCAATAGGATCTGGTTTAACAGAAGGAAGCTGGTTTTTTGCTAAAAAACCAGATTTAAGAATCAAGGAAACTGAACCATCAGATTGATTAAATCTTAAATGTTGTGAATCCATAGCTAGAGCATGTATTTCACTACACCTTTTAGCAGTGGCAAGAGCTAAGAGAAAGGCTGTCTTAATAGTAACGTGAAATTTAGAAGCCTTATCAAGAGGTTCAAAAGGTGGTTTTTGTAGACATACTAAAACCCATGATAAGTCCCATTTAGGTGTAAGAGATCTTTGTACTGGTCGTTGAAGTTCAAAGGATCTGATAAGTTCAGATAAAACTGGATTAGATCCGATTCTATTACCAGTTTTGAATTTTAAAGTGTTAGAGATCATAGATCTATAACCTTTAATAGTACTAATCTGACATTTCTTTTCCGAAAAAAGAAAAATTAAGAAATCGGCTATAACTGTAATAGGGGCCGAGATCGGATTAACCTTTTATGTATGACACCAATTAGAGAAGATGGTCCATTTTGCATCGTAGACTTTTTGTGTAGATGCTCTTCTTGATCTGGAGACAAAATCTGCAACGTTTTGTGAAAATTTCTTATCTCTGATTGATTGTTTGATAACTCCCAAGCGTGAAGGTCGAGAATTGGGAGGTTTTGATGTACAAATCTTCCTTTGGATTGAGTCAGTAGTCTTGGAATTAGTGGCAGACGAATCGGAGCTGACACTAATAGAAGAAGAAGTTCTGAGAACCACTGTTGCTGTGGCCAGAACGGAGCTATGAGAACTATTCTGCACTGATGTTGTCGGATTTTCTCTAGAATAGCAGGTATCAGAATAAAAGGAGGAAAAGCATATGCATGAAGATGATTCCAGTCCATGGACAGGGCATCTATCGCTAGTGCTTTGTAGTCTTGTACTGGAGAGACATATAATGGGAGTCTGTGGTTGAATCTTGTCGCAAACAGATCCACATTTGGGAAGTTGAGCATCTGGAATACTGAATTTGCAACTGTTTGATCCAGAGACCATTCTGTCTTGATAGGTTTGTCTAGTCTTGAGAGGCGGTCTGCAAGAATGTTGAATTTGCCTGGGATGTGACGTACTCTGATAACTATGTCTTGTTCCAGGCACCAATTGAGTATTTTCCAAACTTCTACGCAAAGATTGGGGGAATGAGTGCCACCCTGTTTGTTGATATAGGAGACCACCGTTGTGTTGTCTGTGGATATCATGATGCAAGAATGGTGAATAAATGTTTTGGCTTGTTTCAGTGCTAATCGTATGGCCATCATTTCTAACATATTGATATGGAGCTGGGATTGGTTTTCTGTCCAGCGACCATGAAAGGACAGTGTTGTCGGCTCTAAATGAGCTCCCCATCCGTAATGACTGGCATCCGTATAAAGGAAGAATTTGGGGTCTGGAGGATGGATTGAAGTCCCTGTCTCGAATCGAATGGGGTTTATCCACCATTGTAAGTGAGATCGAATCATGCCGTTTATCGAGATCGGGTGATCGAGAGGAAGAATATGAGGTTTCCAGACTGACAGCAGGCACATCTGAAGAGGACGTAAGTGCAGTCTGCCCAGGAGAACAAGGTCTGCTGCAGCACTGAGTTTGCCCAAAAGAGAAAGGAAAGTTCGTGCCGATACATGTTTTGCTGACATTATTTTCTTGATTGTTAGAATTAGGTTCTGTACACGATCCGCTGGAACCCTGACTAAATTTTGTTGCGTCAGAAATTCCATACCTATGAAGGTGAATTTCTGAGCAGGAAAGAGGTCTGACTTCTTGAGATTTGGCAGAAAACCTAGGCTTTGAATAGTTTGAATGCAAATCTTTGTCTGAGTAATCAGACGGTTGTGAATCAGATTTTTTATCAGCCAATCGTCTAGGTATGGAAAAACTGATATGGCACGTTGGCGTAGAAAAGCTGCAATAACGTCCATCAGTTTCGAGAAAATTAACGGACTTAGGGACATTCCGAACGGTAGGGCCGAAAAGTGATATACTTGATCTTCGTGTACGAAGCGAAGATACTTCCTGGATTGACGATGTATCGGCACATGTAGATATGCATCTGTTAAATCTATGGAGACAGCCCAATCATTGAGTCTCATCGCTTGTCTTACCGATTTGACTGTCTCCATTTTGAATGCTTGTTTCTCTATGTAACGGTTTAATAAAGACAGGTCTAATATTAAACGAAACTTTCCGTTCTTTTTTGGCACAAGGAATATCCGGGAATAAAAGCTGGGAGTTTCCGGATTCTGTACCCTTTCCACTGCCCGTTTGTTGAGAAGATTTTCGATCTCTTCTCTGAGAAACGGGGAGGAGGATTGACTCATTCTGATCGGAACAGATGACAAAGGAGGAATTTTGATGAATGGTATCCTGAATCCGTTTCGTACGACAGAGAGGACCCATTTCTTGTCTGTTATTTCCTCCCATTTTTCCGCAAAATGGGCCAATCGTCCTCCCACTGGAATGTCCGCGAGCGGAAGAGCAGGCAGTGGAAAGGGCGGGCCTTCATAATCTTGCGGAGGAAGAGGCAGGTTTAGAGGAGGGGAACTGACGGATGTTACCAGTCCTCTTGATATTATCTTTCTTAATGTGAGAAGATGAGCTTTGAGGAATATTTTTTGGACCTATACGACTGCGTAGGTTTAGGTCTGGATGTTGTTTGTTTAGCAGGATATTTAGGTATCTTGAAAGCTCTGCTCTGCGAAGGAGGCTTATAAGAATGAGATTGTGACTGAATGGATGTAGAAGCTAGAAACCTTTGCTGTTGAGCTTCGAAGTTTGATTTAGCTATTTCTTTTATCCTGCCGTCAAATAAGGATTTTGAGTTAATAGGAGCGTTCCTTAACTCGTATGTGGAATTGTCGAGTAGTAGTTTAGACGAAGCTAGGGCTGCGTCCCTCCTAGCTTGGAATAATTCAGTAGTTAAAAGTGTAGACATGGCAGTAGCATGTTTAATCGATTTGGCTACGGCCTCCAGAAGTCTGGAAAGGGCCGCAACCAACATCGATTCCTGTTGTAATGAAAGGAAGGCAGCTGAAGAAAATAGATCAGCATGAGAATTAATAGCTACTAGTTTTCTAGCCTTCCTTTCCCATGCTTCTAGATTCTTGAGCGGAATAGAAGCTCTTCCTTTATTAGAAATGTCTAGGAGCGACGCATCCGCTTCTAACTGAGGGATATTATCAGTTGGCAAATATTGGTTTTGGCTCTTGTAGAATTTAGTCGGAGCAAGAGCCGAAACCAAGCTTTGCGGGCAAATCCAATCTCTTGAACATTTGTCCGATTCTAGTCTATTTTGAATATATTTTGTTGTATTTTGTACTAATTTGGATTGTGGGAGGACAAGTAATGGAGTGGAACGAGACTCCATTAATTGTTCGATCCCAGAGAGAGGTTTTAATGGAGCTTGATCCTGCTGAGTTTTGGGGCATAACTCAGGAGGAAGAAGCCGGAAGACCTCGTTAATCGCACGATCAAATGACCAGACTTCGGATTCAGTTTCCGAATCTGACTCCTTATTCTGTTGAGTGAGATTCGGCTGAATCTGATCGTAATTAATAGGTTGATTAGTGATTTGACTAAAATTAGTCTCCTCAGGTTGTATTAGAGTTGGCGTTTGAACAACCTGGGGAGATTTATGAGCCCTTGTATATCTACCAATGTCAAGTTGAGATTGGGAGGAATTTGATGAAGAAGAAGGCGTCATCGATCGTCTTCTTCTCTTTTTATGAGAGTGCTTAGATCTCTTTGAATTTTTCTTTCGCCAAGAAGAACTCAAAGAGTCTGATCTGGAAGTAGAGATAGAAGAAGAGGACGATCGATGTCTTCTTCTCTTTTTAGATTTATGCTCTCTTTTTGACTGATCCTTCCTTGAAGGTCTGGAGATAGATAAATCATTTGAATTTGGAGGCTCAATCATTACACTCGGATCTGTGACCTGCGAAAAATCAGGTTCGAGTGGAATAATCTGTCTAGAGGAAGAAGCTGGATTAGGAAGTTCTTGTCTATTAGAACGTTCGTAACCAGGAATAAAGACATTGGATAGTCTGTGGACACTACCCTGTGAAATATGGCTACTTATGGACGGAGCGTAGCTTTGTACAGGCACATTTATAGGAATATAACCAGGCGGAATTTGTGTTTGAAGGTCATACGCGAATGACTGTAAACCCATGTCTGGTTGACTGGAGCCTAGCTGACTGGTGCCTGGTTGACTGGTGACTGGTTGACTGGTGACTGGTTGACTGGTGACTGGTTGACTGGTGACTGGTTGACTGGCGACTGGATGACCGGTGACTGGATGAACGGAGATAAGTTGCCCAGTGACTGGATGACTGGTGACTGGTGACTGGTTGACTGGTGACTGGTGACTGGTGACTGGTGGGCTTAGTGCCCAGTCAGACTCTAAGTCCGCCAGGCTGCCACCTTGATGGGTCCTGCCCCGAGCAGTAAAGCTATGAGGGGCGGTGCTCCCATCAACTGTCCCGTTGTCAGACATGTCTGACTGGGATTTCTTTGATTTCTTCTGTTTTCTCTTCTGCGTCATAACTGATTTTCTAGTAGCATGAAGGCGTCTTCTTTCTGCTAGGTTCCAAACTTTTTCTGTCCAGGAACTACAAATATAACACGGAGAGATACGTGTGCAAGAATTACAAGTTAGACAAGATAAATGTGTATCCCATTTAGCTTTTAAATGGCCACAGTTGCCGCGGGCGAAATGCATCGACTGACGCGGAAACAAAGGAAGAAATTTAACATTGAGAAAACAAGAAATCTAAGATCGATATTTCGAAAATAAGTACATAGATAGTAGAAGGAGTGAATATAGAACCAGTGAAAGTCAAGGATATAAAAATTTTAACCGTGTAGAATAATTTTAATCCATTTTTTCTAACACAGAATAATAATCCTTGAACATTCAAAGTCCACAGAAAAGAAACTGACACGTGATCATTTGAGCGGGAGGAACTACGTCATACAGGTAACTGTTAAAGGGACCTTCTGAATTAAGACTTTATAACGACTGAAAGGTCGTTTTTTCTGTGGAGGGGGTGAATAACAGAATAGAATAGCACATTATCTATAGGTTAATGTATTACGAAGTTAAAATCCAGTAGTTTCGAAAAATTGGCGTTCGAATTACCGAGATTCCACTGTATTTGAATAGGTGTGTTTTCATAATGATTGGGGAAGAATCTACAAATAGCACTGAGTGCCATTTCAGCATTTTTAGACTCCTCAACATGTAGTAAAAGGTTCATTCCAATTTTTGGACAAGTATAGTAAGAAGTTAAGATATTTAGTGTAAATAATTATGTTGTTCGTTGTTGTCTGATGTTGTTTTTTTTGTTGTTTTTTTTTCAAACAAAAACATTTTGTTTTCTTATTTCTCCATGAAAACATATATTGTGGTACTCGCTAGAACCACCTTGCTATGGAGACTTCAGTTAGTATGCACAACATTTGTTTTTGTGGAGAAATAAGTTACATGTATCTGCATACTCTTATCTAAACACTTAACCGGTAATATACTGAATAAAAATTTCAGCAAACAATATTTTGCAATATTTTTCTTTTTCCTCCCAAAAAATAGGCTTTGACATTTCATGCAAACTCTCTTGAGAAGGCAATACTCATGAACTGACAAAGCCTATTTTTCTGGGGAAATTAACCCTTGTCCTGCTGAATAAATTAAGATGCCACACCCACTTCTAATTTTCAGCCAATCAGATTACTTGATCCAGGTTGTTGCTATCAGTTCACTTACTTAATGGCAAACAGTGCAGATCCAGATCAGTTGGCTTCTTCAGAAGCCAACTGATCTGGATCTACACCTTTTGCGATGACAGGACATATCCGGGTTCAGCAGGACAATGGTTAAGAAAAAAAAAATCATCAATCTGTTATCTGTTGAATTAGCCAAGACAGCGGTTTATTATGGTTAACCCTTGTCCTGCTGAATAAATTAAGCTGCCACACCCACTTCTAATTTTCAGCCAATCAAATTACTTGATCCAGGTTGTTGCTATAAAGTCTAATACTTAATGGCAAACAGTGCAGATCCAGATCAGTTGGCTTCTTCAGAAGCCAACTGATCTGGATCTACACTGTTTGCAAAGGCAGGGTATATCAGCAGGATCAGCAGGACAAGGGTTAAACTAAGATTTATCAAGTCATTTTTTTTTCTGGCGTCAGCTCTGTTGGTAGCAAGTCTATGAAAAAGTAGTGTATCTCAGGAGCAGACAGGTAATATATTCAATTCATGAGAAATATGAACTACTGCTAAAATATTAGGTCAGCTCTGTTACTGTTTGTGCATTTATTTGCCAAACAGCAATCTCAGAATCCCTGCAGAGCAACCAAACACACACTACCATATTTACTGGTATGAAAACTTTTAAACGCCCTTAGGCCAATGTTTTTTTTTTTTTTTTTAGTTTTCTTGTGTTTTACCGACTCCTCCTATCCTTTTATGGGGCCAGCGACATAAAAAAAAAACTTGTGTATGTAAAAATTCTTCTAAACTGCATTTTTTATGGCTACTTTTTAGACTTTTGCCTGAAAATGCTTATCACAACTGCAGCAAACGATATTTTGAGGTATTTTTTTACTTTCTTTTTTTTTTCATGAAAATCAGGCTTAGTATTTCATGAGAATTGTCTGACTAGCTATTTTTAAATTTGAATTGGTTGCCTTGATGATTCACATAAAAATGCCAAGCCTTATTTTATTAGAAAAATGATTTAAAACAAGAGCTCCACCAAGCGGGACATTATACGCCCATGGAAAGTAATAAGATGTAGCACATAGACTGGCTCCTGTATAATTCAGTGCTTCGGATATAAACTGTAAGTGGAATTACAAAAATTTTTTTTTTTTTAATTTTCATTGGGGCATAGTTCTGCTGATATTTGGTGAACTTAACCTAAGGATCCAAGCTGGTCCAGAAATTAAGGGAGAAGTGACTTCTCCCTTCTGGGAAAATAGGGAGGTTTGCTGCGTCTAAGGCATAACTCTGCCAATATTTGGTGCACTGTAACCTTGAAGTAATATGGGCTGCTCCACATCATCATTTAACTATTTATGAAGTTTCAGCTTGATCAGATGTAAACTGTTTGAGGATTTAGCCGGAGAGATAAAATTTTACAGAAATTTTCAAAGGGGCATAACTCTGCTAATATTTGGTGGACTGTAACCCCGAAAGAAAATATGCTGCTCCACATCATGGTCTAACTATAAATGAAGTTTCAGTTTGATCATATGTAAAATGTAGGAAAAGTTAACCGAAAATGAAAAGTTTACAGAAATTTTCAAAGGGGCATAACTCTGCAAACATTTGGTGGACTGTAACCCCGAAACAATATGCGCTGCACCACATCATGGTCTAACTACATGTATATACCATGTTCAGCTTGACTGGATGTAAACTGTAGGAGGAGTTAGCCGGAAAAGAAAAAGTTTACGGATGGACGGACACCATACCCCGTAACATAATACGTTCCGTTTTTCAAACAGGCGTATAAAAATTAGAATGTTGTCTGCTATAATTCTGATTAACACTTAAAGAGTTAAGTAAAGAATACATACTTTTTTTCTGATTTATAACCCAGCTTGTTGTTGTGTGGGTTTTTAATACTACCAGGCACCCGAGGCACATAAAAGGCAGTGGTGATTATTATTTACATGTATTTGAACTGCCGTGTTTTCATTGATCACCCACGCACACTTGGTGCCGCTGTCTGTCATCAAAAGCCACCCTGTCCACTTCATACTCAACCCAGGGCACATTTGAGTATGAGCTAGGTATACTAATGGTCTGAAATCATCTCAACCTGAGCGGGATTCAAACCCACAATATCCCCCTTGAAAGTTTAGTGCGCTTACCACTAGGCCACCCAGCCCACTAGAACCCTTGTCATGTTAAATAAATCAAGATGCCATGCTCACTACTAATAGTAAGCCAATCAGATTACTTGATCCAGATTGTTGATACTAATTAACATACTCTAGGTTCAGCAGGACTAGTGTTTAGTCCAAAAAAAAAAGTTATCTATATTATTTTTACATGTTGACTAGACTAACAAGAAGAGTCAATAAGCAGTACTTATTAGCTAACGCCTCCCCCCCCTCCCCCACCCCCCATTCCCCCTCTTCAAAAAATAAAAAAGTCTTTTAATAAATTATTTAGCAAGAAGCAAAAAAAAAAAAAAAATGTAGATAGGTGAACATGCCGACAGACAACATGAAAACAATTTACCCTCCCATCCCACCAACAATTAAGAGTTTGCTGGGGTATAAAAATCAGTAGAACAAAAAACAAAATAAAACTAGCCTTACCATATTTTATATACAAAAGAATTCAGACTTATCAACAGATTCAACACAGACGAATCAAAAACCTGGTGGACCAAAATGTTTTGATTTAGCCCAGTCAACATTGATAGTCATGCTGAGTGTCAGTTTACCTACTCAAAATTTCACTTGACTAGTCTAAATGCCAGGACTAGAGTCCAAATTTGGACACATATAGGTGTTAAGGGTGTCCAAATGTTCAGGATAAACAAGGCAGATTTCCTGATATATTTCTACCATAAAACAGTTCACCTCACCATCTTGGATCTTATTCCAATTGAAATCTTAGGACATGGAATGACAAAGCTCTTAATAATTAAGACGCAAACCCATAAAGTTATATATTTTTCTTATTTCTCCATAAAAACATGTCATGGGTACTCGTGCTTCTAAAGAGTCCCATATTAGAAGCATCCACTTAGAAGAGCCTCACTGTGTACCTACAGGTTTTAACCCTAGTCCTGTTGAATCCGGATACACCCTGCCTCTGCAAACAGTGTAGATCCAGATCAGTTGGCTTCTGAAGAAGCCAACTGATCTGGATCTGCACTGTTTGCCATTCAGTATTTGAATTTGTATCAACAACCTGGATCAAGTAATCTGATTGGCTGAAAATTAGAAGTGGGCATGGCATCTTTAATTATTCAGCAGGACAAGGGTTAATGGAGAAGTAAGAAAGATATTTATCTGCAAACTTTCCTTATATAAAAGCATTCACATTCATCTGAAATCTCTCTCATCTGGAGCCCTCATTCACACCAGCTTACATCACTTTGCCATTGCCTAAGTCTTTATCAGCAGGATTTGTTAACACAAAGCTTGTTTATCAGAGGATTATCCTTAAATATATATCTGTGTGAATGATTTATCAGATTATGTTTATGGAATGTTAGTGTACTATATTTATAAGCAGTTATTTTTTAGAGGCCAACTTTCTGCTATAAATAGTGGAATGTTTAGTGACCATTATGTCACATGAGAAATACTGAAAATTCAATGTTTAACATGGGAATACCCTGCCATGTCATGGGCAGTAAACATTTGAATTATTCAGTATTGTAGACAGATGAACATTTAATGCTTAACACTCAAGGTAAACTTTTCAGCAGATGTCATTTTGAAAGGTTTTTTTTATTTTTCCCAGAAAACAGGACATGTCATGCAAATCCATTGGAGACAATTTGCATGAAATGTCAAATTCCTGTTTTCTGAAAAAAAAAATAATAAATAAATAAATAAAATAAAAATATCACCAATTTATTGTATGATGAATTAGCCCATAGAGTCAACATCATTGTCATATTTTTGATAAACGTACAGGTACAGTGGCAACATCCACATCAGTGCCCCCCCCCACCCCACCCCCCCCAACTCCCCCTTCCAGGTAGCTGGCTTGTGGCACACATGGCAGCTCTCATAAATCTTTTGTAAAGGTTAACCAAATATGGACTCTTTCAATATATAGTGCAGAGGTGTCTATTCAGTCTAAAATTGGTTAATGACAGGGATTTCCATTTTGTAATGAAATTTACGCATTCCCTGCATGAAATATTGGTCAGTACAGAAACATGGATTTATATGTTATCAGCACAAAATACAGAGGAATCTATATACTATATATTGGAAGCTTCTAATTTTGATTTTAGGTATGTCAGGCTATGTGATTTAGACATTCCTAGAGAAATATGATGGAACTATTTGCAAACAGTGGAGACCCTCATCAGATGCTGCAAATGTTGTATCCAAACAACACAGCAACAGCGTTATACAGTGGTTGTAGTTATTTCATACCCTGGCTTGCATACCGATTCTGATTTCCAACATGAACTGGAGTCACATCAAAAAGACTCAGAGAAGCCCTCACCTATGATATTCAAAATCACATGGTGACCTTTATATTGAGGTCAAGGACACCCAACTCAAACAAACTCTTCACACTCTGGCAGTGATATAACTATGCAAACAGTATCTAAATATGTACACATCCATCAATTCAAGAGACTGAGTGCACATGGTGTTTGTTTTTGGTAAAAATTTGACCTTATAAATGTTTTGTTTGTGTTGAGGTTTTACAGCACAGTCAACACATTAGGGTCATGTTGAGTGCAGTCAGTTTACCTAACCACACCATTACTTGACAGACTTAGTCCTCTAAGCGGTTAACCAGTATTATGTAAATTCTTTCGCCAGAAACTGACAACTGCCCTTCTTTAATCAGTGGAAGGGAGAGAATGACCGTAGAAAGTATTCTGTTATCCATCTCCATGAAAGTTTGTTGGCGAATGGGCTGGGGTTGAACCGCAACCTCCTGATCACCAGTCGGATGTGCAGCCAAATGAGCCACGAATGGTAGCTTCCTTGTACATTTGTAATTGAAGCCAATGTCATCAAACTCTTAAGCAACTGATAAGTATGTCCCAATGATATATTCCTGCAAATCTGAAGAAAATCTACCCATCAGTTCATGAGATAACATACAAACAAAGTGATGTTATGTAAATGTTAACCTACCCCCTCTTACATGTACATGAAACTTTGTATTTAATCAGCATCTAAAACATTAGTATACCTACAGCTATGTTAGACTATCATGTATGCATTTTGCATATGACCAAAGCCTGCTTTACCATGAATAGAGGTGTACTGCGCTTATATTGGTGCACTTGCTACTGAGGAAAAACTGACAAAATCATATATGAATAATAGCTCCAGATATGACTTTTTGTTGTTGTTTTTTTTTTTTTTTCAACCAAAAGGTAGTGTTGCCATTAATGATTGATTATAATCAATCATCAGTCACTTTTGCCTCTTATGACTGATGATCGGAAAGACTTTTTGTAGTAGACTAATCAGAATATTTTAGAAACATATTTATGTCTTTTTTTTTTTTTTATTTTTACAGGCAAGTTAAAGAGAAATGAAATTCTAAGCTGTCTTTTCGGGTCATTCTAGATTTGTGGTCAATAAAGATAAGGATAAAACAGCCTTAAATAAGTCAATTGTTTCAACCGAAAAGTACTAGTATTTTTCTTATTTATCCATGTAAACAGATGTTGTTGGTACTCATTAGAAGCACCTCACAGAGGCACTTCTAACGAGTACCCACAACATACGTTTTCATAGAGAAATAAGAAAAACATTATCTGGATATCCCTCTTATCGATCTGGAGCTATGAATTAGTACATGGAAGAAGGCTAAAGAATGAATATATTTTCTACAACTCTATTATTAATCAATGATCGGTCGGTTTTACAAAACCGATGATCGACTATGAAATTCTGGCCGATCGCCAACACCACCAAAAAGTAATGACAGTCTTCTTATTTCTCGCCGAAAACATATGTTGTGAGCACTCATTACAAGCACCTTGACAAGGTACTTCTAACGAGTACCTACAACATATTTTTGTTGAGAAATAAGAAAAACAGGATGTGGATACCCCGTCTGATCTTTAGTTATGCTGTGTACATGTACATGTATATCATGTGTTACTGTGAACTAAGATAAGTGTTATTGTCAACCTGCTGCCTGAATAGTTGTTCAAATATTCATGATCATGTACATAATGCCATGTCAAAGAATTCCATAATAAAATAATGTAAAATGACAAAATAATCTGTGTACATTTGTGCTTCAACCAATCATACATCCTGACTCACGAAGGCCCAAATACCAGTTTTCTGAATATATATAATAATTTATTCAGCCCTTTAAAATCATGTTGGGCATATTCAGCCTTTCTTCATTAGAAAATAAGATTTCACATTTAATGTGAACTGTCTGCCAACTGTCTCCAACAATACATCATTTTTTTTTTTTTTTTTTAAAAATGTTGCCCACTCAATTGTGATGGGGATCTTATGGGTTAAAGGAAAAATTGTTCATCTGATTGGGTGAAATGTAACACTTATCTTGTCAATTGCATATTTCTCCTATGATTTCAGTGCTTGCCAATTCAGTGTTATACATTGTATATAGATCTATACATGTAATATGTTATTTTTGCAAAGTTTCATTTTATATCGCATGTACATTTGTTTCCTTACCTAAGTTTACAGTTATATTAACTAACTGCTTTTTTGCCTTCCACCATGCCGTCCTATTAACAGACGCTGCAAAGACACACAAAGACAAAGACATGCAACAACACACAGACATGCAATGACACACAAACATGAATAAAGACAAGAACAATTCATAGCTCAAGATAAGAGAGCGTATCCACATAATATTTTTCTTATTTCTGCATGAAAACATACGTTGTGGGTACTCATCAGAAGTGCCTCAATGAGCCCCTTCTACTGAGCAACCTAAACATGTTTTTATGCTGAAATCAGAAAAATATCAGTATTTTTCAGCTGAAAAAGTGTCTTATCTGGATCTATGAAAAACATTAACACTGATAAAAACAAGAGCACCCTAAGTGCTCTAGATAAGAAGCATTCAAAAAAATATTTCCTTCGTTTCTCTATGAAAACATGTTTTGGGTAGTCACAAGACATGGGGCCACTCAATAACAGACCTAGTAATCTTGTAAGGGGTAGTCAGTGGTTGTGCACTCAAAATCTTAATGCAAACTTCCGGCCATGACCTGCGAGACATCCAAATGTCAACAAATTGGTAAGTTCTCCTGATTTATTGATTTTTAGTCACTTTCATTCACATATTTTGAAAAATCTGACAATGCTATTCCAAACAACGTTCTGCGTAGGAAAAGATAGGTGTGGGCTTGAAATAATAAGCTGCTAACTTTTTTAATTTAATTTCACCCAGAGAAGGGTAGTCTGAAACTCCTGTTTTGACTTTTTTTCCAGTGCACAATGAAGATATTTTCCATGAAAGGCTTTGCAAATGCATGCTGCCTTATTTGCAAAATCTTTTGTGGTGTCTGATAGTTTATATGGCTGATGTTCCCATATGGGATAATCAGGTCTTGTATTTGGACACACACCAGTGGCTTTATTGTCCTCGAAAGGGTTAATGTCCCCATAAGGGGTAATAGGCCTTGTAAACATATTTGGATAAAAATGAGGCACTGCTTGCCATATACGGCATTGCTACTCCATTTTATAGGATCATAATGTCACTCTTGAACATAAATTTTTTTCAAAAATCTTCAAGCAGTCTTCTTATCTGTAACAAAGTTAAATATCCAAATCTGTTGGCTCAGGTAGCTGATATAGGACCATCATGGTCCTCATCTTTTTGTTATGCGAGCATATTGCTTTTGGGCCATTTGTCTGTTCATCAGTTTGTCATGCATTAGCATACTGTCAAGAATGGTTAGAGATAAGATCTTGAAATTTTATATATGGAATAAGAATAGCAAATAAACAGATCCATATTCTTTTTCTTTTTCATTGGACTTGTAGTTCTGGAGTTATGCCCCTTTTTTGTGGCATGTCTTGTAAGTCTTTGGGACATAATGAAATCTTGCTAGCAAAATTTCTTGGAAACATCTTAGCTTGAAATTTGAAACTTGGTGAGCTTATTGGGGATGATGAGTAGATCACCTGATTAACTTTTGAAAAAGAAAATGGACTAACTTTGGCAGAGTTATACCCCTTTCCAACAAGACATACTTGAGCAAACTGAATAGACCAGACTCTGACCAGAATACTGCAGTCTCATAAGGGTCTAAACTATTTACCCTTCCATCAACACTTTTTGGTCATCACCATGAAGTCAACTGGTCACATATCTCTAGATAAGGTACTTTCACCCAAAAAGAATTGGTGTTTTCCTTTTGGCTTCCTCAACGAAAAGGTATGTTATGGATACTCATTATAAGCACCTTGCCAAGGCACTGCTAATGAGTACCAACAAAATATGTCTATGAAAAAATAAGAAAAATAGTATCTGGACAATAGTATTATACCATAGATCTAGATAAGAGTGGGTATCAGGTAAATGGTTTTCTTATTTCTTGGTAAAAACATATGTTGTGGGTACTCATTAGAAGTGCCTCGCTGAGGCACTTCTAATGAGTACCCCCAACATATGTTTTCGTCAAGAAATAAGAAAAATATAATTCTTTTTGGTTGAAAAAAGCGCCTTATCAAGAGTTATGGACTATTATACCCTCTCTTCTCTGGAGCTATGTGGCTGTCAAATTTTAGGATTTAATGAAGGGGTTAGGCATTTGGGTGTCCAAGTTGTAATGGCCAATATATCCATGATTGGTTTCAGTTACCAAACATATGGTACATAACTAGGGAGAGTTGCGTAAGGGTTGACGCTTTTGTGTAGAGCTCTGGCTGTCTTCAGTGCTTGCACTAACTGTCAAAATCAGGAAGTCCCAGGACTTCCCAGCTCCAATATCTGGAAGTCCTGGTGATCAAATTTTTTAACTCACTTTCAGAAACTCAAGCTCAATATTCTAAAACCCTCATTTATGGAGTAAAACTGCCATTCTTAAGCTAAATTACACATAAATTAATTCTAAATTTTTGTTATAAATGACTAAATATCTTTAAAAGTTGGGAGTCCTGGACTTTCTGGCATTGATTTTTGGAAGTCCCAGGGCAATGTTTGGGAGTCTCTGACTCCGAGACTTCCCTTAAAGCAAGTACTGTGTCTTACTTTAAGTTCACTTATTTACTTTACAAAATGGCCGCTATCTTGGTCGCCAAGTTTCAAACTTTCAATAAGTATAAATTTAATATTTTCTGCTTTGAACCTTTATTTACCCTCACACAAATGTATTCATCGTCCTTGGTGATCAAAAAAGTTGAAAAAGACTCCATTCAACATTTTAAACACTACTGTCATCTCAAAGTATTGTCACTATTTTTGATGTGTTCCACAGCCATGCAATCATCTGCTTGGAATTTATGTGAGGTAGCTCCAAATATTCCACCTAGCATCTGCAAGGACTATTCCATAACCAGTCATTTGCCACAAAGCTCACTGTAGAGCTAGCCTGATGCAACTCCCCCCAGGTTCAACAAAATCGAAACAAACACAAACAACAAAAGCCCTTTCAAATGAGAGCCCCACCCCTATGCACACCTCCCACTGGGGTAAGTTCTCAATGGTATTTATCCAGCACCTGCAATACAGAATATCTACCTACATCGATCTTTATATAATTCTAAACAGACTGCCGGTTTCTCAAAACTTTTGCAATGATGAAATGGCAATATTTCTTGAAATGGCTTATCAATTTTAAAATCCCTCACCAAAAACATTAACTAGTTTACAAGATCAGGTAGTAAAACCTTTCTTACCTAAGCTCAGTGTTAAATTCACAAAATGCGTTTTGGAGTTCCACCATTCTGTTCTTCTGTCTGCAATAGTTTCACTTTGCCACCACGTCCAGTTATTTTGATTATTAAAATCCGTCATGAAATTAGCTGGATGTCTTTCTCTTGGGGACATTGCGTCACATATGTGTCCACATGATTTCCTTACCCCTGTTACCCCAGTTTGTAAACAAAACTCCTGCCGTTCGGTTATTCCACATGTATTAGTTGCCTCCACTGTCAAGTTGAAAGCAGCATTTTGAAACTCCGGAACACACTTTTGTGCCCTACCGTTCGCATCATAGCAACTATTTGTCGCTCCTAAACTTAAATGAGGTAGATGGCAAAACGCTAATAATATAATTAAAAATTTCATGATTCTAAATAAACTTAAAAATTGAGAAAAGTATGAAGAAATTCCGAGACCACCTCCATTCATTCCCTCCGCCATACTTTCTGACAGTTTGCAAAGTTTACACAGCAAAGGCTGATGGGAATCGCAGGTGCCCGACGGCCGGTTCCCTGTCTATTGATACAAATAACACGCATAATCGAAAACCAGCTTAGGCAATGTAAAGCAAATTGTTAGTGTGTCACGTTTCTTTATACAGAATCAATTAGCGTGTTAATCACGCAGTATTTAGCAAGTTCTAAAGCCTTTGTACCATTGTAATAAAATTAAAACGTTTCTAGGGACTTGAATTATTTCATAATTGCGAACGCTATATTTTTTTCCCTAAAAAATAAATAAATAAACCCCGAAAAATAAGCACCTTAAGTCAGTGTGTGACACCTATTTCAGAGTTTTTATTCCAACAAGTTCTTCAAGTTTTACAAAAATTAGATCCATATCTCTTAAATAGAAAATTAGATCCATACCTCTCAGTCTTTTTTATTTATTTATTTATTTAGCCGCAGTGTTGAGGCCCTCCCAGGGGTTATGGGTTAGGGGAATAATGTCATTTATTTCAGGGGAACAGGGGAACACAAGTCTAAAAATGAAGGGAACAGGGGAACAAATGTAATTTTGGGGAGCAGGGAACATAGAAAATTAAGATTTTGAGTTTGGGGAACGAGGGAAAATGCTGAAATATTTCAGGGGAACAAGGGAAGAGGTACCCCCACCCCTGGGAGGGCCTCAATATTTTTAACCCTTAATATCAATGTAGCCAAACTGGACTCCATCAATATTTTCTTTGAAACTGAAACAACAATCAAACCATATCTGTCCAGAAAGTACTACTATTTTCTTCAGAAGTGTAATGGTAACACAAGTAAAAAGGGTCAGGACATATCTACATACACTGTCCAGAAAGTACTAACCCCTTTCCGAACTGTGCAGTGTATTTTCCATTACCCTAAGGTAACATGTATAATATGTGTAAAATTTTAAGACCGGGTTTCAGACAGAATAAAGAAATGAAACATGAAAAAATACAACAAAGCAAATAAATATTACGTTATATTCAGCGCTCTCACCAACTCCGAAATTTGGAATACTGGACTCCTACTGTATGCAGCACATCCTTTTGGCAGAAAAGCTTCTAGAACGCAGTACGGTTTTCAAAAATAAAGCTGGATAGAGCTTTTTAGTCTGTCTCCAGACTCTATCTTTTCTATTTTTCTCATTTCTTTTCAAAGGTATACAATCTAGTACTTATAGCTTATAATGATTTGATAAGTTATGCCTCTTAGTGGAAAAGATGGTGTCGTTTCTGCTGTAAAATAGTGAAATGGGAGTAAAGAGACAAAAAAACAGCCACGCTACAGGAAGTGATAAAGAATGAAAAAAAAAAAAAAAAAAAGACAACAATTGCAGAAACGACTGGAGCCAGTCTAAGAGCTCTTATACCATTGGAGCTCATACAACACAATGCTTTAACTCTGAAAGGGAGCACACAAGGGAGGATGCATGTTTTCACCATCTCTTATTTCAACGTTACGCGTTTCGTCCCATTTAAGCTTTTGACACACTGTTGGCTAAATCTTCGCGCGCGTGTGTGTGTGTGTGTGTGTGGGGGGGGGGGGGGGGGGGGCGTGGAGTAACTTCCTATATGGCATAGTACTGATGTGCGTGCCGAATAGCCCCCTTTTTCAGCGCTGCCAGGTATATGATTGGCCCCTTTTTTTTTCAACAAAAAGTATATGAATGGCCCGATTTTTCTGGATTCCTCTGTGAAAGGCCCCATTTTTCTGACATCCTGGTATATGCACATATTTTTATCGCTCAGAGATTTTCGAGGCTGCTTATCCTCTTGGTATTACATGAACTGACTGTGATATTTGTGTAACAACCAGCAAAAAATGGGTACAAAAATCAAAGGGCAGTATATTTGAATAGGTCAATATTTTGGATGATCAAGTATATGAATGGGTCCGTTTTTTTCAAAGGCCAGGTATATGAATGGGTAGGTTTTGAAATACTGGCTCGCACACCCGTACCAAAAATTACCCATAAGTTACCCTCCCCCCCCCCCCCCCCCCCCCCCTCCCCCGAGGGCTAAATCATCAGATGAAAATTTATTCATTTATTTATTTACCAATGCTCATGAAATGCCAGTCACGTGATCAATGACGGATTCGGACATGTTTTTGTTTATATGGTGGAGAATTTGGACTAGTTTAGAAACTCTTTAGGAGGTTGTGGTTAATACATGTAATGATAATGTAATAGAGATAACTAGCCATTTAAACAATTTATACCTCCTAGCATTTATTAATGTTATTCAAAGTTTATCTCTTTTACTCACAAACCCGGCAGGCACATGACATAAATACAACGTCGCCTCAACGTCGATGCAACGTTGCATCGACGTTGAGGCGACGTTATGTTTACGTCATGTGCCTGCTGGATTAAGACTCCTTTTTTTCTTTTCTGCTGTCTGGAGCAACTTTCGGGTCTGGGGCCAATATACATACGAATACACTTACATGTACTTATGAGAAAATCCTACAAAAGCATATGTCTTAAACTGGCAGTGTGGGTGATGGAGGCTGAATTAGTTCTGTATCTTTTGTTAACAATATCGTGAATTTTTTAACAGCCCGGCAGCCGTAAGCCCCACCTATAGTCACACGTGTAAGTTTTTCATCCTTTTGCGCTTAACAATATTTATAAATGTTTCTCCATAATAACTCTGCTCATAGTTAATTACACTTTGCACTACGTGTAAGGCAGCCATAGCAGTTTAGGTTGCTAAACATCATTGTCACAGGAATACTGTATGTAGCAAAGCATTCAAAGCAAGGGTTACATTTACATGTACAGTCGACTCTCGTTATCTCGAATTCCAAGGGACTCTCTGAAATACTTCGAGATATCCGTACCTCGACATATCAGACTTGCAGAATTGAGGAAAAAATAATTCGAACAACCACATTTAACAAATATATATGTAATTGTACTCTTGAAGTTAGAGATATATTAAAAATATTGTGGAAAAGAGGTGCTCCTTAGGAGCAATTTCTCCTCAGTCCCACAATATTTTTTACCTGTTGTTAGATTTTCATGTGTAAGCAGGGACAAGATTTTCACTTGGAGATAAGCGGTTATTTGAGATAAGCGAGTTCGAAATAACGAGAGTCAACTGTACCATGATGGAAATTTTATCAACAGCAGTAACTATCAAGTGGTTATCCCATTTACTCCTACAATCAAGAGATGTTCATCCCAGTCCAGGTCCAGCATCTACATCACCATCCGCTGTTTCAGGTGATTCCTCTTTTAGTTCGATGTCATCTACAGTTGACTCTCGCTATCTCGAACTCGCTTATCTCGAATAACCGCTTATCTCGAAGTGAAAATCTGGTCCCTGCCTAAACATGAAAATCTAACAACAGGTAAAAAATATTGTGAAAAAGAGGAGAAATTGCTCCTAAGTCCTCTTTTCCACAATATTTTCAATATATCTCTAACTTCAGGAGTCAAATTACACATATATTTGTTAAATGTGGTTAATCGAATTAGTTTTTTCTCAATTCTGCAAATCTGATATGTCGAAGTACGGATATCTCGAAGTATTTCAGACAGTCCCTTGGAATTCGAGATAACGAGAGTCGACTGTATATTAATAAACTCTATTAATCTATCTCGTCATTTATCTTTTATTCAGTATAATTTCCGGAATATAGTAACAAAATTAGATTTTCTATATATTGTGTTACACGATTTTGACATTTTAGCATATTCGTAAACTTGGTTTAACACTACCATATAGAACGATGAGCTTATCTTGCAGTCTTTCAAACAACCTGAGCGCAGAGATCGCACAGGTGACAGCCACGGTGGTGTACTAAATGTTGTATATTAAAGAAATACTGCGTCAAATTAGACTATATGGCCTTGAACCCATTGAATTTGAGTGTTTATGGCTAGAACTCGCCCTAATACATGAACGTTTGGTATTTGGTCTCTTCTACCGACATCCAAACTCTGATTCTGCGTAGTTTGCTTCTATCGAGGTTCCATCCACCTCGCTGTAGACACTGTTAGCCAAGGTATATTAGCGATTTTCAGTTTTAATATGTTAGGTCAAAACCTGTCTGGTAAAATAAGAAACCTTTGCCTTCAGTTTCTCTGATACAAACCATAAATGAGATAACACGTTACGCAGAGAACTCATTTCGTTACTTGGTCTTATATTTTCTAGCAATAACACGCATTTAATATTTAGTGGCGTCGGTGATCCACTTTTTAAATCAAGAATTACGATTCCACTGCCCTGAGTATGGTATCATAAATTTCTCAAAGCCTAAAAGCAAATCATATTTACGTTAAACATGTTTTTTTTTGATCAAAGAGATTGCAATTAAGACAAAAAAGCCTCATCCACAGGAAGGGACAGGGGTGGTGGTGATCTGTCTTCGCTGGGCGCACATGCCATTTTGTTTGTTTTGTCATGCGCTGGCTCAAATATTTTCCGCGACGTAAGAAAACATACTCTCAGACACGTGCGCCCAGTATTCGCACAGTCTGCAGGAGCGTCAGAAAAAAAGCCCAGCGGCTTTAGAGGAATTATCGTTTGAAAATGTGAACGGATGCCGAACAGACAGACGAACGGAAAGTGATCTCTATAGCCCAAGGGAAGGGATAGACAACAACCCAGCGGGCATATGACTTTAATACAACGTCGCCTCAACGTCGATGCAACGTCATGACGTTGCTTCGACGTTGTATAAACGTCATGTGCCCACTGGGAACAACACCAGAGGACAACATGTGTATAGAGTGAGTACCATTAAATCGATTTATTTATGTCCCCTGGGGGTTATCTGCCCTTGCCTTTTGGTTATATACATGTATAAAATTGTATAAGCTTTAGATGTCATCTCTGAAACCACTGAATTTTCAGCAGATTTCACATTTGGCCTTCTGTCGAAAGGGTATTGACAATTTGTTCGAATGGTTCCGCGCCATTGAACAAGATGACGGCCATGCCCATATGGTAAAACACTTAAAAATTTTCTTCTCCAGAACGAAGAAAGCTTTGAGGCTGAATCTTGGTATATAGCATCGGGGGCTCAAGGTTTACTAACTGTATTCAAATCATGATAGGTTGACCGTTGAGCTTTTAACGGCAAGGTCAATTCTGCGTCCCCAATACATTTGTTTGAGGAAAATGTTGAAAAATCATTTTCTCAATATGTCAAAAAGAGTAATGGCTGAAACTTACAATGTATGATTAAAGAAGTAAACTTTTTTAGTTAGGATCAAAAGTTTGCTCCTCGGGAGCTACCTGTCCTTGCCCCATGGCTATATGCAGGTATAAAATCATGTAATCTTTAAACGTCTTCTTTTCTAAAACCGCTTGGCCAGTTTTCACCAGATTTCACATGGGACCTTCTGTCGAAGAAATGTTGACAATTTGTTCAAATGGTTTTGCACTATTGAACAAGATGGCTACTAGGTCATATATGGTAAAAAAACTCTTAAAAATCTACTTCTCCAAAACAAAAACAGATTTATTGTCGAATCTTGGTATAACATAGAGGACTCAAGGTCTACCAAGTTTTTTTTTTTCAAATGATGATTCAAATGTTGACTTTTTTTTTTGTACGGCAGGGCCAGATTGGCGTCCCCATACATTTGTATGGGAAAAAATGAAAAATCGTTTTCTAAAAATATATTAAAGAGAAATCGCTGATACTTACAATGTGTGATTGAAGTGGTAAAACTATTTAATAACCGTCAAAATTTTGGGGGTTATCTGACCTTGCCCCTGGGCTATACATTGTATAAAATCGTGAAATCTTTAAACGTCTTCTTCTCTGAAAACGCTTGACCAATTTCACCAGATTTCACATGGTGCTTTTTGTCAAAGGGATGTTAACAATTTGTTCAAATAGTTCTGCACCATTGAACAAGATGGCTGCCATACCCATATATGGTAAGACACTCAAAAATCTTCTTCTCCTGAACTCAGAAAGGTTTGAGACTGAATCATGGTATACAACATCGGGGACTCAAGGTCTACCAAGTTTGTTCAAATAATGATACTAGAATGACCTTTGATCTTTTTACGGTATGGCCAAATTTGTGTCCTCGTTGGTTCCAATACTGGAATAATGTTGCACGGCATATGCAGATATGCAATAGCTGTTTTTATCAGTTGAGCGAATCGTGGCCAATGCGCCTCTTTATTCAGTGTCGTGATTTGTTTTTACTTAGGTCACTTTTAGCTGTCAAACCCCAGCCCCACCCATCAAATTTAGTAAAATAGTATCTGATCTTCAGCCATGTCTCTATTAGAGGAATTTGTGGCTCAGTGATGCCATGGAAGAAATTTAGAAAGTGATTTAGTCCATATTGTCTAATCAAGAGTCATTCTTTCCATGGCAGTTGGTGCTAAATGGGGAAAAAGTAGAAAATAAACAATACCAAGTAAATGAAACTTTTATTAATAAAACTGTGAAATAAAAGCACAAACAAACAAAAATAAAAAGAAACTAGAGCAGGTCGATGGCGCTCCATCGCATATCCCCGCGCCAGCGCTATCGCATATCTCCCTGCACATCAAAAGTCCAAATGCATTCCTCCAGTCCTCATTCGTAGGGCTATTACCTGTGACCGTGTCAATGTTCTAGCTAAAAAAGCCTAAGAGTTGGTTGACAATAAAAAAAATCCCACTTTTTGACCTCTAGTGACCCCAGACATGCCCCCGGGGCAAAATGTTTGCACCACTGTAGTCTACTCTTCATAACTTCCGATTTGATATGCAACATGGTTATGTTTGAACAAAATGGATTTTGACCCTTCGGGGCCACATCCCCGCCCCCTGTCCCTGGCCCCAGGGGTCACATCAAAATTCCGAATGCCTAAAAGGAGTTCGGTGACAATAAAAACAAGGACCGAAAATCCTACTTTTTGACCTCCTGTGACCCCGAGACATGCCCTCAGGGTAAAAGTTTTGCACCACTGTATTCTACTCTTCATAACCTTCGATTTGATATGCAACATGACTATGTTTGTACAAAATGAATTTAGAACCATCGGAACCACACCCCCTGGCCCTGCCCCCAGGGGTCACATCAAAAGTTCGAATGCGTTCCTCCAGTCTTCATCCATAGGGCTATTACCTGTGACAGTTTCAAAGTTCTAGCTAAAAAAACCTAAGAGGAATTGGGTGACAATAAAAAAAAGGACCCCAAATCCTACTTTTTTACCTCCTGTGACCCCGAGACATGCCCCCAGGGTAAAAGTTTTGCACCACTATATTCTACTCTTCATAACCTTCGATTTGATATGCAACATGACTATGTTTGTACAAAATGAATTTGGACCCTTATCGTGTGTTAATTTTTCCCTGCTGATAGCCATACGTTGTTTTATATGCTTATCATAAACTGCAGCATGGTAATCTTTTATCGCGTGCTTTTATCACATTGCTAATAGCTATACATTGTTGTGTGCTAATAATACCGTATTCGACCTAATTACCGCACTGTGCGCTTAGGTTTTTCAAAATTACTGGGAACACTCATTTGTGATAAAATATGTACCTATACCTATCAAGGATACACTATAAAAAGATCAGAAAAGGACTTATTTGATGATGATTATGCGATTTTTTTTCTGATTTTCTTTATAAAGGCATATGTTATGGGTACTCATTTGAATTGCATCGACTCTTGTCGATGCAATTCAAATGAGAACCCACAACATATGCTTTTATAAAAAAGTAAATAAAAGTACACTGGCTGTAATAAGACTACGGAATTTCATGGGTGTGCGCTTATAGGGGTATGTGCGGTAATTAGATCGAATACGGTATACTGCATCAAGTAACCTTTCCTCGTCGGCTAACATTTCCCTGCTTCAAGCCATACGTTGTTGTATGCTAACCATAAACTGCAGCCATGTTGTCTTTTATCGTGTACTTGTATTTCACAGCTGCAAGCCATACGTGGTTGTATGCTTATCATATTCTGCAGCAAGATGATGTTTTATCAAGTACCGTATTCGATCTAATTACCGCACATACCCCTATAAGCGCACAGTCAAGAAATTCCGCAGTCTTCAGATTACAGCCAGTGTATTTTTTTCTTTACTTCTTTTTAAAAGCATATGTTGTGGGTACTCATTTGAATTGCATCGACTTGTCGACTTGTCGATGCAATTCAAATGAGTGTCCACAACATATGCCTTTATAAAGAAAATCAGAAACAATCACATAATCATCATCAAATAAGTCCTTTTTCTGATCTTTTTTATAGTGTATCCATACATATTTTACTTCAAATGAGTGTTCCCAGTAATTTTGAAAAACCTAAGCGCACAGTGCGGTAATTAGGTCGAATACGGTACTATTTTTCCCTGCTGCAAGCCATACGTTATGCTAATCATATACTGCAGCAAGGTAATATTTTATCTTGTGCTAATATTTCGCTGCATTAAGCCAAACATTGTTGTATGCTAACCTTAAACTGCAGCAACGTAATCTTTTATCGTGTGCTTGTATTTCCTTGATTCAAGCCAAACATTGGTGTGTGCTAATCACACACTGCAGCAAGGTAATCGTTTATCGTGCGTGTGCTTACATTTTCTTGCTGCAAGTCATACATTCTTGTATGCTAATCTTATACTGCAGCAAGGTAATATTTCATCATGTGTTAATATTCCCTGTTTATAGCCATTCGCTGTTGTATGCAAATAGTGTACTGCAGCAGAATAATCTTTCATTGTGTGCTAATATTTTCCTGATACTAGCCATATGCTATTGTATGCTAATTATAAACTGCACAGCAAGGTAATATATATATATATATATATATATATATATATATATATATATATATATATATATATATATATATATATATATATATATATTATCGTGTGCTAATATTTCCCTGTTTATAGCCATAGCCCATAGGCTGTTGGATGCTAATCATATACTGCCGCACGATGTGCTAATATTTTCCTGCCACCCGGCAGGCACATGATGTAAATACAACGTCGCCTCAACGTCGATGCAACGTCATGACGTTGCATCGACGTTGAGGCGACGTTGTATTAGGCATATGACGTTGCATCAACGTCGCCTCAACGTCGATGCAACGTCATGACGTTGCATCGACGTTGAGGCGACGTTGTATTTACGTCATGTGCCCGCTGGGCATACGTTGTGTGCTAATCAAATACTGCAGCAAGGTATTTTATCGTCTGCTTGTATTTCTCTGATGCAAGCCATATATTGTTGTATGCTAATCATATACTACAGCAGGGTAATCTTTTATCATGTGCTTGTTTTCCCTGATGCAAGCCATACGTTGTTGTATGCTAATCATATACTATAGCAGGGTAATATTTTATCGTGTGTTAATATTTCCCTGCTGATAGCCTTACGCTGTTGCATGTTAATCATATACTGCAGCAGGATAATCTTTAAACGTGTGCTTATATTTTTTTTTTTTGCTGCAAGCCATACGTTGTTGTATGCTAATCATATACTGCAGGAAGGTAATCTTTGACCCTGTTTCGTCAGTTGTTTATAATATTTAGCTGGAACAATCAACCAAAACAGGCCTAAACAAACCAGGGCAAAATCGACCTTGGTCGTTATGACCTAGGACCGAAACGACAAAGACACCCGTTGGTAACAGATTTTACCCAATGTGCTGACGGTGCTAATGCTTTTTTCCCCTTTTTAGATGATAATGTTCATCGATATTCCTCATATCTCAACTTATTATGCCACGCCACAAAAAAGTGGTGAGGGTATTATGTTATACCGTCCGAAATTTTGAGTGTCCGTCCGTCCGTCCGTCTATCCGTCTGTCTGTCAGCGCTTTTATCATTCGTGTCCACTCCATAACTCTGATACTGGAGATATTTTCACAAAACTTTATACAAATGTAAAACACTTATAAGACGACGTGCAGACACATGAACCATAACTGCTCTGCCTACTTTTGGAGTTATTGCCATTTGAACATTGAACATAGCCATTTCTACCATGTATCCGTGTCCGCTCCGTAAGTTGAAAACCGTTTGAGATATTTTCACGAAACTTCACATAAATGTCAAGATCTATAAGACGTCGTGCAGAATACACGAACTCTAACTCTGGATTGCCTACTTTTGGAGTTATTGCCCTTTGAACATTGAACATAGCCATTTCTACTCGTGTCCGATCTGTAAATTGAAAACCGTTCCCGACATTTTGATGGAACTACTCACAAATGTAGAATACTATAAGACAACTTGCAGAACACAAAAACAGAACTCTGTTTAATCTAATTTTGGAGTTGCGGCCCTTTGACCATAGTAGATACTGAAAATAAGCATTTCTACTATGTACTCGTGTCCGATCTTTAAGTTGAAAATCGTTTCAAATATTCTGATGAAACTACACACAAATGTAAAGCATTATGAGACAAGGTGCAGAACACAAGAACCGTAACTCTGGTTAACCTACTTGTGAAGTTTTGGCCCTTTGAACTTTGAAAATATTGATTTCTGTAATATATTTGTGTCTACCCTGTAACTTACAAACTGTTTTAGATATTTTCTCGAAACTTTATACAAACGTATATCACCATGATACAATTTGCAAAATATGAGAACCGTAACTTTGAATTACCTGCATTTGGAGTTACCGCCCTTCGGACATTGTCAATAGTGATCCAAGTCATAGAGGTGCCCTTTCTATAACTTGAAAACGGTTTCAGAGATTTTCTTGAAGCCTTGCAAAAATGTACAGGGACATAACATGTAGAACACATTTTATTTTTGTCAGAGTTATGGCACTTGCTTGATGTAAATGCAGTGGCGGGACATGATGCAGTGCTTGCAGGGCTTTGATTCGTTTTGCAAGGGTTTCTTCTCACGTATATGATTTAAATAATCGGAATAAAGTCATGACTGCGAAACAGCTTTCACAAGACTATATATATACTGTAATCGGTATTATACACTCCGTACTTTTTTTCAGCATTTTACCGTCGACTCTCCGAACTGACTGATGAATATAAAGTTAGCATGCAAACATTTCTGCAGCAAGGAATATCGGAACCAGAATTTTGCAGTGGCCTAATTTACAAATTTAGCAAAGTTGCAGGGGAATCCATTTTAGAAGAATCAAAAAATATTACCTGCTATAAAAGAACCGGATATAACCTGGATTTTATGCGACATTGTTTGTTTGTTTGTGTTGAGGTTTTACGGCCCAGTCAACTCAATGGGGTCATGTCGAGCGCGGTCAGTTTACCTAGCCACACATTTACTGTGTAGGCTTAGTCCTCTAAGCGGTTTACCAGTATTGTGCACATTCTTTCGCCAGAAACTGACAACTGCCCTTCTTGAATCAGCGGAAGGGAGAGAATGACCGTAGAAAATATTTCACGATCAATCTCCACGAAAGAATGTTGCCGACCTCGGCGGGGTTATGCGACATACTGCATGCTTAGTTTTTAACCCAATCATGGTTGATAGTTATGCTTTCCTCTTTTACTGCACGACGATAGGTCGGGTCTCAGACTCTATGAAGATGCCGACCTGAAGCTTTCATTTGAAGGTTGAAACCTGATGTAATGTCTTTATTCGGGTCCTCCGTGGTTCAACAAGTAATTTTCTTTAACCCTGGCTGTCAGTGTCTGAGGTGATAGCCACGAACGTAGTAAACACACGTCGCAGGAATGTCGTTAAGGCCGCATTCACACTACATACTTAATCCGGATCAAGTTGATGCGGATCAAATTTACGTTGCTGCAATGTGAACGCAATAATAGTGTGAACACACATTGATCCGGATCAACTTGATGCAGGTCAAATTAATCTGGATCAATTTAGTCCATAGTGTGAACGCAACTTGATGTGGATCAACTTGGTGGCTAGTGTGAACGCAATTTGATCCGGATCAACTTGAACCTCAGGTGCGAACGTGTTGTAACGACGTTGTTGCGACGTTGTGTGTTTACTGGGAACCCTCATCCTTGTTTCATAATAGTGTTTGATTTACACGTTTTATTGTGATGTTTCACTGATTGAGTTGTTAGGATGCCTCTATGCGAGCTGACCAATCATTTTGTATTTGCTACAACATTTGAACCTAGGGTGAAGATTTGGTGCCAGTAAAATCGATTTAACCCATTTGTGCCGAGTGGATTTTTCTACATTAACTCTTTGCACCGGTCCATTTCCAATAAAAGGGGTGTCTGGTAAGTTTTTATTATTACCATGGTTTACAGAAATACCTGTACTTAATGCAAACAGTGTAGACCCTGATCAGACGCCGCGTTCTGCGGCGTCTGATCTGGGTCTACACTGTTTGCCAATGTCCCTTTTTAATAGACGCCAGACTTAAATGGGTTAAACCTCACCCTCAACGCCAGTAGTTTTATTACTGCCCGTTCTTAGGAGGTGGTGCTTGTGTTGATCGTTATTTGTACGGCTTTATGGTCCCATAGCTGTACATTAAGTCCTGTTTGTATTCTGTCATTGTAGTTACCCGCTGTATGGCTTCCCGTGTTGCTTTCTGTTTATGGGCAAGCCACAAATCAAAGAAATAAATATAATCCGCACTTTGATGAAGTACGGGGAGACGGTTTACGGCCACCATACCGCACTTAACACCAGCTGCAGTGAAGTAAAATGAAAATCTGAAAGGTTGCCTTTGGAAATAAGGAACCATTACGAAAACACGCCTATTCAAATGTACTGAAAATTTTACCACCAGAAAATGTAAATTTTCAGAGAAAAAATCTTATATTTTTTTCATATTTCCGACAAAACATAGATTGTGGGTACTCGTTAGAACCGCCTCGCCGAGGCGGTTCTAACGAGTACCCACAATCTATGTTTTGAGCAGAAATAAAAAAAATAATGTTTACCCCTGTAAACCCGAGTTTTACTATATAAAAGTGGGGTTCAAGGGGGTCAGAATTATATAGGTGTGTTTTCGTGATGACATAAATGAACGAAAATGGGAGACTCGGTGTTGCTAAGTCTCTTCATACAAAGCTGTGTAGTTTACGAGGCTGTATACATTCCCACTAGCTTCGGGTAAACCGGAATTTGCTTTTCAAAGTAACCAGAATTGACTCAAGGGTCCCAAAGTGAATAAATCAATATAATTTGCACAAGTTTCATGCATTACAAGGATTCCTCGCAAACTCTTTAGATGTTCTCTGCATAATGCTTCCATTATAAACAATTTATCTTCACTACAGCCAGTGTTGCTTCGACTTGACGCCCGTAAAACATCTCCCCATACTTCACTATAGTGTATTTTATGTTTTCTTGTATTTTGTGATCACTGAGCCGATTCCAAGGTTTCTGAAAATTTAAATGAGGGTCACTTATGACGCTTAATTCGCCTAAGTTAGTCTGGCCCAAAAAGCTGACCCAAAGATGTTCGAGCCGTAGAAGTTCGACTGTAATTAACCCATTTATGCCGAGTGGACACTTCTAAATTTACTCTTTGGGCCGATCTATTTCCTACATAAGGGATGTCTGGTTAATTTTAGTATCACCATATTTATAGAAATTCCTGTATTTAACGCAAGCAGTATAGACTTTGATCAGACGCCGCTGATCTAGGTCTACACTGTTTGCCTGTGTCCCTTTTATGGGACGCCAGGCATAAATGGTTTAATCAGGTATGAACTTTCCCCACAGGAAACAACGACCATTAAGATTTAACCAAAAATTCGATTAATTTTATTTGATTGGTTGAATCACAACTACGCAATGTATTATTTTTCGATTCGCATAATGCATATGTACTCCCAAATTGAAATCTCTTGACGGATTCACTCCTTGGTATAGGATAAAAAGTTTTCTTATATCTCCACGAACACTAGGAAAACATGCCTATTCAAATAAGCTGAAAATTTTACCACCAAAAAATGAAAATTTTCAGATAAAAAATTCTGATATTTTTCATATTTCTGCTCAAAACATAGATTGTGGGTACTCGTTAGAACCGTCTCGCCGAGGCGGTTCTAACGAGTACCAATAATCTATGTTTTTGAGCAGAAATAAGAAAAATAATGTATACCCCTGTAAACCCCAGTTTTACTATATAAAAATGGAGTTTAAGGGGTCAAAATTATATAGGCATGTTTTCGTGATGACATGTGGTATAGCTAACCATTTGAAACGCCTTATATATATTCGTGGAGAAATAAAAAAGAAAACACACACACACACACACACACACACACACACACACACACACACACACACACACACACACAATAACAACAAGAATATATTTGTTTGAAATCAGTGCCTTATCTGGAGCTATGACTCGTTATCTGACCAGGTCCCAGGTTTAGATTCTTTCCTTAGAGTTTAGGTACGGGTATACCTTAATTTAAGGCCCAAAATTTTGACATATGGAATGCGACTAAATAGAAATGTGCTTGCGAAAAAAAAAAAAAAACTATTCATAGTGCATTCTGTGCATTCCTCATCTTTCTTCCTTTGGTGCCGCAGAAAAGTTGTGTTTCGTGATTTTGGCATTTCCTGTGTATCTTCACATATGTTTACACTCTTTGCAAGGGTAGATCCAGGATGATTTCGGAGTGTGGGAGGGGGGGGGGGGAAGGGTCGATTTGATCAAATTACTGTACTTACCCTACGTGTTCGAGCAGACATATCTAAGCAAACAATGTAGACCCAGATCAGACGCCACAGAACGCGGCGTCTAATCAGGGTCTACACAGTTTGCTACTAACCCAGCAAGTTTATACACATTCACAGATAGTAAGATTGACTTATTGCAGAGAAGTATATGGTAAAGAGTAAGGGTGTGAATATTTAGGGTAAATATGGTATCCCAAATTGATCAGATATGTCCAAAATTTCCTATGAAAATAAATGAAACTTTGAGTCAAAGGGGGAGGGGGTAGACTGAGCCCCCGAACCACCGCTGCTGGTTTTTATTTCGGTCAGCACTGTTTTGACCCATCACCACCTGTTAATGTTTTCGGATAAGGCTCATTTACGTTGCCTTATTTACTATAATGCAGCAGTCATTTAAAACCCCCACCCCTACGAAAACGAACAACAACAACAATAACAAAACAAACAACAACAAAACACACACACACACACACACACACACACACACACACACACACACACACACACACACACACACACACAACAACAAGACATCTCCATGCGCATACATTCTCCAACTGTGACTCCTGCACCATGACCTTTCGTGAGTGTAAAATTTTGGCAGTGCTTGATTGTGAAGAATAACATATCTTCTTTCGGTTTCAAGTAATCTTTTTTTGATCAGTTGCTTATGTTGGATTTCAGAGGTAAATATCAATCCTACCCCCCATTTTGGCTGCATTTTTTTCAAAACCCTTGGCCGTTCTAAGGATAAGGGAGACAGCATTTGTTACTCCCTGCTTGCTTTTTTTGTACACTAAGTCTCCACTAAAAAGGATCTACTCCCAAAAGGAAACAATTTGGGGCTCCACACAAGGGAGACACTTTTTGTGACTTCATGTTTGCTTTCTTGCATACTAAGTTCCTTTTGAAAAGGGGTCTATTTTAAAAGGAAAGGGGTTACTCCCATAAAAGGGAGACAACTTTTGTGACTTCCTATTGGCTTTCCTGCACACTAAGTACCCCCCTCCCACCTGAAAAGGGGTCAACTCTAAAAAGAAGTGTTCCCAAGGGGAGCGAACTATTTCCCGTTTAGAGTTTACCTCCCCTAGAAGTGTATCCATTCCCTTAACTATACTGGTCCTTTAGGACTTCTGAGACGGTACATTATCTGCTGTTGTAACGAGGTAAAGTGACCCACATAGACTAACGATCTCCAGTCATTATTCATAAAAGAAAAGTGACCCACAGTTCATAATATTATGACCCCCATACCCGCAAAGTAAAATGACCCCTCGCGAAGAATCATGACCACCATAGAATAATGACCCCCGATCATTTTTTTAAAGTAACCCCAGGGCACAATATTATTACTTTTATGACTCCTCAACGCGAGTTAAATGGCGAATCGCGAAGAAGAAAATAACGACGCCCCGCCCTTCACCTCACTCCCCCTGCCCCCAGCTCTTCACCTCACTCCCCCGCCCCCACCACCCCCCCCCCAACCACCAAAACTGTCATTTCGAAGTAAATGGTTCAAATTACATTAATTTCAGCCGGCGTTATTGAAATGTTCAGCAAAATTAGTTTTTTAACCATTCTCTTGCTGAACAAGACTTGCCCTGTCTTAGCCGCGTAGATCCAGATGAGTTAGCTTCTGAACTGGATCTGCACTGTTTGCCATTAAGTATGTGAATTTGTCTCAACAACCTAGATCAAGTAATCTGCTTGGCTGAAAATTGGACGTGGGCGTGGCATCTTCATTTATTCAGCATGACAAGGGTTAAAAGGACAGAAAGCGGCTCGACTGGTTTTGGTGAACAGATAACCCTGACGGCATCGACCCTTCTAGATTCAAGATCACACCTTTATGGCTGTAGAATTTTTATGACTGATTCGCTCTTTTATTTTGTTATTTGGGCATACAGACACTTCTTGCAAAACTCGAACTCTGGAAGTCTGAATGGTGCATTTGAGTAGTTCTATAGGTTAGACATTCAATGATTTGTTTTGTACTGTTTTGTACTATAGAAGACAATAGAAAGCATAATAATAATGTACCTTTGTACTTTTTGTCAAGGTGTCTAGAATATCTCGTCTTGCAGGACAATTCTTATGTTGATGACTTATCTATGTGCACTGAATAAAATGGTGAAAGAAGAAGAAGAAGAACAACAACAACAAGGTGCAAGAACATCCTGTGACTGAGACACGTGGTGTTAAGAGATAGACTCTGATGCCAAGCTTGCCAGACGCAAACCTTTTTACTTTCGGTTTACTTGACTCTGCACATTTAAACATAGATTGTGTGTAGTTGCTCAACCGCTTTTGCAGTGGTTCCATTTGATAATCTTAACCTTGAAATGGCTATGTCTTCCTATTAGCTAGTATCCTGTTCCCACGACATAGCTAACTCGTTGCATAAGTTAGATATGTTGTTCCCAAAAATTAGTATAACCAATAGGTCTGGTTCAACCGGTCCGAACAAATCACGAACACCAGAGAATCATAACCCATAACGACATTTTTTTGTATTTTTCAGAGACTTGAGCTGCATCAGGGTGAGGTTTCGCAAGAGTACAATAGTCACCTTCAACAGCTGCCCATTTTGCTTTCTGTTTTACTAGTTGTGATTAAGAGTGGCATCGGGACCCAGGGTAAAGTTAGTCGGCTATAAAAGGGCTTTAAACCTCCCGGTGGGGCGTTTACAGGCTCGCAAAATACAGTGTTGCATATGAAGGGACTCAATCAAACTGAGTCTCCGATTTTTATGGTTTTGTGTGTTCTTTGTTTCCAAAGGCAATCATGTTTGACTTTTATTATTCTACTGACCGTTCTAAGGCGATGGTCCCGGTGTCAGTCTTACTCTTTGTGGCTTTGTGGTTTATTCTACGAGGCGATTTGTTTTAAGTCTTGCCTTGTGTTATTTTTGTTCTTGTTTTTTTTTTCCAGTCCTTTTAACATTGCAATTACTTCGCTTGGAGAACAATCTTAGTGCTTTTCGTACGTTTGTTCGATTTGCACTTGTTTGGTTGTGTCTGTTTCCTCTCTTCTTGGAGTCTGGGAAGGCTGCGGCTTGTGATTATGGCACTCCCTGGACTTTTCTCTTACCTTCCTTTCTGGTTTAAGCACCCCGGTAATTTTCCAACTAACAGTTCCTAGGCGGTTCCTCTGTTGATTCTTGTTTTGTTTGTGGTTTAATATGTGGCATTTGTTTCATTATTCGTTCCTTTCTCCTTCTTTTGATACATCGGGATGGTTGTGCTTCGTGATTCTGGCATTTCCTGAGTATATACACTTATATTTTGCCATTTCATGTGAATAATCTGACAGGTAGACGAAAAACATTAACTTTGCATGATGGGTAATTTTGCATGCTTTTTTGTCTGTGGATTTTTTTAAAATTAATATTATTTCTTTCAAAAACATCTTTCAGGAATACCATCAGTGTGTCAAACATTTTGGATCCAGATCTGGGTTCAAACTGTTTGCAAAGTAACGACAAAAGTCGCTTCTGGCGGGGAAAGAGTTAACTGCCAAGTCTTATTTTCTCAGAAAAATAATAAGAAAACAAAAATAAAAATTTGGGCTGCTGAATTTGCTTAACGCTTTAAAGGTTAAACTACTTGCTAAGTACCCAAGGAAGTGGACGAAAACGATAGGGGTTAGGGGTCGTGTTAGCAGCTTAGTAACACTGGCAAAGAACAATAATTTGCTGAAGTCAGTTTATCCAACCATGTGCCAAAATAGTTCAATGCAAAAGAGTAGCACATGCAAAATTGTTCCTGTTGAAATACAGATACCCGATATGAAGAACGCACGGACGAAGCACGAGTAATTCTTGCGTCACTCGTTACTCTGATAATCCTAAAATATAACCAATAATATATCTAAGAATTACTGAAGGGATTCAAACAGTGCACACCCTGATTAAACGGCCCCTTTAGGTTTTTTTTATCATGGTCTATACTTCCAGTGTTATTCGTCCTTTGTGGTACCTTCTGGTTGCTTGATTGGCTTTAATATTTTGTCCTATTTGGTGCCTTGTTGTTTTGGTGGATTCTGTCTGGCATTGTGATCACCGTCAGGGAAGAGGGAACTGGCTGGTTTGCTTTTCATTGGCTTGTAAAATGTGTGCTGTTTGGCATAGTTTACTTTTCCTCTTTGTGTCATGATAGACTATATTCCAGGATATCTTCCTACTACGTTTCTATAAAAGCAATTTTTGATTTTGATATAGAAAAGTAAAATGAAAACAGTCACCAATTTGCGCAAAAAAGTGAAAGTTCATTTTTGTATGATTTTTTTTCTTATAGTTTGATTGAAAACTACATAAAGGTTTGTATTGAAATATTTGTCATACTGTTCATTTTTGCCATCTTTTAAGCCCTCACCTAGATAAAGTCGTATGTTGGGGTAATTATTATTATTCAAACAAATGTGATACACTTTAGTCACCCTGGAAGAAGTTAAAATTAAACTTAGTTACAAGAAGAACAAAGGGTTGAAGAAAAATCTATTTAGAATGTCATTATGTCATAAAAGATTTCTTAACAGCAATCATACAAGTCACCCAGGTATAACAGTAACAGTGGCTGGTAACGGGCCTCCGTTTGTGGTGGGCGATGATTGTCCCGAAGCGCCAGACGCAAGCGTGGACACTGAAGATACTAATGTCTTTGCGGGTTGGGTCATTGTAGTAGATGCTGTAACTGTCGTAGTAGCAGTGCTCACTTTTGTAGTAGGCGTGGTCAGTTTTGTGGTAGGAGTCGAAGATCTTGTACTAGGTGTGGTCAGTTTTGTGGTAGGAGTGGAAGGTCTTGTAGTAGGTGTAGTCAGTTTTGTGGTAGGAGTGGATGGTCTTGTACTAGGTGTGGTCAGTTTTGTGGTAGCAGTGGATGGTCTTGTTGTAGGTGTGGTCAGTTTGGTAGTCGGTGTGGTCACTTTTGTGGTACGTGTAGTCGTTATTGTAGTGGGTGTGGCTCTGGTCGTAGGTGTGGTTACTTTTGTTGTAGGTGTAGAAGGCGTTGATAATTTTGTTGTAGGTTTTGTTGTTTGCACAACAACTGGTACTTTTCCAGTTGCTTTGAGTGTTTTGAAGTCTAGCACACTTGCATCCCATAGGTTGTAAAGACGGTCTGCAAAAGTAAGATGATTTTCAACTGATGGGAAATCATAGCACAAGGTCAGGAGACAATTGGGGATAATTTTGGATTTCTTTTCAAGCTTCTATCAAGTAATATATGTTGATTGTATACAGTGGAATCGCCTTATCTGAGTAGAATCGCCTTACTGGTTTTACTCAACAGGCATTTTCATGATAAAACAAGAAAGAATTAAAGAAATATCCCTAATAAGTTGTTTTATTGAGGTATTTGAAGAATTTCCTAGAGACTCAAAAACGAGTTCGAACCAGCCACGGTAAACGTGCCATCCCCAGTAAGAATTCTTCACTAATCTATAGCGGGCCGTTATCGGCCTGTCAGCTACCCTGACGGGCCGATAACGGCCCGCTATAGATTTATAAAGAATGCTGACTGGGTCGCTGTTTGAGTCATTGAAGTTTTACTGTACTATAAAAAGACTGACTGTTCATGTTAGATATGTATCAAAACCCGTTTTGACGATCGCATTAATTAACAAGTTTACATATATAAGAAATGGTTTAAAGTATTTCCACAGAGTTAAATATCTAAGCATTTTCTCATCGGAATAGGAACTAAAGCTATTGATCGAGTTCTGTTAAAGTGCTGATTTGATCTGAATTATACTAATCACAGTAATAATATTGAACTTTGTAAACGGATAATAATTAGTCATGAAATAATTGCATCAAAGTGTGGATTGTGCAGCTGTAAAAGACAATCAGTTCTTGTCAGTCCCACCACTTATAAATGTACTTTTCCAAAATTCAGTATCTAAAAGAATAAAAGACTTATGTTTACCGGCCATCAATCTCCCGCACAGCTAGCTCTAGCTTGTCGTCAAATAAACCCTACTTTTTAGATATAAAGATTTTTATTTCAGTTCATCTCTTTTACAATTATCAGTATTATTAAGATTGTTCTATTACTTTAATATTCCGGGGTCGATTTTGTTAAGATTTAAAGCTGTCCATTTTGTATTTTTACCATTTACCTTGATTATTTCTCTGGATATCAGGTTTTTATCATCATAGATGTGTTAATTTTTATTTACATTACAGTAGGTAAAGAATGATTATTTTGTGGGTGCGGACTGTCATGCCTTATATTCATTAAAAACAAAAAACAAATTTTTCAAAAAGGTAAAAAGAAAAGACCAGGAAGTGACACAATCACAATCGCAGCCAATCCCTGACACCAAGAGGAAGAAGAAAGAGACACAAACGAACACGCACAAAGCAAACAAACGCACGAAAAAAACAACAACACATAGACCAGCTGTCAGCTTTCTCTTCCCCATGCGAGGTGATCGCGGTGCTAAAAGGACTGATAAACAAATACTTAAAAGAACACGCCTGAATGTTTCATCTCTGAATTTCTGGATTTTACTTGACTAAACGATATTCCTCTACACTGTCGAAAAATAACTTTGTACAAGATACATTAACACATGCAGAACATTCTTTACACTTCATGTTGAACATTCCATGCTGTTTCCGCACGAGCTTTGATAGTACATTATAATCTTGTACCGCGAAAACCCTAAAATTGTTCAAATATGTTTGCACATTGTTTCCTTGAACGAAACGTAATCGTCAAATTTTGCCTTTGGACATTATGAAAACACGCCTATTAAAATATATAGAAAATTTCACCTCGAAAAACAGAAGCATTTTCAGATAAAAAAAACTCTGATATTTTTTCATATTTCTGCTCAAAAACATAGATTGTGGGTACTCGTTGGAACCACCTCGACGAAAATCATAAGGAAAGGGTACACGTTCAAAATGACGGCTGAGATAACTGTCAAAACTGTTTTGCCTCCCTTCTGAACAGAGGTCTGCCCTGGGAGCACTATTTTTCTTTTAGAGTAATCCTTTTTCAGAAGGGACCTGGTGTGCAGGAAAGGAAACAGGGTCACAAAATTGTCTCCGTTCTAAAACATGAGGAAAATCTGCCAAGTGTATCATGCCCACTTCAATACAGTGAACCCTCGTTACAACGACAGCATTTGTTTCCAAAGATGTTGCCATTAAAATGAATTTTCTGTTGTAAATAATCCTTACTGGACAAATTGATATGTAAGACAGACCTTGTTTTATTATTATTTCCTCATAGAACATATGTTTTGGATATTTGTTAGAATCGTCTCTCTCTGATGCGATTCTAACAAATATCCAAATCATATGTTGCTTGAAGTTTTAATGCAATATTCTTGCATAATTTCTCATTAACTGTCACCTCTTGAGCGAAGGTTTCGTGACATTCAAATTGTCATCATAACGAATTTTGACGTTGTATCGAGTGTCGGTATAAACTGGGTTAACTGTATTTTGCATGGAATAGAAACTATGGAAAGCCTTCCATATTGACCTCACTTCATCAAGCAAGATGCAAGCAATTATATCGTTTTAACAAAAAAACAAAAACAAACAGTTTTGACTAAATTTCATCAGTTTGGTCGGCAGCTTCCTATCCAGCCAGCATTTACAAACAATAATAAAGATAAATAGAAAGGAAGACAATGATCGGGGATCGATACAATTACCTAACACCTTCCCATCCAAGACACCAAAGGGAAAGACGGATAAAGTAGATAAAATCATCGGATCTGAGCATGTTGGGGAATAAATAACCAAAAATTCGCAATTCCCCACCCCTAACATTTATAAACAACGTGGCTAAACTGAGGGGGTGGTCGGGTGGTGCGAAGGTGCTGTGTATCTTACATCACCGGGGCGTCCAACTGATATTGGCTTACAGTTGGGCAAGGCCTGCTATCCTTGTAGTGGGTAAGGGTAGAGGGGGAATGTTTTTATTTCTTCTGTTTCTTCACTTTCATTCCTGTTCCTCTTTCTTCCCTGTCCCTCTCTTTCATCTCCTCTACTCTCTCTTCTATCTCTTTTCTCTCTTTCTCTGGGAGACGACACAAAATGACCCTCAAGGGTTGACGTGTCGTTAAACCCCAACACAATCAATGGCTAAACTGAGCAAAATAGTTGGTCCTAAATAAGAGCGAAAATGTCAACATTAAAAAAACAAAAAAACAACAACAACAAACAAACAAACAAACAAACAACAAAAAACAAACAAAAAACAAACAAACAAACAAACAACTCTTGCGTCTCTGAACTGGTAAAATCGGTACGCAAATAATGGGATTCGTGCACCATCAACTGAAATTCATGATGTCAGCTGTTTGAATTATTAAATATGAATTATGAAACGCCGTGTTAACACTTGTCATGCTGAATAAACTTAGATGCCACGACCAATTATAATTTTCAGCCAACGAGATTACTTGAGCCAGGTTGTTGATACAAATTCACGGACTGAATGACAGACAGTGCAGATGCTGATCAGTTGGCTTCAGAAACCAACTGATCTGGATCTACACTGTTTGCAGAGGCAGGGCATATCCGGGCTCAGCAGGACCAGTGTTAAGACACACGTATATATGCACGCACTTACATTCACACAATATGGAGTGTTGTTACGAATGACTTATACATATGTGTTTTGGCGCAATTTAGGGAGCGCCCAAATAGGACCGTATCATACATATTCCTTTACCCTACAGTACGGGTATCAGTCATCTTTTATATGTCAAGTTATCATTTCACACTGACACACAATGTGATGCCTGTATTCTATGTAAATGCTATTTCATAAGTTTTAGCCAACAATGGCTACACCTTTGCTTGTGCTATTAGAATACTGCGTTGATGAAGCAAAAGATGTAGTTAAATGATGCCTTTTCGTTGGTGTCAAGTTTGTCACAGTTGGTGGCCACAATCCACCGTGCTTGGTTGTATCTACAGTTCGAGTATGTTTTGAACTTTGTTCCGTAGAACTGAAAATGGGCGCTGTCGTGAATATCCCAGGTTTCGTTTGGTGAAATGTCGTAGGCACTGACGTAATAAATATGGCCGACACATTGTGTGGTGTAGTTGTCGCGTGTATTGTCGATATACCACCAGCTTGGGTTCTTGGTGAAACGTTAGTTGTTTGCAGTTCGTTGGATGGCGTGGAACCGATAGTAGGTGGGAGGATCTTGCTTGATAACGCAGTTGGTAAATTTGACCTTAAAGTCATTTTCACTGATGTGCTGAAGGATGAGAGAGTGGGTAGTTTCGGAATAGTTATTAAAGACTGGGTATTTCTTGTGGAAGGCGTCGTAAATTTAGAAGACAAGTGAACAACTGTCGGTGAAGAACTTTGAGAAGAACTCGTTGATCTAAGACTTGGGAACGAAACAGATGTTAAAGTCTTAGTTGTTTTAGAATTTAATGTGGACGAAGTAAATAGTGACGAAGAAACGACAGTTGTGTTGTTAAGAGTGGCTTGAGCAGTTGTTTTTAGGGTTTTGAAGTTCAATGCATTTGATATCCATAGGTTATACAGACGCTCTGAAATATCGAAAAATAAGCAATCTAATCAATTTGAGTTTGGCGTATATTCAATGGATATAAGTGTGTTAATCTTTTGGTGACTAATGTAATGGTGGTCTTAGTGAGATAGTAGTATCGAACAATAATTGTTACTGTGTTGTAGAAGTCTTAATACGTTTGCTTCGTAGCTTCAGAGTGCTGTACATTTATATTCTATAAATTTAAAACGACAAAAAATCACAACAAAAAGAAACTAAACTTTTCAGAGTCTTTGACTATATTCATACTACATAGATTTAACCCTTGTCCTGCTGAATAAATTAAGATGCCACACCCACTTCTAATTGCCAGCCAATCAGATTACTTGATTTATATTGTTGATATACATCCACATACTGGATGACAAACAGTGAAGAAGCCAACTGATCTGGATCTACACTGTTTGCAAAGGCAGGGCATATCAGGGTTCAGCAGAACTAGAGTTATGTGACAGTTTCGAAGTCCAACAATATAATATCTGCGTACATAAGTTGAAAAGTTGTTTGGATAGACATCAAATGCCAGTGTTCAAAGTGAGGACGACAACTAGTAAAACAGAGGGAAGAATATAATCCGGATCCGGATCTCAATATCCCAAAATAGAGCGACTCATATTCTATCTGTATACAAGTTTGAACAATCTAATTTAATTAGTTTCAATGAAAATGTTGACAAGAGGCTTCAGTATTCAAATTATGGACAAAATAACAAATACAAAGGGAATATTTAAATGAAGCTATCCAGGGAAGGTCGCAATTACAAGGCTGTAATCACAAAGCACATCCTTTATGAGGCACCTAAAGAAGGAATGAGGAACAAACAATGACCATATAAAGCGGCACATATGCTATAGCCAACTTACGAACTTGGAACAATCAATAGAAAACATCACGAAAACATACCTATATAATGTTGACCCCCTTAAACCCCACTTTTATATAGTAAATGGGGTTTTCAGGGGTATACATTATTTTTCTTATTTCTGCTCAAAAACACAGATTGTTGGTACTCGTTAGAACCGCCTCGGCGGTTCTAACGAGTACCCACAATCTATGTTTCCAGCATAACTATGAAAAAATATCAGATTTTTGTCTGAAAACTTTTAGTTTTTGGCGGTGAAATTTTCAATATATTTGAATAGGCGTGTTTTCGTAATGAGGAGGCAAATGGGGATAATTTAGGGATATCGTTTCGATCTTCTAAAAATTGGTATGTTGAGTATACTCAAAAGAACCATCTCGACGAGGCGATTCTAATAAGTATAAAAAGTATAATTTTTCATGATTAAATAAGACGTTCACTGAAATATCCCCAGTATTTGTTTTATTGAGCTATCGGCAGAATTTCTTAGGGACACAAAAACGAGCTCGAATCAGCCATGGTAAAGGGTCATCGGTGTTCGAGTCATTAAAGTTTTACTGTATAAAAGAAGCTATGGTAACATGATGGAATCATTCAGAAGTATCATGGAAAATAGACCATTAGGGATTTACCAGAGATTTAAGTAAAATAATTAATATCAGTAACTCAAACTTAGTAGGGTTCGTAGTGACAATAAAGCGGAACAAATGTAGTTGCTTCTACCTATTTTCCACATTATCGGCGGAGATACATTGGACTAGCCAGACAGTACCTGGATGTGGATACACTAAATGTAGATAGTAATTGTTTACATCTTACTTAAAGGCAAAAAGGACAAGAAACAAAAACCTAGTGACCAATGAGTTTACAGTTTACTCAAAAAATGTAAATAACTTCTTTAAGAAGTTTAATGGCTATGTTAAGAAACTGAAAAAAACAGATGAAAGGCTATTTACAGTAATAGGAGGGCGTGACGGAGCAGAAGAAATTAAACAACTGATCAGTGATAACATATATCCGAATAGTAGTAGACAGACGAGGCGGATAAATGGCTCTCCGAAAATCTGTTGGAGGATCAAAAGCCACTTGGAAAAAAACCCAAATAGCAAATAGCGATAATTTAGGGTAATCTTTTCGAGTTTCTACACAACGATTGTATGTTAAGTGTACTCATTAGAATCGCCTCGATGAGGTGATTCTAATGAGTACACACAACATACAATTCCATGATAAAATAAGAAAAAAATCCTTAAATATTCGTTTTCTTGAGCTATTGGAAGAATAGGGACTGAAAAACAAGTTCGAATCATCCACGGTAAACGAGCCATCCGTGTTCGAACTATTGAGGTTATACTGTATAAAGCGACCTTTAACAGCACCAACATAATCAATCAATTAAAGGCAGCTGCTACGAACACAAAATCAAAATAATGAACAGTTGGATGAAAGGCTAGTTCGTAAATGTATCATCCCAGTCAGCATTCTACGTAAATCTATATCGGGCCGTCATCGGCCCGTCAGGGTAGCTGACGGGCCGATGACGGCCCGATGTAGATTTACGTAGAATGCTAACTGGGATGTATCTTTTAACTTACAAAATAGATCATGGAGCATGGAATGCGACAGGAAAAATATTCTGATAGATCCTAGAATATCTGGGGCAGTTTGCGATTTCAGTGATTGAACATATGAATGAAACAACCAGTCTTGAGGAAGGGGCACATTATACATGTATAATGACACTCAGGAGGAGGTTTAATACATTTTAGACTAAATAAACTATATAATAGAAGAGTCGAATTTCAATTTTAGGAATGTCAGGCTATGTGATTTAGATATTCGTAGAGAAAAAATGGCTAAACTATTTGCAAACAGTGGATACTCCGAGATTCTGCGGCATCTGATCTGGGTCTGTTCTATTTGCGAATTGCCCATTTACTGGTATCCAAACTAAAGTGGGTTAAATTTAATAGCAATCAGGAAAGAAACAAATGTAAAAAATTTAGTTTGGGAATCGGCCAGAGTTTCACTGTCGATGATCGGTTTTGTGAAACCGACTGATCATCGATTAATAATCGACTTGTACAAAATATATTCACTCTTAAATTTGCCCTCTTCCAGATAAGTTATCATAGCCCCAGATCAATAAGAGGGGTATCCAGATAATATTTTTCTTATTTCTCCATGAAAACATATGTTGTGGATACTCATTAGAATTACCTCTGCGAGGCGTTTCTAATGAGTGCCCACAACATATGTTTTCATGGAGAAATTGGAAAAATATTAGTACTTTTTGTTTGACTTTTTAAGGCTATTTTATCTTTTTTTTCCTTTTTGTTGACCACAAATCTAAAATGACCCAAACAGACAGCTTTGAATTTCATTTCTTAATAACTTGCCTAATGGAAGAAAACGAGAGAAAAATATGTTTCTAAAAATAGAATTTTCCGATTAGTCGACTATTAAAAAGAATATTTCCGATCATCAGTCACAAGAGGCACAAGTGATTGATGATCGATCATAATCGGTTATCAGTGGCAACACTATAAAATATGCAGTTTGTTCTGGAAGTTGCAGAATTGCTCTAGCAATGACTCATTTTTTGTAGATTTTATCGACCTGTTAACGCTGACGAATCACTCGCAAACTGAACAAAGTCCGAACGGTTGTATGCCAAGTTTGTGGGTGTTTCGCCGCCGGCGAATCCACAAAAATAAATTGAGCCAGCATAGGACAAAAACCTACAAAATGGAATGTGCGCCCAGCGAAGACTCAGATCAGCCTGGGCTTTCGCCCAGTCGGGTTACGTTACAGGAATATGGAAACATTCTGAAGTAACATAGGAAAGTAAAACGTTATAGACCGTTAGAGACTGAGCAGTGTCAGGCGTTAAAATATAAATGCCAGTAAGCTGTGCGCTCAGTTGGTAGCTAAGCACCCAAGCTTTCTTCATACGGACAGCGAAGACGCTGATCAGACTTGGCTGATGCCCAGGCTGATCTGAGTCTTCGCTGGGCGCACGTACATGTCATTTGGTAGTTTGTTTTTTTCATGCGCTGGCTCAAATTCGTTTCTAATAATTCCAACTCGGTCACGTGTGTGTTGACAATGTGAGTAAAATAGCTGTTTTGAAAAATCTACGCAAAGGAAAATAGTTCCTAGATTCTTGCTTAGTGGCTGTATCAAAATGTAAATGCCATTTTGAATTTGCTCTCAGCAACTCAAACTGCTCTAAATAAGAGTAAGCCTGTAGAGTGGGAGTTACGGTCGTTTTTTTTTTAATATTCCATAATTATCTCCATCTTCACGTGTGACGCAAAGCGGAAAAGGAACCCTCGATACCATAGACTATGACTGAGCAGCACCACGAGCTTATGTGCCTTCTGGGCATATGCGGACAGTACGGGCCTGCTACGCAGTATGGGCCTCCGTTGTAAGCTTGCCGCACCATTGATTATGTTAACGTATATTGGTTTATAGAAAGAGCTCTTATCAGGACCTTTGAAGTAGCTGACTTGTTGACCTGTCGGGAACATTGCTGTTCATATAACACTGAGGACCCATTTTCGTAATAGACGGCCGATTTATAGAACGGAGAAGGCTCTGATCAGGCCGCACGGATGCACAGGCTGATCCGGGCGTTCGCATTTCGCTTATGACAAAAGGGCTCTTTTCTCACTTGACACGAGCATTAAAAAAGAAAGCAAGTGAACGGATTCGAACCTGGTCATGAGAAACGTTGTCTTCGGGACACTTGCGAAAAAAACAGACCCAGACCAGACAGCCAGGCTGGTCGGTTGAAGAAAAAAAGTTTTATACGTCAATTAAGTCCAGAACAAGAATCCGTCGGATCTATTTTTCCTTCCGTTTTCTCAAAAGATTTCCACTTTTGGATCAATTTGTAACATTTGATGACAAAGTTAGAATTGTAAGGAATGAATCCGGATATGCCCTGCCTTTGCAAACAGTGTAGATCCAGATCAGTTGGCTTCTGAAGAAGCAAACTGATCTGGATATGCACTGTTTGCCATTAAGTATGTGAATTTATATCAATAATCAGGATCAAGTTATCTGATTGGCTGAAAATTGGAAGTGGGCGTGGCATCTTAATTCATTCAGCAGGACAAGGGTTAACATAATGCCCTTCGGGCTTTATTCAGTTCGTGAGTGATTCGCCGGAGTTTGCACACCGATAACATCAAAATTCATTCCCATAATTTATTCTACAATATCTTATGATTCTATAAGCGGACAGTGAAGGCCCTGATCAAACTGCGCGGTTGCTTGTGCTGTCCGCAAGTGTCCCGAAGACCTATTTTCCCGTAGAACGTTACGTGAAAGTTACATTACCTAACACATCAAAACAGGTGCCACTATTGCAGACAGCGTCACCACAGCATGCTGAACATAGCATATTTCCAGATCGCCTTCTGTTACCACATTCTCCTGTTATATAGAAGAATTAAAATATTGTTATCTATACTGACCCTACAAAGAAACGCAACACTATATTAAATTGCAAAAAGAAACGAAGACAAATTACTTTTATACGAATATATTTGTACAATTATAGAGAGTAAACGTGCATGTAAATCAACAATGTTGGGTATATTGCAGAAATAATTTGTATTCCAGACGATGTTCGGGTCTTTATTTTCAAATGCTTATAATTCTGCCTACAAGTGCTTCATATTTGCTTGAGTTATATATTCTGATCAAGCATGGCATTGAAAATTCTTTTTGCTTAGCAAAACAGCAAACTTCGGAACTATCACATAACTGTATTTGTATGGAATCTCCGGTGTCCTGTGAGATTTAATCATAGCGTCAGGCCATGAACTGAAAGCGCCGTTCAAACTATGTAGCAGACGACATTCTAAAGCAATCGGTAGAAACAAGTTTAAGTTTCACGTGAATCGTCTGCCAGGACACAATTTACATGGAATGCCAAACCTAATTTTCTCAGAAAACAAAAACAACCCAGCAAACACACAACGTGGTTACAATGTCGCTGCAACGTCACGGTTGATGCGACGTTGTGTGTTTGCTGGGATTAATGTTTAGAATGTCGCCTGCTGCTGTTGTGATTAGTGCTTTAGCGGTTAGAGTAATTACGGCTAATTTAGTATTTCTTTTCGCACTGTCTGTGGTGTATTATTCTAATATAATGAGTGTGTCTCTTTTATAACACTCTTAGACGCAAAAGCCATTTACGGTTACACACAGAGAGAGAGAGAGAGAGAGAGAGAGAGAGAGAGAGAGAGAGAGAGAGAGAGCGTCGAAACTACATCTACATGTATATACCGTATTAACCCTCAATATTCGGACAGAAGGGCACGAGCAAACAGTATAGACTCAGATTAGGATATACACTGTTTGCTACTCAGCCAGCTGTTCAGATTTTAGGACGATTGTGGTAAGAAGTTAACTGTAAGCTGTCCAATATTTAGGGCAAATAGAACAAACTCATTAAAACATGTTTACCTGCAGCAACACTTGCTGGATCTTTGCAACGTTTTATGTCTTCTAGAGCCTTTTGCGTTAATAGAGTACATATCTGTAGATAACAATTAATAAACATACAGTACCGCTTGGAATAAAGGTAACACCCTACTGAACATGGGTTTCACTACATTTGGACATGGTGTTCACTAAGAGTGAACTCTGATGCTACAAAGTCTTGATTGGTTAACTTGGTGTTCACTCCATGTCTTCAAGTAACATGCATAGCATGTCAAACTAGGCGACTACTACGGATAAATAAATGCCACCTATCGCTGCTCTCAATGAATGAATGAATGAATTCAAAGATACATTTTAGTAATAAATATGCAACTGGATGTTATAATGATATCAAAGAAAGAAAGAAAAAAAGAAAGATATACAAATTATGAGAAAGAAAGAGAGGAAGAAAGAAATATAAATTGTGTGCTGGCATGGACTGGCATGGCTAGCTGGGTACTCTGCTTTTCTTTGGAGTGGCTTTGTCATTTATGCCATGTTTGTTTGCTCTTCCTCTTGGCGTCATTGGTAGGCTCTGCTCTGGGATTGTGGCTATTCCTGGACATCTTCGCTACTATTTTGTAAAGACTGAAATAGGTAAATCGGTTACTTTAAAGATGTCTGATTTCCAGACACATTTAAACGTTTACTGGACCGCAGAACGAAGAGCAGAATTATGTAGAATACATGTAAAGTCTTTGTCTTCCTAGCAACTCATATCTTCATTATCACTTGAGCCAGAGTACATCAGTTTCCACAAGACTGCTCGATTTCCAAGCGACGACTCGGGTCGAAACGTGTATCCGTGCAGAGTTTTCGTTTTCCACCAGAAGACACTTCGGATCCTTGGCTACCCACAGTGCCCTGCGAAGACACTGATCAGTTTGCGCGGATGCGCAGACTGATCCGAGTCTTCGCTGGGCGCATATGGAATCCTGTACGAGATGATGTGCCCCGGCCCCGGCTCGCTTTTATATTTGTATTTTGTCATGTAACGTTGAAGTAGAAATGAAAACCAAACTCACCGCCTTAGGTAGACAGGTATACCTGTGTGTAACATTCGCGGCTAAAGCAAACGTCTTGACTCCACAAACCTTCAAACATATAAGCCACAACGTCAGAAAACGTACCTTCGGACATGTGCACCCAGATTCAGTTCAGCCTCCGCAATCACACAATCTCAAAAGAATTTTCACTGGGCGGTTTTTGGACAGTCAAGGATGCAAATTTTCTTCATTTTCTTCGGACAATAAAGATAGACTGTGCGGATGCGAACTGATTTGAATCTTCGCTGTGTGTACATGTCAGAAGGTACGTTTTCTTATATATATATATCATATACGAATCAAGTTTGAACAAAATCTATTCACTGCTCCAGGAGATATGGTGTTGAAAAAGTTTCTTTTTTTCTGCAAACACGTGTAAGTCCCGTCGGTACCTTAAAAATTGGTTCAAGGTCACCACTCTAAACAGCAATTAAAATCATTCCAGTTATACTATATTACCAAGTCTGATCAGAAGCCATAGACGTGCTATATATGGCGTTGTAAAACTTTATTTTCATAATGCAACAAAAATCTAAACGGTTGCCTTTGGAAAGAAAGAACACACAAAAGAACGAAAATCGGCGACTTGTTTTACTAATTCTCTTCATATGCTTCAAATGTCACATGGTGACCTTAAAAATTGGATTTGTGTCACAAAAACCTAATTAGCAGTTAAGACCATCCCAGTTATACGATTTATTACAGCTGAGCAGAATCCATTTGGTTATGAAGACACCGAGTTGAAAAGCTTTATTTTGATAGTGTAAGACCCGTGGTGACTGAAAAGTGAATCAATATCACCAAAATCTAATAAGCAATTAAGACCATCCAATTATACTATTTACTAAGACTGATCAGAATCCATCAACTGGTTATGGAGATAGTAAGTTAAACAACTTTATTTGAATAGTGTCAGTGGTTTACTCAAAAATTGGGTTAAGGTCACCAAATTCTAATAAGCAATTAATACCATTCCATCCCAGTTACATAATGTACCAAGTTTAACCAGAATGCATCAATCTGTGTTAGAGATACATGTTGAAAATTAAAAAAAAATAATAATAATTTCACTGTCTTTGCACCTGTGTGCCATTGAAAATTAGGACAGTCACAAAAAATATAACAGGCTTTTTCGCCCGTCCCAATGATATACCTATGCAAATCTGATCACAATCCACCTATTGCATCAAGAGATACAGTATTCCAAACAGGTTACGGGGACGCCCACATGATTTCCATCAAAAAACAATATGTTCCCATCCCCTTCGGTGGGAAAGGGTGGGGCTGGAGGGCAAATAATTATAAGTGAAAACTTTCAGAAATATCAGCAAAGACATTTGACGGTTACGTTTACAACAAAAAGCTAAATATATGACATTGACCTCAGATTATCAACAACAGTAAAATTATGTCCACTGGTCTGTATCCATCTATTGTACGTTCGACATTCGTTCGAAAGATGTTTTTTATTTTGTTTGGCATTTTAACATATATATATATATATATATATATATATATATATATATATATATATATATATATATATATATATATATATATATATATATATATATATATATGACAATGTTAATGACTAAACAAAAAGAAGACGGACGGATGGACGAACGATCGGACGGAACGACAAAAACTAGTACTACCCCTAGACATACTTCGTTCTGCGAATGATTGGGTATTCGAATTGAAGTGTAATGAAACAGATGTACCTCGTTAGACTGACATGTTGCCAATGTACCACACTGAGTGGGCTTCTGTACATCACCCTGACCTCCAGGCGTCGAAGAATCACAGAAATAGCACTGAGATGAATTCTGGTTTACTGAAATATCAGTAAATTCTGGTTAACTGAAATATCAGTAAATTCTTGTTTTCTGAAATATCACTGAATGCTAGTTTACTGAAATATAATTGAATTCTGATTTTCTGAAATATCAGTACACTCTAGTTTACTGAAATATCATTGAATGCTAGTTTACTGAACTATCATTGAATAATAGTTTACGGAAATATCATTGAATGCTTGTTTACTGAAATATCGGTAAATTTTGGTTTACTGAAATATAATTGAATGCTAGTTCACTAAACTACCATTGAATGCTTGTTTACTGAAATATCATTGAATAATAGTTTACTGAAATATCATTGAATGCTAGTTTACTGAAATATCAGTGAATTCTAGTTTACTGAAATACCAGTAAATTCTGGTTTACTGAAATATAATTGAATATTAGTTTATGAAATATCATTGGATGCTAGTTAACTGAACAGTGATTGAATAATAGTTTACTGATATATCATTTAATGCTAGTTTACTGAAATATAATTGAATGCTAGTTTATTGAAATATAATTGAATGCTAGTTCACGAAAATATCATTGAATGCTAGTTAACGGAAATAGTATTGAAAACTAGTTTAATGAAATATCATAATATTGTATTTGTCCTAAGTATTTAGACAGGCAGACTTGATTAAACCGTGTAGATCAGGATCAGACGATGCGGCATCTGATCAGGGTCTGCACTATTTACCGCCCATCCAGCAGACGTTTAGACACGTCACCAGGGAGTAACTTGGACTTCTTCATACTTAGGACAAGAATGGTAAGGAGTTCAGGTGTCCGCATATTTAGGGTAAATACGGTAGGTTAGAGTGCGCTGGATATACAAGAGACAATTGTTGCATTACCCTTATTTATCCTAAATACCGGTCACAATAACTCCTCACTACATACTTTTTCGAAAATTTGAATAAAATATTTTGGAGGAATCTTTTTAAATAACAAATACACGTAAATAGCAGACCTAGTTCTACTGAGTCTGTTTATGAACGATAATGTAACGTGTAACACTGTTCACTTTCTTAATAGCCCTAGTTAGTTCAAATAAGCCAGCGCATGACAAGACCAACAAAAATAGCCAGCGAAGACTCATTCGCCCGGTCTGATCAGAGTCTTCGCTGTCCGTATGAAGAAAACGTGGGTCTTTAGCTACGCACTGAGCGCACAGTGAAGAATCTGATCAGACTGAGTGGATGCCCAGCCTTTGGGCATATGCGGACAGCAAAGGCACATACCAGCCTGCGTATCCACGCAGTCTGATCAGGGCCATCACTATCCGCTAACAGGATCATTGGATACTACAGAATATTTGAACAGAGAGCAACGACCCGGATGATACTTTGCAAATGCACAAGATGATCTGCATCTCATTTTGTGCATTTTCGAAGGTACTTTTTTGCTTGACGTGGCCCATTTACTGACTGCAGTATATGACTCTGTACACCCATTGACTGCACAGGATGTTAGAATTAGGTTAGAGCTAAATCACTGATGATTAGGGCTAGGTTAGTTGAGGGATCATATTTAGTATCCCTATATCAGGAATATTTACAGAGTTACGGACGGTAAGATGGCGGACAGACTCTAAAAGTGTTCCCGAAAGTTTTGAGTATAGTATAACAAAAAACAGACTTTTTCAGAGAGAGAGAGAGAGAGAGAGAGAGAGAGAGAGAGAGAGAGAGAGAGAGAGAGAGAGAGAGAGAGAGAGAGACGCATCCATACATAACTTAATGCCACATAGTTTCGTGTTGCATTCTTGTCCGTTGGTAGGAGCAGTATCACAGCATCTGGAACACGCAATAAAGTCGTCTCGTTTGCTGATACTACGTCTGCCGATGGGATTAGAGCTAGCGGCACTGGTACAGACCTAATGTAAAACATACTCTGAGTTCAGTCAGCCCTCTTTATACCGACACTCAATACAACGACAAAATTCGTTATAATGACAATTTGAATGTCACGAAACCTTCGCTCAAGAGGTGACGTGTAATGAGAAATTATGCAAATAGACATCGCATAAATCTTCAAGCAACATATGTTTTGGATATTTGTTAGAATCGCCTCAGAGAGAGGCGATTCTAACAAATATCCAAAACATATGTTCTATGAGGAAATAAGAACAAAACAAGGCCTTTCTTTCATACAATTCTGTCCATTAAGGAGTCTTAACAATAGCAAATTCATTATAATGGCAACATTTTTGGGGACAAATGCTGTCGTTCACTGTATTCATTTGAAGTGTCTGGGTGAGGCGCTTCTAATGAATACTCACAGCACACAAGCCATAACGTGAGAAATTGTACCTTCCGACGTGCGCCCAACGAAAACTCAAATCGGCATACCCATTTGCGCAGTCTGATCACAGACTTCGTTGTCCGCAAAACGAACCTTTGCATCCTAAGCTATCCAAAATGCGCACAGTGAAGTTTCTAATCAGACTGCGCAAATGCGCAGGCTGATTTGAATCTTCTCTGTGTGCACATGTCTGAAAGTACATTTTCTGACGTTGCGGCTCATGCGTCTTTGTGGATTAACTAAAAGATATCAATACTTACAAGATTATAGACTGGCTCCAGTCTTTAGTGACTAAATATTGTTTCTTACAAGGGTCCTGCAAAGTCTCGTCACTGGGTTCGGATTACTTCAGTGCTACGTTTTATCAAACATATTTTTATTACAAACCTTCAAAGTATTCCCCCTTTACTGAAACACATTTTTGTAACCTTTTTACCCAGTCGCGAAAAAACAGACAAATAGTCCCCTTTTGGTATCTGTTGGAGACACTGATAAATAGCGCTGCCAAGAGAACTTCTAGACGTATACTTATTTCCAGAAAGCATTTTCGTAAGCCTTGGAAATATAAAAAAAAGTCACAGGGATTCAGGTCAGGTGAATAAGGTGGATGGTTTAAAACTGTCACCTTTTCAGAAGCCAAAAAAACGACTTAACAATCTCACACTTATGAGAGGAGGCACTGTCACGTAAAAGGTCGACTCCTGACCATCCTTTGCTTGGTCGTTTCTTATTGTAAAACTTTTTCACTTTCTTCAGTTCAGAATTCTTGTAGAATCGGCCAGTGACTGTATGACCAGATGGACAAGGCACTTGAACGACTGGCCCACTTGAATTAAAGAAAATTGCGTACAACATATTTTTCGAACTTGTGGTTCTCTTGGCAATACATGGGCGTTTTTGATCTTTTCGCTTTCATTGCTTATTATCAGCCCTTCTTTGTGGCTCAAACATGTGCACCCAGGTTTCATCACCTGTTAGCAAGTTAGAACTAACCCGACTATTACAGCTTTTGTATGTTTTCAAAAGTTCCCGGGCACATTTAAGGCGTTGTGTCTTTTGCTACTCAGTGAGCAAATGAGGTACCCACCTAGCGCAAATCTTTCTCAGGTCCAAACGCTTTTTCAGAATTGTTTGCACACTGCCTTCTGATATGCCAGTACAACTAGCTATATCTTTGATAGACAATCGCGCATCCTGCTCGACCACAATCTTTACAGCAGCGATGTTAGCCTTGGTAACAGAGGTTTTAGGCCTTCCAGGACGGATATCATCTTCAAAAGAACATTTCCCAGCTTTAAAAGCTTTAACCCACATAAAAACTGTGCGCATTGAAATTGTATGAAGTCCATATATACCACACAATTCATTAAATATCAGCTTTGAATCTATATTAAGCCTAATGCGGCATTTAATATAGCTACGAATTTCGGTCTTCTGGTCCATGTTTCAATGTAACAAGTAAATTGGTCAGTGTATATGACTGCATCTATTTCAATTTGAAATAACTCGGTCAATTGGAAAGCAATTTGCACGAAATAAACGGGTATCGTTAGCTATTCAACACACCATTCAAGTACAGTGAAGCATTTTAAAATATACCTGGGATAAAACAAAGGAAGCCTATTAGTGACAGAACTTTTTGCACGACCGAGGGTCCTGCAAAGAGTTTTGTCACTGGGTTCGGATTACTTCAGTGCTACGTTTTATCAAACATATTTTTATTACAAACCTTCAAAATATTCCCCCTTTACTAAAACACATTTTTGTGACCTTTTTACCCAGTCGCGAAAAGCAGATAAATAGTCTTCTTTTGGTATCTGTTGGAGACACTGATAAATAGCGCTGCCAAGAGAACTACTAGACGTATACTTATTTCCAGAAAGCATTTTCTTAAGCCTTGGAAATAAAAAGAAGTCACAGGGACTCAGGTCAGGTGAATAAGGTGGATGGTTTAAAACTTTCACCTTTTCAGAAGCCAAAAAAGACTTAACAACCTCACACTTATGAGAGGAGGCGTTGTCATGTAAAAGGTTGACTCCTGACCATCCTTTGCTTGGTCGTTTCTTATTGTAAAACACTTTCACTTTCTTCAACAAGTAAATTGGTCAGTGTATATGACGGCATCTATTTCCATTTGAAATAACTCGGTCAGTTGGAAAGCAATTTGCACGAAATAAACGGGTATCGTTAGCTATTCAACACACCATTCAAGTACAGTGAAGCATTTTAAAATATACCTGGGATAAAACAAAGGAAGCCTATTAGTGACAGAACTTTTTGCACGACCCTCGTATAATCCTGTTTGATAACCCACTAAAATAAAACCAAAATAATATCAAGACTATAAAGGTTGGTGACATGCCTTTACAGTCTTGATATTATTTTGGTTTTAATTTAGCGGATTATCAAACAGGATTATTAGAAGAAAATATTTAGTCACTGGAAACTGGAGCCAGTCTAACAAAACTGTAGCACGGAAACAAAATTATAGCCAAAATGTGACTGGTGTAATTTCTGAAATACTTTGACTGACGGAAATCTGATCACTATAAACTGACAGTTGTATGGTTCTTCTTTAATTTTTTTGCCAGTAGCCCTTTGATCCCCAAGTTTCTGACATGGACTCCTTCATCTCTGAATTTGGACACATTCATTTGGGCAAACGGGTGTTTCAGTCGAAAATCAATAGCAGAAAGGCAAGCCGTCTCATCTGGATTGGCACTCTTTGCAAAGGTGTCTGTATTGGTCTGTAGGGATTAATGTGTTAAGTGTAGGTGATGAATCACATGGACTGTCAACTCTTTAAACATATAGTTTAATAAGGGTTATGAGGAGTCAGACCATGAAACTCAGGTGAGCGATGTAGGGTTATCTCATTACTAGAAGCATCTTACATTTAAAACGTAAGTCACAGATCTGGGGTAAACATCATGAAAATGGGTGGGATAATTCAGTATGAACCAAAAGCAATTACTATAAACTGTGTGTCTTTTTAGAATATGCCACATCCATTTATACCAACTTCCATTTGTTGGACTAAGTCTGCAGCAATTTTTTTCATGAAAACCTCTTTTTTGTTTTATTATAAAAGAGTTGCTGCAGATATTTTTCTTTGAAGGGAGGTAAGTGAGATAAAATATTACCTAAGCATTTGTCTAACAGAGGAAGGTATAACTGGGTGTGATATATTTTAAAAGAGAAACAGTGTTTAAAATGTGGTACCTCAAGTTCATACTGAAACACCTCACCCACTTTCATGATCATTTAACTCCAAAACTAGGGCTTACGTCACAAAATAAAAACGGTATTAATAAATGGGACACCTTAGGTAATGTATCAGCAAAAATGAAAGAGGGACTTATGAAACCCCCACCCCCCTTCATGTAAACTGGGGACTTGAGCTTATACATACATATGCATGAATCCGATAAAAACGACAGAACTGCGCTAGCTGAAGATGTTGGTTAATTGCTAAGACTTTTAAGCCCGTTTATACTAAAATCTATTTCACTGTATCGTGGACATGCATTTCAGCTTCTCTATATTTGTTCACATACGACTCGAATACAGGTGTCGTTTTACGGCAGCTGATTCGATGATTCGAGCTCGTTTTTAAGTACCTAGGAAATTCTTCCGATAGTTCAAGAAAACATTCAAGAAATTTTAGGGAAATTTTCTTACTTTATCATGAAAATATCTCTTTTGTGTACTCATAAGAATCGCATCACTGAGGCGATTCTAATGTTTACTCACCATACCATTTATTTCAATCGAAAAGACACCCATAAAGTATCCCCGGACCTGCCTCCTGACCTGGCGCTATGATTAACCCTCAATGGCTCGATCTACCCAGGTCTGGAACAAATTTCAATGGTCCGAAATATCTTTGAGCCATTGATGTTCGACTGTTATTTGATAAGTGTAAACGGCCCTTTTGTTCAGTTGAAGTTGCCTTTGCCTCCACTGATTTGAGTCTTCGTTGGGCGCACATGTCAGAACGTATTTACATCAATATATAATTCTCATTAACCTGTAAGCTAATGCACGACTCGGAAGCAGGGTACCAATTACAGTCGAACCTCAATGGCTCGAAATCCTTAAGACGATGAACATTTGTTCGAGATATGGGTTGTTTTGAGCCACTGAGGCCCGGTTAATCATAGCGCCAGGTCAGGATGCAAATGGCGATAATTTAGGGAAATCTCTTCTATCTTCTACACAATAATGATATGTTGAGTGTGCTCATTAGAATCGCATCGATAAGACGATTCTAATGAGTACACACAAATACAATTTCAAAACGAAATAAGAAAATTTCCCTAAAAAATTGTTTTCCAAAAAATTTCGTAGGAGCTAAAAACGAGTTCGAATTAGCCATGGTAAACGAGCCGTCGGTGTTCGAGATATTGAAGTTGGACTGCAGAGGGCGAGTATTTGAACAAGCAAAGCATATACCATGTATACGGGAGCCACAGGCTATGTTTCATAAAAAAGTTGACTCTGATTTGACAAAAATAGATGGGACTATTTGAATTGATGCCAGAAGTACATAAAAGTATATTTTCTTTAACTGCCATAATCTACTTTGTCAAATATACAGTATAACCTCAATGGCTCGAACACGGATGGCTCGTTTACAGTGGATGATTCGAACTCTTTTTTCAGTCCCTACAAAATTCTTCCAATAGCTCAAGAAAACAAATATTTAAGGATTTTTTTTTCTTATTTTTATCATGGAATCGTATGTAGTGTGTATTCATTAGAATCGCCTCATTGAGGTGATTCTAATGAGTACACTAAACATACAATCACTGTATAGAAAATTGAAAAGATTTTCCTAAATTATCGCTATTTGCTTCCTGAAACGGTGCCATGATTAACCCTCAGTGGCTAGAACTACCCTTGTTTCGAACGAATTTCCATGGTCCCAAAGATGATCGAGCCATTGAGGTTCGACTGTATTTTAGTGTGCTGTGGTTGAAAATTCGGTAAACTTTTTTTTTCTCTTGATTATTTTTTACCAAAACGAGGGTACATGTTTTCAAGTGCAAAAAAAAAAGAACAAAAACATGATGAAAGACCCCTTCTGTTTTGGACCTATTTTGTCAGTGTACGGCTTACCATCAATCTGAGACTAAATTGAAAATTCAATGAAAATCGTGCGGGTCAGAATTGAGCCACATGCTATAATGGAAGTATTTGGCAGAGTAATTAGCTTTTATTCTTCTTGGCTGACGAGGTGCGGTTGTCTCAACTTACGTCTCTTGCTCTGCAACCAGAAGTAAACTCGATTGTCAGTCGTTCCGTCACTATTTCGTCCATATAGCATTCCTGAAATAAAAAGTTTTACCGTGTTTACTATATACGTATTCGGACAGACAGGCCTGACAGATGCTGCCACTCATCCAGCAGTTTTGGACACAGCAACAGGTAGTTAAAGTTATCATAGGAATGAATTTCATTTTTATGGATTTTATCGATGTGTAAACCATGTAAAATCTCCCACAAATTCAAGGAATCTCTGTTACGAGGGTCCTGCAAAAAGTTTTGTCACTGGTTTCGGATTACTTCAGTGCTACGTTTTATCAAACATATTTTTATTACAAACCTTCAAAGTATTCCCCCTTTACTAAAACACATTTTTTAAAAACTTTTTACCCAGTCGCGAAAAGCAGATAAATAGTCTTCTTTTGGTATCTGTTGGAGACACTGATAAATAGCGCTGCCAAGAGAACTTCTAGACGTATACTTATTTCCAGAAAGCATTTTCTTAAGCCTTGGAAATAAAAAGAAGTCACAGGGACTCACAAGTAAATTGGTCAGTGTATATGACTGCATCTATTTCAATTTGAAATAACTCGGTCAGTTGGAAAGCAATTTGCACGAAATAAAAGGGTATCATTAGCTAATCAACACACCATTCAAGTGCAGTGAAGCATTTCAAAATATACCTTAAGCCAAGGCCTATTAGTGACAGAACCTTTTGCATGGCCCTCGTATGTTTGTGAGTGATTCGCCGGCGTTTACACATCAATAAAAACGACAAAAATAAAATTAATTTCTTGCAATTCCAACTAGGTCACATATTTACGTCGAACATGTGTGTAAACTAACTCGTTTTAGAAATTTGCACGACGAAAATGTGTCCGGGATCCCTGCTAAATGGATTTATCGAAGTATAAATCCGGTTTTCAAATTACTCTCAATCCATCAAATTGCGCTGAATAATTGTAAACCTGTTAAGTTTGAATTACAGTCGACTCTCGTTATATCGAAGTCCAAGGAAAATACTTCAAGACATTCGTACCTCGACATATCAGATTTGCAGAATTGAGGAAAAAATAAACCGAACAACCACATTTCACAAATAAATGTTTGTAGTAAAAAGATACATCGCCACTGTACCTTCCCGATTTTTCACCATAGGCTTTCCGTGCGAAGACATGATTACACGCGTATCCACCAATATTAAAGTCATATGGATCGTTCTTGTTATACCAGGTTTCGTCGAATAGTGGGATGTCAAAATCACTAATATAGTGAAGGAAATCTATGTCACATAATTATCTTTTCAGTCCCAAAACGTTCCATGCAAGAATAGGTAATGATTGCTTTGCGCGACCCACCTACTGAGGGGGAATATATTCCCTGCCGTTGATGCATAATCTGTCAAGGACATATTTGACTCGACTCCCCTCGCTCTTCGCTTTTTTAAAATACTGGTTACAAAGGCATTCCTTTTTTCAAGCACTTCTGATGAAAGCTGTATTTTAACGGCCATATTTTCTGCCCTTAGCTCTTCCCGTTTCTTTTAGCCGATTTCTCGAACCTTCTCGCGTTCACTATAACTGTAGAATTTAGCTATTATTGGTCTGACACTACCTGCTATCTGATTCTATATTTTGCCAATTCTGCGGACTCGGTCAAACACCATGTTTCTGCTTCCTCACCATATCTAATTTATGTCTGCAAAATGTTTTTTCGACATTGTAACAATTTTCTCTGGTGGTTTCTGGGAGACCACGGAATACTAGGTTCTCTGTCATGCCTCTCGCTTCTAGAGCTAATATCTTTCTGTTTAGTTTTACGTTTTCTGTCTAATGCTCTAGGGTTTTTGCTTCGAGGTCTCCACACTTCTTTTTTTGATCAGCTACACTTTTCTTTGTCGATTCTAGTTCTTCTTATGCTTATCGTACTGATCACTGAGGAAAGTACACGCTTTATTGCAGTTGACCAATTGAGTTTCCATGGTGTTTACTTGGTCTCAAGAGTTGTCATTTTTAAATTTATACTGGAAAGGGTTTTCTCGAAGCCAGTCAGTTTACCCATTTCTTGTTTGACCAGCTTTACATTTTCAATCAGTTCATTTGCCCATTCTGATTTATAGTTCAGAGGCATATGTGTAGGAAGACCTGGCTGTGCCATCATACTTTGCGGTGGTGGGGAAAATATGAATATGTCATAAGACTCTGCGTTATTCCTTACATTTGCATAGACTGTGTGGCTTGAAGTTCGACATAACTGGTGAGGTGTCTAAACAACAAAGGTAAGAATGTATCCTGACAAGCTTCAATAGACTTGGCGAGCTCTATTCTTGACTTGTACTCACCCCATCCATGACCTTTGCATCACTTTGTACATGTTCATTATTATTCTGTTTTGATTTTACTCGTATTTTCTTCTTTTTAGGTTGAGAATTTTACTTTCCTGTTGTCTGACATATGAATTTTGGTTCCATACTCGTTTCACTCAAATTACTAAAGTCACGCAAAAATCCGAAAAATAACATTTTGTTTTCACAGCACCGATAAATAACCACCTTCTCGGTCTGATACTCGGATATAATATCCAAAACAGGTAAGTCCAAAACAATGTGTATTTATGAAAAAAGTAATACACCAGTTCTACAAAATGGCTTTACTAAACAACTACTGCATTGGTCAATATGTCCTGTTAATTCATATTAATGCAACGTTTTTGCCAATGGCTATGCTATTTCAATGTTTAAATCTTCTTTGCAATGCCAAAAATCATATGTAAATATTCATAAAGTCTTTTTAGGTACCCGATAGCCCATGTGTTCCGTAGGAATATGACTCGGGCTACACTTCTTACCCAACGCTGTAGATTATGTACGTTTTACTTGAGTATTCATATTTGTCCGCCGGAATGTACTCAGTAGATCAAAATCTTAATTCTTCTAAAGTTTGAAGTTTTCTTTGGTTTTGTTTATTTATTCTGTATTTATAAGCATCAGAATGAATAAGGGAAGTATGTTTGAATGCCGAATTAAGCGTTATCAGCGCTAGCATGGAACTATTTGTTAAGTACAGTGGAACCTCGATAATTCAAAGTCCAAGGGACCAAACAGTTTTGTTTGAATTATTGATACTTTGAATAATTGAGGGTTAAAATGCATACATATATTTCAGTTGGGAGTTCAAAATGATTTTGAATTATTGAGAATTTTGAATTATTGGAGTTTGAATTATCGAGCTTCTACTGTAGTTATTAGGTTTGACGATATGTCTTTGGCTTGGCCCGCCGTGGTTCAACTATTGGTTTTCATTTACTCTGGCATACAGTAGAATTAGCCATGAGTACTCGTCTTTGTTTATTATAGTGATTAATTTGATTTTTATGTTTTCGCTTTGATGCATTGACTGAGTTGGGAGCCTTTATGCGAGCCGAATTTTTATGTATTTCTGTATTAAGAGTAGCATCGGTACCCAGGGTGAAGTTAGTTAGCTGTAAAAGTGCTTTAAACCCCCCGGTGGTTTGCTCTACCGACCGTTCTAAGGCGGTGGTCCCGGTGTTAGTCTTACTCTTTGTTGCTTTGTGGTTTATTCTACGAGGCAATTTGTTGTATGTCTTTCCGTGTGTCATTTTGTTCTTGTGTTTTTCAGTCCTTTTAGTATTGCGATTACCTCGCTTGGGGAAGAGAGAGCTAATCTTAGTGCTTTTCGTACGTTTGTTCGTTTTGTGCTTGTTTAGATTTGTCGGTTTCCTCTTCCTCTTGGGGTCTGGGAAGGGCTGCGGTTTGTGATTGTGGCACTCCCTGGACTTTTCTCTTACCTTTTTTGGCTGTAAAAGTGCTTTAACCCCCCACCCCCCCACCCCCGGTGGTTTACTCTACTGTCCGTTCTAAGGCGGTGGTCCCGGTGTTAGTCTTACTCTTTGTTGCTTTGTGGTTTATTCTACGAGGTGATTTGTTGTATGTCTTTCCATGTGTCATTTTGTTCTTGTGTTTTTTAGTCCTTTTAGTATTGCGATTACCTCGCTTGGGGAAGAGAGAGCTAATCTTAGTGCTTTTCGTACGTTTGTTCGATTTGTGCTTGTTTGGATTTATCGGTTTCCTCTTCCTCTTGGGGTCTGGGAAGGGCTACGGTTTGTGATTGTGGCACTCCTTGGACTTTTCTCTTACCTTTTTTTGGCAGTTACAGGAAAACGGATTGCCGAAAGGTGTTATGTTAAATCTGATGGAAGTTTGGCTACCGCCCCAACAACAGTTTACTTGTGTGTCAACAGCAACCACGACGACGACGACAACAAAAGCAGCAGCAGCAACAGCATATTTGACATTTGTAAATAATAATAATAATAATAATAATAATAATAATAAAAGAAAACAGATGTAAACGCTTTGGCGACATATATAAACAGGTTTCTTCTCCCACCTTTGCCTATACGAGATAGGCTTTTTGCCCACGTGAGAAACTTCTAATTCACATGACCACTGCAGTCCACCATTTAATCCGCTGGTCCTAGGAACAATCCATTAAAGGTGGGAGAAAAAGAATTCATCATGAGGCAGTCCATGCAGGATAGGGAAATCCCACCCACGGGGTAGGAATTTCAACCAGAGAATCGGCAAGCCTCGTCCCAGGTTGATATTCCTACCCCAAGAGTGAAATTTCCCTATCATGCATGGACTTTAATGACGGATTCTTATAATCTTTTTCTGTGGACATGTACATTATTTCTCTCAAGACACATCCGCACGCGCGTACGCAAACATACTATACCCTACCTCTGTCGAATCACATTCTACAGATCTGCTGCAGTCATCTAGAGACGTGGCACCATTACATATGCGACATTTTACCGCTTGTGCGGCTGAAAATAAACAAAATGATAATACAGTAAATCTTCAATTACTCTTAACACCAATGGCAGGTTTACCGTGGCTGATTCGAGCTCGTTTTTGAGTTCCTAGGAAATTCTTCCTATCGCTCAAGGAAACAGATATTCAGGGATATTTTAAGAAACAAACATGTTTTACCGTGAAAATGTATGTTGGGTGTACTCATTAGACCCGCCTCATCGATGCGAATCTAATGAGTACACAACTTTCCATTATTTTATAGAATATAGAAAATGAACTGAAATTATATTCGTCAGGTTAGTATTAGAAATTGCTTGTACGCTTAGCTGTTGACAAAAAGTAAGTTATTTCCCCTAGAGTCACTTCGCACTGTTACCGGATTCTCTTACCTGTACGAAATCTGTCATCCAGTGACGGTCAGTTTTGGCATGGTGCATAGTGAAAGCCCGTCAGTCCTATTATCACTTTTTAAGACTCAGTTCTTCTTAAACGGTTATTAAGAAAGATCCTCACTATCATTCAATCTTTTAAGGTCGACTGATTTTTCTAGGTCTTAAATTTTTTTGAAGTAATGAAATTAGAAATGAGAAGTCTTGCTGGAAGGATGTTAGGAGTGAGAAGTCGTGTTGGAAACAGGAAGTCAAGAAGTTAAAAGCCCTCTTTAAAAGTAACACGAACCACAGTCTCGTTGCATCATGTATAGAATCGGGTCATGAGGCATAATCGAATGTCATAAATCAAAGTATCGCTTAAAGAGAATGGGTATGCACGGTAGATCTTTTGCTAGTGCTGCCAAGGGAGACAACTTTTGTGACTTCCTGTTTGCTTTAAAGATCATTCTCAAATGTAATGTAAATTACGAGCGTATTATCAATGTATATCATGAAGAAAGAAGAGATAAAGGTGGTCGTTTTTTTGTGAAAACCTCATTAAAAAGTTCAGGAAATTTGAGAATGAGATATACCTGTTTTACTCTTATTTCCTGCCCATAATGCAGCATTTCGTGATATCATCAAAGATTCAAAAACTTTAAATGAATTTTAAAATGCTGAAACCGACCAGTTATTTTGCTTTTAAAAAGTTCGATTATCAACACTGGTTAACGTTAATATGAGGGTCCTGCAAAACGTTTTGTCACTGGGTTCGGATTACTTCAATCTACGTTTTATCAAACATATTTTTATTACAAACCTTCAAAGTATTCCCCCTTTACTGAAACACATTTTTGTAACCGTTTTACCCAGTCGCGAAAAACAGATAAATAGTCTTCTTTTGGTATCTATTGGAGACACTGATAAATAGCGCTGCCAAGAGAACTTCTAGACGTATACTTATTTCCAGAAAGCATTTTCTTAAGCCTTGGTAATAAAAAGAAGTCACAGGGACTCAGGTCAGGTGAATAAGGTGGATGGTTTAAAACTTTCATCTTTTCAGAAGCCAAAAAAAGACTTAACAACCTCACACTTATGAGAGGATGCGCTGTCATGTAAAAGGTGGACTCCTGACCATCCTTTGCTTGGTCGTTTCTTATTGCCAAACTCTTTCACTTTCTTCAGTACAGAATTCTTGTAGAATCGGTCAGTGACTGTATGACTGGATGGACAAGGCACTTGAATGACTGGCCCACTTGAATTAAAGAAAAGTGCGTACAACATATTTTTCTATTTTAACTTATGGTTCTCTTGGCAATACATGGGCGTTTTTGATCTTTTCGCTTCCATTGCTTATTATCGGCCTTTCTTTGTGGTTCAAACATGTGCACCCAGGTTTCTGTTAGCAAGTTAGAAATAACCCGACTATTACAGCCTTTGTATGTTTTCAAAAGTTCCCGGGCGCATTTTAGGCGTTGTGTCTTTTGCTCCTCAGTGAGCAAATGAGGTACCCACCTAGCGCAAACCTTTCTCAGGTCCAAACGCATTTTCAGAATTGTTTGCACACTGCCTTCTGATATATCAGTACAACTAGCTATATCTTTGACAGACAATCGCGCATCCTGTTCGACCACAATCTTTACAACAGCGATGTTAGCCTTGGTAACAGAGGTTTTAGGCCTTCCAGGACGGGTATCATCTTCAACAGGAAATTTCCCAGCTTTAAAAGCTTTAACCCACCTAAACACTGTGCGCATTGAAATGGTCTGAGGTCCATATATAACACAATTCATTAAATATCTACTTTGAATCTATATTAAACCTAATGCGGCATTTAATATAGCTTCAAATTTCAGTCTTCTGGTCTATGTTCCAATGTAACAAGTAAATTGGCCAGTGTAATATGACTGCATCTATTTCAATTTGAAATAACTCGATCAGTTGGAAAGCAATTTGCACGAAATAAATGGATATCGTTAGCTATTCAACACACCATTCAAATGCAGTGAACATTTTAAAATATACCTGGGATAAAACTAAGGAAGCCTATTAGTGACAGAACTTTTTGCACGACCCTCGTAAACTATCATAATTCTGCATAAAATTTAGACATATAATTGTGCAAAATTAAATGCCAAATTTTTATTTAAAATAAAATAAAAACAATTAATTAAAACTACCATATGTGTTTGCATTTGGAAATTCTAGCGTGTCAAAAATGTTGAATAGAAATTCTATTAAACTGACTTTTTATTTTTGACTGAAACCTATTTGCAACTATGGATGTGTCAAAATTCAAAATTGGAATGGTCTACTTCAGAAACTCAGGGATGAAAGGGTTAATGAAATGTTATTCGTAGTTTTTACCGCGCAATAAGTATAATTAGAATATTATTATAAGATTTCGTTCCTGATACATTTATGTGGTGCTAACACTGAAAAAGTCCGGGATTTCTTGGTCTTAGACGAAACCTTCATCGTTTGGTTATAAATAATCCTTAATTCATACATTTATGTTGCATGTTTACGTCCCAGTGAAAGCGTGATATTTCTCTGTACTTACTTTTTGTAGCCGCAGTGATGAATAATAAAACTGCACAAGCTGAAAGAAACAATTAAAGACATGATGTTTTATGGGCAAAATAGATAATGAGGCTAATACCTCCAAATGCCCAAACATATCAACAATATGCATACACGAACAACGAGTACGGGTCGTTCTAGTAACTCAGCCATATATACTCGGTCAAAAAAGTTTTGAAGTGCTTTTGCCTTGGGTCGAACCCACGCCATGCAAGCTGTGACCCATGCGGCGACAGCGCCTAGCACTGCAGCGGCCGGAATCTTTACCAATCGCGCTACCGAGACAACCCCTAAAAAGGTTGTTCAAAAAGCGCTTATAAAGGCAACTGACGCTGCAGTACACTTGATATTTATGAGCTAAGTATATTGTTTTTATTTACTTGCGTTACATGAACCACTTACATTTTTATTTACAAATATTTTGATGATCTAAAATAGTTCAGACCTTTCTATATGTGAAACATTTTTATCCTCAAGACTTCGTGAAAGGTGTCAAAACATAACGATGAACAAAACCAACAATGCACGACAACGATTTAAAATACAATGGGGTGTCCAAAAAAAAAAAAAAAAAAAAAAAAAATGATCCAATTTGCGGTATATAGTCAGCACTTAAATTTGCCTATATATTTAAAGCACTTTATCTGACATCTGTTCATGAATCATTGCATAACTGGAAAGCCGCGTCCACATGACTATGCACCCAAAATACATCTCACTTGAATTTTTAGGCAGCTCAAGACTTCACTTCAAATGCAGTCACTTCTCAACTACTTTTTCATGCATTTCATACACTTATGGCCCGATACAAAAAAAAAGCTCACTTGCTCACTTTCAAATAAACTGCAAATCATGCTTTAAGCTCAGCCAAAGTTTAAAAACCCAGTTTCAGTACACTTCACATTCAGCAACAATATGCCTGCTAGGGGATCATATCGCAAAATGAGTGAAACCGACCGGGCTCGAGCCTTAGGTTGTGGGAACCCGGGAAGTAGCGGGTCGATTTCAAACGAGCCACCAGACTTTTATCAGGATCAGACAGCGCTGCAGGCAAACAGGCTGTTTAAGAATCGACCACCCTCAGGGCGACCAAGGGTTACCACCAGGGCTCAAGATCGCTACATCAACAATATTGTCGCCAGAAATCGATTTGCCCCAGCATCAGAAACTCACCGCCGTCTTTATGCTGCTAGTCAGGAATCTAGGCCAGTATCAATTCAGACTGTGCAAAACCACATTTATGCCGGTGGTTTCAAGTCTAGGGTGCCCGGAGAGAAGCCAGAACTGACTCAGCGCCACGGAGATGCTCATCTAAACTTCAGTCGGACCAATGCAAGGTGGAACAACTCTCAGCGGAGGAGAGTAATGTTCTCAGACGAGTCGAGTTTTACCTGAGACACGTAAATGGCAGGAAACGAGTCTGGCGACGACGCAAAGAGCGACATGTTCTAGGCTCAGTGATCCCTTGGGTAGCACTTCACGGCCGCGGAGTCATGGTGTGGGCCAGGGTTTCATCAACTGCCGACAGACCTGGTCTTCACTGAAGGCAACTTGAACGGACAACGTTACATCGACGATATCCTTAGACCACATGGGCTTCCGTTTCTGCGCCAGATGCCCGACGCTGCCCCCAGTTTCCAGGACGAAAGCGCCAGGCCTCATCGAGCCCGTATCGTCAATGTCTGTCTCCAAGCAAACAACGTGAACAGGAGGGATTGGCCCGCTATGTTTCCAGATTTATCCTGCACGGAGCATGTTTGGGAAGTTCTTGGTAGAGCAGTTTCGACACGCCTGGACCGTACCAGCACGCTGCAAAATCCTCGACGATTCCTGACAGAATAATATGCAGACTATCCGGAATCTCGTCTACTCCTCTAAGAACAGAGTTCATGAGTGTCGGCGAATCAAAGGTGATTATACGCACTGTTGACTTTTGGAACACTTTTTTGGACGACCCAGTGATCAGCGGAAGTTGACACGTGATCAGAATGACATCTGAATAAAATTGTCATTGTGTCTAATCAGGAATAAAATATTATGTCTTTTGTTTTTCATTTATTTTGTTTCATTCGCGAATAAGACGACATTAAGGGATAAGTGGTCCGAAACGTTTTTGACTGAGTATATATTACTAACCAGGACACGTCATATAAAGATAATGTGTTTTGTACCCACATCAAAATGACCATCATATACTCGGTCTTATACAGATAATGTAAAATAAACGTCAAAACAATTGCCTTTGGAAACAAAGAACACACTTCGGCTTAGAAAATGGGAGTCTCGGTTTTATTGAGATTCTACATAAGCAGTAATGAAGTTTGCAACACTGCTTACGCCCTCTAGCGTATACATGAGCAGAACTCCATGTTCAAACATACCACAAAGGGCCCAATGATCCCAAAGGAAATGATGTACGGGAAGATGTTTTACTGCCGCCACAAGCCACTCAAACGACGCACATATATTTTCGATCGGTTAGAATCTCATATAGATAATGTGTCTTGTAATCAACCGGAAATAACCGTCATGTAATTGGTCTTATATAGATAATATAAGCCACTCGAAATGACCATGATTGGTCCGTGTCTCATATACACTTGTATATTACTTGGCAGTTTATAGTAATATAAGTCACTCAAACAGACCCACATTTATTAGCTACTGATTGATACAATATACGTGCAATATATATACAGCTGCTTGTATTAACGCTGACTTAGGAAGAATAACACAATGGGCTGCTAAGTGGCTAGTCACTTTTAACCCTCCAAAAACTGAATCTATGTTAATTTCGCGTAAATTAAATAGAAATCTTCACCCCCAATATTTATGCAAAATGTACAAATAACTGAAGTGGACTCTCATAAACACTTAGGAATAGTATTATCACAAGACTGCTCATGGCACAAACATATAAACTACATATCTGAAAAAGCGTGGACAAGACTAAATATCATGAGAAAACTTAAATTTCAACTCCACCGAAAATCTCTTGAAACCATTTATATTGTATTTATAAGACCGTTGCTTGAGTATGGCGATGTCATATGGGATAACTGTACCCAGTTCGAAAAAACGAGAACTGGACAAAATACAAAATGAAGCTGCCAGAATAGTTACGGGAGCAACAAAGTTAGTTTCGTTAGACGCACTCTATTCAGAAATTCGATGTGAAACTCTCGAACAGAGACGCAAAAATCACAGGCTAACTCTTTTCTATAAAATGAGGTACAGTTTAAATCCACAGTATCTATCCTCTTTGGTACCTGAATCTATTAGTAATGTTTCTAAATATAATTTAAGGCATTCAAATAATCTACGAGGAATCAATGCTAGAACCACTCAGTATCAACAATCTTTTCTGCCAACGGCCATCAAAGAATGGAATAATCTGCCATTAGAACTCCAGCAAAGTAATTCTGTTAACTCTTTTAAATATAACTTAACTAAAGACAAGGAACAAACACCGAAATACTATTATACTGGCAGTCGCCATCTCCAGATCTTACACACTCGTTTGCGTACTCACTGCAGTGCTTTGAATCTGGATCTGTTCCTGAAAAATGTCTCTGAAACTCCACTGTGTAGTTGTGGTAGTATCGAGGATTCACAGCATTATTTTTTCCATTGCTCACATTACCAAACTCAACACACAGCTTTAATGAATGCTGTTTCTACAATTCAGACACCTACTTTAAATCTGCTGCTATACGGCAGCTCAAACCTCTCTGTTGACATAAACAAAGCCATTTTTGATAAAGTCCATAAATTTATATTGGACACTAAACGGTTTTAAATCTGTGGTAAATGCATGTTGCAGGTACAACTTGTCCTGAACAATATCTGCATTGTCTGCCTGTGGATGCAAGCTCAGTTGTTCCTCTCCAAGAATGCCATTTTCATATACCTTGTTATACACTGTTTGATTCTTACTACTGTTTTCTTAAGACAAACACTTATTGAATTATTTATTTATTATTTATCTATTTATTTTCAATTGTTTTTTTTTTTTAATTTTTCTTTATTCTTAGTTCTTTTTTTTATTCTATATTTTTTGTGTGTGTTTTGTCAACTAATTTATTTTACCTTCTTACATGAAATAAACCACAACATTTTGCCTTGATCTGTGAAACAATCTGCCTTCAAGTCAACAACGAAATATACACCGTAGAGGAGAAGAACTCTATAAGTATTTATATGCTTTCGTTCTAATCCTATATCGTTTGTATGTCAAATTTGTTACTTTGTTGTACTTGTAATATGTAATAAAATATGTTTAAACCAATATACGTGCGTCATTTTGAGTGGGTTATAAAGATATATTAGGTTCGGGGTCATTCCTTTGAGAATTCATTTATCTTCACTACAACTGGTATTGCCGTGTGGAGGCTGTAAAACGTATCCGCTTTCTTCACTGTAGTTCAGAATATATTGATTGAGTCCATTCTGTGATGTTCGAAAATTAATATGAGGGTCACTGATGAGACCTACCCATTAAGCATTCTTTATAAATCTATAGCGGGCCGTTATCGGCCCGTCAGCTAAAAACGACCCGCTATAGATTTATAAAGAATGCTAGCTGGGTAATTGGTCGAAAATAGCTAGTCTGGCCCATAGAACTTCACGCTTTGGCTATTTGAGTGGTCATTGCTCTCGTCTGGCCCATAGAACTTGACGCTTCGGCTATTTGAGTGCTCATTGCTCTCAAAAGAATTTATTGATCCCAGCCGGGTTATACCCAAGACTCTCTAACATTGGTAATATTTTGCTCTTTCGTTTGACGCTCAGTGCAGGAAGAAAAGAGAGGACTGATCGCACAGGTTTCAGTATTATGTGACTGGTCTTAGTATAACGCAAATGTGTCTAAGGCGTGGTAAGTCAGAAATGCGATATAAAACAGCACCAGTTTCCACTGTTACACCAAGACACCATTGCCAATGACGCTAAACCTTAATTTTCAAACAACGCCCCTTAGGCATTTGAGCCGTTACATCAGATAATGTACCTTCGGGCATGTGGCCCAGCAAAGATTCAGATTAGCATGCGCGTTCTTGCAGTTTGATCAGAATCCTTACTGGGTGCATTTAGGATACCAAAGCATGCAAAGTTTCTTCATGCGGACAATGAAGATTCTGATCAGACTGCGAGGAAGCACAGGCTGATTTGAGTTCGTTGGGCGTACTAGTCAGAAGAAACTTTTACTCATGTTGCGGCTCGTTTGTGTCTCTGCTCTGATATTTGAATATCTACTTTGCTACTTCAATACATGTATTTGTGTTTTGCATTTAAGTATCTGTTTATTTTATCTATCACGTTTATAACGTTTGGGTAGCCGATTTGACTGTTGAGTGTCTAGTTTGACATAAGAATAAATGTTTTGACATTTAAATGTTTTCCTGCTTAAGTATCTGTTTTCGCATTTAAATATCTGTTTATAACATTTGATTTTCTGTTTTGAAATTTTGAGTAATTGTATTAGTCAAACCTGTTGGTGTCTTAAATAAATTTTAAAACTGATTGTATGATTAGTTTGTTTCAAAGTCATATAAAGAAAAACCGTTTGTTAAGAGATCGAAATTTACACTATTAGAAATGTTTTGATTTTGGTGTATTGTTTGCAATCTTTGTCTTTGGGTGTTGTAAAGATGGCATTCGAGAAGTAGTGAACTGCGATTTACAACACTGCAACTGCTATTTAAAAAGGTATTATATTAACTTGGAAAAGATCTGCATTTGAACTGTCTATGCCTTATTCTGGTGAAAATAATGGTGTATCTCCTCTCACCAACTGATAAATGTTCACCTACTTTGAGCGGCGGATGTCGGACAGATGATTTAAATTGTAATAATGTGGGTATATTACGAATTTCAGTGTTGAGATCATTCCATAATTTCAGGTTGGATTGGAAAAATGGAGTTTCATACGTACATAACCTGCAAAAATAATTGGTATTGTTTTTAAGATTATTAATGCTTATATCATTTACTAAACTTGGTAGCAGGTTTATCAAATGACGGAGGGTTTCCTCTTGGGGTCTGGGAAGGGCTGCGGTTTGTGATTGTGGCACTCCCTGGTCTTTTCTTTTACCTTTTTCTTTTCATTATTAACTGTTTTGTACATATGCAAATAAAACAATCGCTTACCTCTTATATATATTTGGAATTGTATCATTCTGTAATGAAAACTGTCACCAATTCACTTCTGAAAGTAGAAAACAAATAATTCATTTAGTTTTGTGGGTCTTCTGATAACGGAAAACAAATCTTAGTTTGCACACAAAATTGGAGCCCAGTGATGGTGATATGCTCTTCTTCGGATACGATAAATTTGAGTACTAAGGAATCGACGTTAGTTTGAAGAGTAGTTTACTTGTAGTCTCCTTGATCAAATAAGGAAATATACCTTTGAATAACGTTTGTTTTCTTCTCAAATTTTACAACACATAATGTGCCTTCATCTTTGCTTTTCTGCACACCAAATCCATCTGAAATGTGTTCTACTCTAAAATGAAAAGATTTGCTCCAAATAATTACATTACCCAAGAGGCGGAGAAGTGGGGTCGGAAGCAACTCTTTCCTTTTAGAATTGGGTGTAATATAAAATCCACATACTGAAAAACACAAAATACAGGACATTAGTAACAAATGTTTTGTTCTTAAACTATTGCTCTACCTGACTTATTAAATTACTATTATTATTGTTTGATCAATAGTAGACTGCTGTCCCCCTAAGGTTAGTATAGTCTATGAGTATTTGGTTCAAGCCGTATTCTTGACAAAGGTCAGTGATTGTCCTGCTATTTTAGTTGTCGGCCGGCGTAATTTGAACACTCATGTCACAGGACCTCTAGGTAATGTTACATACCAAATATCAAATGCTTAGGCCTTGCACTTTCGGACAAGATTTTTTAAGTTTTTCCCATATAAGTGTATGTAAAACATGTCGGCCCCGGGGCGGGGCCATTTTTGGCCCCAGGGCTATAAACTGAAGAATCTTGGCAGAAGTCCACTAGGTGAAGCTATGTACCAAATATCAAAGACCTGGGTCTTCTGGTTTCAGATAAGAAGATTTTTGAAGGTTTTCTCTATATAAGTCTATGTAAAACATGTTAGCCCCAGGGCGGGGCCATTTTTGGTCCTAGGGCAATAACTTGAACAATCTTGGTAGCGGTCTACTAGGTGAAGCTATGTATAAAGTATCAAAGGCCTGGGCCTTCTGGTTTTAAAGATTTTTAAAGTTTTTCCCTATATGGGTCTGTGTAAAACAAGTGACCCCCGGTGCAGGGCCATTTTTGACCCCGTGGGCTATAATTTGAACAACTTTGGTAGAAGTACACTAGATGAAGCTACATACCAAATATCGAAGATCTGGGCTTTCTGGTTTCAGACAAGAAAATTATTTAGTTTTCAGTTAAAAATCTATTTTTAGCTCCTGTGACCTAGATGTGCAATAGACAGGAATGCTTTGAGCAATTTTGGTAGAGGGTCACCCAAGGAACATTTCTGTGAAATTATTCTAAAATATGTCCAGCAGTTCTGGAGAAGAAGTTGTTTACAGCAAAAGTTGACGACGCACGGACGGACGCACGGATGACAGACAAAGACCGATCACAATACCTCAACCTGAGCTTCGTGCTCAGCTGAGCTAAAAGTAGGCATTTTATTATCCAAGAAAGGTATAATAACTGATAGCCGGTATTAACACAATACTAAAATGTGACATCTGACAGTCTGTAAAATTTTAGTTAGTCTCTCGTTCTTGAAATGAAATGATTTTTATCGTACATATATCTCTGAATTAATGTTACCAACATTAATTCAGAGATACGATACGATAAAAAATCATTACATTGTTGATCCAGTTCAAAAACGTGAGACTAACTGAAGTTTTACAGGCTGTCAGATGACACAGTTTATGATCGTATAATATTATATATGAATTTAATCAACCTTTCTTTGATAAAAAAATCTAATTTTGAGGAATATGTAGCCTTTAACTGGTATTTGGCTATAAAACATATTTCACCGCGACCGACGAAAATGAGACAAATTCTAACCTTAAAAGTTATTTTATATTAATCTTTCAAAGGCAGTTTTAGTATTTCGCCAGTCTTGATTACACAGGAGACGCATGCACGTGCAAAATCTTTTTTTTTTTTTTTTTTGTTGACAATAAAGGTCAAAGAGACTGTTAAAACACCACTAAGGTAAAATAACCAGATTTAGCTAGAATCATACGTGTTTAATGCATAATATTTGCTTGTTGAAATGTTTTTAGCAGATTCTGTGGATAAAATCACAATACTGATGACAATTTTACCCCAGCACACAAAAACTGAATTGCATTTACTTGTCCTGATAGTTGCATCAACATACCCCGCTGTTAATGCACTGACCCTTAGCTCAAAATGGGATTGGTTCGCAAAGCAGCATCGACATGTTTCTAAGTTATGACACGAAACTAAATGCAACTTGGAAGGATGTTTACACATATTTATAATTTGTCTATACCAGCCAACCCTTTGGAAAGATAAGTCCAAAATAGCGTCTCCGCTACCCCAGCGAGCACATGACGTTTAAACAACGATGCGACGTTGTCTCAACTTTGTGTGCCCGCTGTGACTTGTGTCCGTCATATGAAAGAGACAATAAACATCCCTTATTTATGTGAGGTCCTACATTTTGAACAGTCCTGTGTAAGGGAAGGTCACTAGCTCAATGCGCCCATGTATGATAAGCATCGGTGACTTCCTGTTCGTCTTCCTGCACACCGGAGTATTTTGACAGAGTTGCCTCCACTGAAAGTGTATCCTTCTCTTAAATGGGGTAATTAACCCTTGCCTTGCTGAATAAATTAAGATGCCACGCCCACTTCTAATTTCCAGCCAGTCAGATTACTTGATCCGGGTTTTGATAGAAATTCATATATTTAATGACAAACAGTGCAGATCCAGATCAGTTGGCTTCTTCAGAAGCCAACTGATCTGGACCTACAATGTTTGCTAAGACAGGGCATGTCCTGTTCAGCAAGAGAAGGGTTAATACGCCAAAACAGATTAAGATTGCAATATACCGCACAAATGATTACAAGTGAAAGGGCTATAAGCCAGTATAGAAGATGTCCAGGAAAAACCATAATCACTGGTCATAGCCTACCAATGACACCAAGAGGAAGAGCAATCAAACCATGACAGACTGTACACAAGCTACAGACCAAAGAAAAACAAAGCAACCAACCCTTTCGTCCCCAACAAAGTAGACAGGACCCACTAAATAAAACACTAAGACAAAGCATAAAAAAATCATGCTGCGAGCAGCCACAAAGCTGCACAAAGAACAACAAACATCAGAACCACCGCATTAGAACGGTTAGTTTCCTGACGAAAGAATGTGCACAATACTGGTTAACCGCTTAGAGGACTAAGCCTGCCCAGTAACCGTATGGTTAGGTAAACTGACCGCGCTCGACATGACCCCATTGGGTTGACTGGGCCGTAAAACCTCAACACAAATAAAGAACGGTTAGTAGTAAAACCTACCGGTGGACGGGTGGGGATGGGGTGTGTTTAAATCGATTTTACAAACCTTAAAATATAAAGAAAACAACTCCAGTTACTGATCTGTATGTTTTCAGTCTTCCTCTTGCCAGTTTCGGAACTGTTTGTAAGCAGTCACAAAGAACACTAATATTTATCTTATATTTGGACCACACCATGAGAAAACGTGTCGCCAGGCATATGCGGGCAGCGAAGGCCCAGATCAGCCTGCGCATCCGCGCAGTCTGATCAGGACCTTCGCTGTCCGCTACCAGAATCATTGGATACTACAGAATGTATGAATTGCGAGCAAAGGCCCGGATGATAGATTGCGCATGCGCCGGGTTATTTGAATCTGCGCTTTTTGCGCTTGTTCGATGGTACTTTTTCGCTTGGTGCGACCCCTTTAATCTCAGACGAAGTCGAAGTGCCATGTGTTGCCTTCGCACAGATGTGTCGCGACATTTAAGGTCAAGTCATTTAAATCTCGTATGACCGGTGCTTATGCTATCAAGTCATATAGGCCGCGTCAAGCGATAAAGTGCCTTCAAACATGCACAAATGCGCATATTCACATCATTTTGCGCATGAGCAAAGTAACATCCGCTTCCATTTACTTCCGTTCTGTAGTATCTAATGGTTGCTAGCGGTCAGCGAAGGGCCATATCAGACTGCGGTTGATCCGGGCATCTGGGCCTTTGTTGCCCGTTGACTTGTTTTCGCATGGCGCGGCTCATGAACTGATTTGGCTAGCATCGACCTAATCCGTCCTTATGCATGGCTTACAAGTTTCTCAGGGCAGGCGACATGCTGTTTGGACATTGGATCCCCCACATGCTCTTTGCCCCGTGGTGTACTTTTCATCCAGAGGGTATCGACGGTTTAGTGTCGTCTCTGCACCATCAATACCTTAAGATGGGTGAATCAACTAAATTTAATAGGAAATTTTACACCTCAAAATTTCCCCTCAAATGTTTTCACTAACGAAGTGGACCACAAAATTTTATTTAATTCTTAATTTTAATAATAAACATTTGTTCAAGAACTGGCATGAACGAAATATACTTCGAGTACAGCAATAATTCCCCTGCAAACCTCCTTCCAAAACTATTCTTACAGTTGAACATTTAAGTTAAGGATTTTAATCTTTATGGTTCAATCTACAATTTCTTGATTATATTAACGTTTCTATTTCACTTTTAAACATAATTCTAGTTCATGTCTGAATGGGTTTTCCCGGACCTAGTTTTTTAAATATCATTTTATCAGTTTGTTTGCGTATATATTGTATATTTGTTTATTATAGTTTCCATTGACTTGTTTTATTCATAAAGGACCATATGTTAGATAAGTGATGTATTGCTTAATATGTCATCCTCTTAAAATAAAGACATTATCATTATACTGGAGACCCCTAAAAGGGTTATTGGCAGAACGCGGCGTCTGATCAAGGTCTCCACTGTTTGCAAATAGCTTAACCATTTTCTTTTCTAAATCACATAGCCTAAATCCAAATTAGAATCTTCCAATCGTGTGAGAGATCATTCAGTCTACAACAGGTTAAGGGGAAATATTACACTGTCAGGGGAGGCAGGTCTGTCAAAATTGTTTCTCCTCCCGTTTGAAATAGGTCTACTCTAAAGGAAAGAATTTGCTCACCTCAGTCTAAACGGGTAGCAAAGGTTCCGAGACAGTTCACAGACATGTATTTTGGGACAATTCAAAATTGGAAACAGTTCACCTACATATTTGATGGCAGTTCAGCGTTAAAAATGTTTGGGCACAAGAAAAAAACAACAAAAAACAAAAAACAAAAAAACAAACAAAAAAAAAACAAAAACAAACAAACAACAACAACAACAACAAAAGAAACACACAAAAAAAAAAAAAACACAAAAAAAACCCCCGATATATGCTTAAAATGTAGAACTGTAAAAACTGCAACAGATTAGGTGTTCTGTCTAGTATACATTTAAAGCTTTAGTACACTGTAGGTGAATCCATTTATGCCTAGTGGACTCTTCTATCTCAACTTTTTGGACAGGCCCATTTCCAATAGCTGGATGTTTAAGTAGTTTCTTTTTTATTATTATACTTAATACAAATAGTGTAGACCCTGATCCTGTACTTTATGCAAACAGTGAAAACTCTGATCAGACGGAGCGTTCTGTGGCGTCTGATCTGAGTCTACACTGTTTGCAAATGTCCCTTTTATATGACGCTAGGGATATTGGGTGTACATAAACTAATGCATTTTTTTTTTTTTTTTACAGACAATAAGCCTAGACATTTCATTCACATTGCCACCGACACATTTCATTTAAATTGTCTCCGAATGAAACAATTTGTATGAAATATTAAGGCTTATTGTTTGACATTTTATTCGAATAAAATACGATACCTTATTTTCATTCTTATTTTTAAGGGAAAATAAGGCTGCCATTTCATTCAAACTATTTTTATACTATAAATATTTATTTAAAAAAAAAGAAAATAAATATATAAAAATATTTTAATGAAGACAATAAATGAAACTATCTAAATTAACAAAAAAAAAAAAAAAAAATCAGTTTGCTTTCCAAAAGGTTTCATTTGTTTTATTAATTGACAATCTGTAAGGCTTCTGATAAAAATCGGTTAAAAAATCAAATTTGACTAAACAATATGAAATTTAGACTAATTAAAAATGAATTTTGATTATGCCTGTTTTAAGATAGGATTTCAACAAGCGTTGTGGTGGAACTTCTTTTCGTCCGTTATAGGAGCATTATGTAATATTGCATAATATTATAGGAGCATGTTTTTGTTTTGTTTTAACAATTATGGACATTAATTCAGAGATACAATAAAATCATTTCATTTTTGATCCAGTTCAAATCGAGTGACCGGCTGAAACTTTACAGGCTGTCAAATGCCACATTTTATGATCGTATTAATACCATATATCAATTTATTAAACCTTTATTGAATACAAGGCCCAGTTGTTTAAAGCATCGTTAGCTTAACAAGCTCGTTAAGGGTCATTTCGTTAACTGTTTTAGCAGATTCAATATACAATATTCTGATATTTTTTGCTGAAAATATATGAGTAGCTTTTGCATTGCAAAAGCTACTCACATTTTTTCAGCAAAACATTTCAGCATATTTGCGTATCACTCGATGTAAATTTTAACGAATCGTTAACTAACGATGTCGTTAGCTTTGAACAACGGGGCCCAAGTGTCTATTTTTGAGGAATATGCAGTCTTTAACAGTTACCACACTTTTGGGGGAAATGGCTGTCTACTCTGTTTGCATCTGTTCTTTCTGTACTTGTCAGTCTTTCCCGAGAACCTGATGTGGATCTGATTGTATCAGATCCTGAGTTTACTTAACATCACGAAAACATGCCTATATAATTTGACTCCCTTAAATCCCACTTTTATATTGTAGAACTGGGGTTTACAGGGGTATACATTATTTTTCTTATTTCTGCTCAAAAACATAGATTGTGGGTACTTGTTAGAACCGCCTCACCGAGTACCCACAATCTATATTTTGAGCAGAAATATGAAAAATATCAGAATTTGTTTTATCTGAAAACTTTCATTTTTTGGTAGTAAAATTTTCAGTATATTTGAATAGGCGTGTTTTCGTAATGATGACTTCAATCAATAAACAGACCGTAACACTTCCTTTATGGCATTAATATTTTACAACTTTCAAATACTTCATTTCAGTTTTAAATTCTCTTCATGTCGTCATAACATCTTCATGGATATTAATGAGCGTCAGTGAATATTTCAGCAGACACTACAAAAATAGATTAAAAACCATAACTTTACACATCAGTAGCTTTCGAATTAGACAGAATTTATTAAAGCGGGTTTCAACACTGCGGGTTTTCTCCTGTGACAAGAGATAAAGTTCCATCATTCTAAGGATTTCTTTCTAGTTATTCTTATGTTGTTTTTGTTGTTGTTGTTTTTTTTTTAAGTTACGAACTAACGATGACTTAAACTTGAACCTATACGTATGTGTTTTATATATTTTCACAAATATTCTGGAGCACATTTGTTTTCTTGTTTCGTTTAAATTCAAATTGTGATTGCCTGACTAGACCGGTTACAGTCCATTCAGCATGGCCGTTTCTCTAAGTGTGTCATACTATCTTTTCTTGCAAAGAGATCCTTTGGTTCACTTTTCTGAGAGATTGGAGTTTTATTAGATTGGACATCTTACTTTTTGGATGGACTTGGTTTCAATACTTCTCATCTCTTAGACTGATGCAAGCCTATTGCAAGAAATCCTTTTGAAAACTTCCAAATGACTTTGAAGGTTATATGTAATTTACAAATTGACCGACATAGATCCCAGCGGGCACATGACGTTTATACAACGTCGCCCCAACGTCGATGCATCGACGTTGATGCGACGTTGTATAAACGTCATGTGGCCCACTGGGATGTCTCGTGAGTTCCTAGGGAGACAATTTACATAAAGTCCCAAGCCTTATTTTAAGAGAAACTAATAATAAAAATCAAAATCTTTTACTAGGCGTGGAAAGAGTTAAGAAGGTTTCATTCTCTCTCTCTCTTATGTCTTTGTCATTAGCTTGTCTAGTCGGTTAATAGTGTATTGAAATGTTACTCGTATATTGTTGAAAGAAAAGTTTGTATTCTCATAGTTTTTTTTCTACGAGTATGTTAAATATCCGAAAGAACAGAAGTTTTTAAATCGCCCCCCCCCACCACCCCTCCTTCAAAAAAAAAAAAAAAAAAAAAAAAAAAAAAAATCTTTTCCCGAAATTCCCAGTGTTTTAAACTTCTCTCAAAATTTTGTTATATAAGATCTGAAATTTCATCAAACACTGGTTCGTCAGTTTATACACCGTTACATGATAGCTATAATAAGTCAAATGCAATAGGAAGAAAGTTAAGTTTCACTTTTTTCCCAGTGTGTTCTTGGACAAACTTGCAAATTGCATTTAACATAAGATAAGCCTGATAGAATCAAAGTCAACAGAGTTAGCAGAGAAAGTTATAGGCACGTCACATATTTTACGGCTGTTAACCCTTGTCATGAATAAATTAAGATACCACGCCCACCTCTTATTTTCAGCCAATCGGTATTACTTGATCCACGGTGTTGATGCAAATTCACATACTTATTGACAAACAGTGTAGATCCAGATCAGAAGCCAACTGGTCTGGATCTACACTGTTAGCAAATGCAGGGCCAGGGTTAAGTATAGTTTGTAACTTTATGAACAATTACCACGATTGTTATAACGCACCTGCCATTCGGATTTGAACCTGTTTACCGCATGTGTCCTCAGTCATACTGTACAACAACAGTATTGCTAGCACCGTATTTAGTATTTACCCTGGACGGTTTTCCGTCAGAAAGCCCAACAGGTACGCTCGTTGATGCGACGTTGTATAATTGACGTTGACACATTAACTAAACGTCATGACGTTGCATCGGCGTTGATGCTACGCTATATATACGAAATGTGCCCACTGGGCGGACTGAACAAACAATGTAGACCCACACCGGACGCCACAGAACGTCTGATCACTGTCTGCGCTGTTTGGCACTCATTCAGCAGTCTTAAGTCTGTCTACTTATGATTTCTCCACGCTTTACAATACACTCCCTCATAATCTTATAAAAGAAAAACTAAATGATTTAATTGAATGGACATTTCATAGAGAAGAATCCCTCTACCTTGCATGTAATGTAAGAAATGCTTTTTTCACTTCTGAAGTGCATAAAAATTACACATTATGGACATGTTAGAAAGTGTGTGAAACTCTCACCTTTCTACTTGACAATATTTATATAAGATTAAGTACTAAGTTATTTAGACAAATTGTGGGTATTCCGATGGGTACGAATTGCGCACCCCTTGTGGCTGATTTGTTCTTGTTTTGTTATGAAAGAGACTTCATGATGTCCCTTTCCGTTGAAAACCAGTCTGAAATCATTGAAGCTTTTAGCTCGACTTCAAGATATTTGGATGATTTTTTGAAATTGACAATACCTACTTCGACGGTTTAATCAGTCAGATTTACCCCCCAGAATTTCAGTTAAATAAAGCTAATTCTTCTGATACCGAAGCCGCGTTTTTGGATTTACATTTATCTATTGTAGATGGGTTTGTTTCCTGCAAAATTTATGATAAACGCGATGATTTTGATTTTGAGATTGTAAATTTTCCTTTCTTGGATGGTGATGTCCCTCGTGCGGCATTCTACGGTGATTATTTTTCACAATTAATTCGATTTGCCAGAGTGTCTAGTCATGTAACTAACTTCAACACGCGTAATAAATTGCTAACTGCTAAACTTCTTAATCAGGGTTATCGGTATCATAAACTACGTAAAGCCTTTTCTAAGTTTTTTAGACTTCATTCCGATTTACTTTCTAAATTCAATGTTGGACTTAAATCTCTTCTGCAACAAGGCCTATCGTAACCCGAATTTTATGGCGACTTAGTATATAAATTCAGAAAATATATGCTTGCAATGACTTCAGTACCCAATTTCATAAAATCATTCTTCGATATAAAAAGATTGGGTACAACATAAATGTTATACTACAGACTGCATGCATGGTTGTTAACTCAATCACGGTTAATAACTTTGCTTACCTCTTTAATTGCACGCCGGTGGGTTAGGCCTCAGATTCTATGATGGTTTAAGCCTTAAGGCTTACTTGAAATTTAATTTTGGGTAATGTTGGTTAGTACTTGATGCTCTATGTTTGGTCGGGCCCACCGGAGTCTTCATGTTGGTTTTCTTTTGCTCTAGCATTTCAGTTGTTTCATGCTGTCAAGTCCTCATCGTTGTTTCATCTCTGTAATTTGTTGACTTTTTTGTGTTCTCGGAGATGTAGCACTGATGAGTTAGGAAGCCTTCATGCGGACTGAACAAAGTATGTGTCTAAACTGCGGCAGAAGTAAGGGCGAGGATTGTGACCACGTAAAATTGATTTAAGCCCCCCAGTGAAATACTTTTCACTGACCGTTCCAAGGCGGTTCTTCTGTCATGGTTTATTTTTGTTATAGTTCGTCTTTGAATGTGTGTGTCGCTTACATCTTTTTGTTTTGGATAGCCATTTGGCCACTTTGTGGGAAAGTAACTGTCTGTTTGGCTTTCTGCTAATGATGTTTCCATTAAGGTCCAGTTATTTCGTGTTTGTATTTCTTTCCCTTTGATGTCTCTGATGGGAGGTGTGGGGTAATTGTATCGATTCCAGACCATTGTTGGACAAATATGGTAAAGGAGTTAGACGTTAAGTAAATAGGTAGCCCTCTTCGTGTTTCGAGCTAATGACGTCATGTCGTACCTACATGTTCTAAAGACGATTGTCAGCAGTACCTGTTGACACGACATGACGGCTGAAAAACAACCCAACGGGTATATGGCGTTTATACAACGCCGGAATAACATCGGTGCAAAGTCATGTCAGCCCGTTGTTGATCCGATGTTGTATGAAAGTCATGACGTTGCGTCAACGTTAATCACGCGGCGACGTTCTATAAACGTCATGACGTTGCCTCGACGCTAATGCGACGTACTCGTATAACGTCATGACTTAGCATCAAAGTTAATACGATGTTCTATAAGCGTCAAGACAATTTTTTAAGAAATATTGTCTTCTCTACTGTGAATTATCGTCGAATAACGCATGTTGTTAGAGGGCAGATTGTGAAATATTAATTTATGACGGCGAAGCCGAAGTGAATTGATATTCGCATCTGCCCTATAACAACATGCGTTATTTAAGAAATAATTTCTTCTCTACTGTGAATTATCGTCAAATAACGCATGTTGTTAGAGGGCAGATTGAGAAATATTAATTCACGACGGCAAAGTCGCATCTGCCCGATAACAACATGCGTTATTCGACGATAATTCACAGTAGAGAAGAAATTATTTCGATTCGAACATGATACTTAAAGGAAAATCTACATCTTTGCAATGCTTTTGAAGAACTATTTTGCCTCGGACGTCGACAGCAGTAAATGTTTACATGCGACGTCATCAAAAGCGCTCTTTTGCATGCACTACGTTGACGACGTGATTTATCGCATATTTCCATACGGTGACATTTCCGTTAGGTTCATTAGTTAACGTCATGTTAGAATCGATGTTAATCCATTGTTGTATAAACATCATGACGTTGCATCGACAATGCGACGTTTTATTTTATTGTTAGCGGTGAAATCAGTGTATATCTGGTGAAAATAAAAGTGGTATCAATCACTAGTGAAATGATATCGTACCATTTCACTTGTGTCTGATACGATCTATATTTTCTTTCTTCGATTTGAACGACTTCGGTTTTCTTCATTGTTTCAGAAGTGGATGTTACCGCCACTACAGATTTTTGAACACTTTCTGAACTAAACTGTCAAGTGTTGGTATGCATTTTTTTTAGTTAGAATGTAAGGAACAGTTTGTTATCAAGATTATTTTGATTTGCCGAAACGTTTTGTTTTTGTCTCTCCAGCGCTTCACATGTTAAGCACTGAACGTCGACGCCATGACGTTCATCTTTTGGCGACGTTAGTTATGACGTCAGAAGCGCATATTGTCGTGTAAACAACAAAATAAAAAGAATGTTTTCTTTTTCAGTGAATACCATAACAATTTTCATCTCGTGTAATGAAAACATTCAAATTTTCACTCGTGCTTCGCATTCGTGAAAATACTGATGTTTTCATTACACTCGATGACAATATTTATGGTATTCACAGCAAAATAGTAAATATCCTCTATGTATAAACGTCATGGCGTTGCTTTGACGTTAGTGCAACGATGTATAGAGGTCATGTGTCTGCTGTTCACTTTCACAAGCATCCCAGGTTATTTTAACGAGCAGCGTAGATGCCGATCAGACTGCGCTAAAACGCAATGTGATCGGCGTTTACGCAAATTGTACGTATTTGTTGAAAGCTCGGTTTTATTGTGGAGGGTTTGTTTGATTGGATATGCATACATATAGACCCTTTAATTGTGTGACAAGAAGCACAACGTAGTTCTATTAAACCATAAACTAATGTTTGTCTACAGGGGATTCCTTTTGTAAAATATTTAAAAGGCATAGACTAATGATTCCTCGTAATCAATAAATTGAGTGATCCACAAATAAAACAACAAAAGTGTAATTTTAGCATGGCAAAGTACGAAACGATTTGAATATATTTTGGGATCGTTTTGTCTACAACTAACAAAAGTTGCACTTCAACTTAGCACAACACAGACCGTACCGTCAGAAAACGTACCTTTGACGTGTGCGTCCAGTAAATATTCAAAATATCCAAAATGCGCCCAGTGAAGATTCTGATCAGACTGCACATTTGCGCAGTCTGATCAGAATCTTCACTGGGCGCATTTTGGATAGTGAAAGATGCAAAGTTTCTGTATGCGGACAACGAAGACTCTGATCAGAGTGCACGGATGCATAGTATGATTTGAGCCTACGTTCGACGCACATGCCATAAGGTATGTTTTCTCAAGTTGCGGCTCGATTATTTTGGAACCCAATTGTTTGCACTATTTTAATTACTCTCGTCTGACTAGATGCCATTGAGGTGGGTTTTAACTCTTTTCTTTTACATTGATTTAGTAGGATTGTTAATGAGTGGTGTTAAAACTGAAGAAAGGTTTCAAGCCGTTTTTCTAGGAACACCTTCTCTTCCACATCTAATGTCTACTGAAATCAGTCGCAGCCATTTTGAGCCCCAACATGAGAAAATGTACCTTCTGACATCTGCGCAGTCTGATCAGTGTCTCCGTTGTCCGCACGAATAAACTTACCATCCTTGGCTATCCAAAATGCGACGATTTTGATCAGACTGCGCAAATACGCAGGCTGATCTGAAACTTCCCTGGGCTCACATGCTAGAAGGTACGTTTACTGACGTTGGGGCTCATATGGAGTAGATAACTATTCTAAATGATTCCTCTGTTTCTCTATAGTTACTTGAAGACACAAGCACTTACTTCATAAATTGCTAACTGTAGCAATTGAATAGAATCCCCAACCCATCTTGTAGGTTTAGGGTTTTAAAACGTGGGTATTAAAGATTAACAGCCGGCCTCGGTGGCTCAGTTGGATACGCCGTCCGACTGGAGACCAGGAGGTCGCGGGTTCAACCCCCGCCGAGGTCGGTAACATTCTCTCGTGGAGATTGATCATGAAATATTTTCTACGGTCATTCTCTCCCTTCCGCTGATTCAAGAAGGGCAGTTGTCAGTTTCTGGCGAAAGAATGTGCACAATACTGGTTAACCGCTTAGAGGACTAAGCCTGCCCAGTAAACGTGTGGTTAGGTAAACTGACCGCGCTCGACATGACCCCATTGGGTTGACTGGGCCGTAAAACCTCAACACAAACAATTAAAGATTAACAAATTATTCACACTTAATAATAAAGCTGACAAAGAAATCAGAATATGATGATGTCATTTTAGTAGTTTTAGGGAGCTGTTGCCAAACCGCCACCAGATTTAACATATTAAATTTCGGTAATCCGTTTTCCTGCCACTATCAACCTAATGCATTGTAACTAGCTAACAAATAGTTCCTTGCTAACGCTGATAACGCTAAATTCTGTATTCACACATTAGTCTTATACACATGTGCTTATAAATGGCGAATAAATAACAAAACCAAAGAAAAGATAAAACGTTTGAAGAAATAAGATTTTCATCATATTGTGTATAATATCAGCGGACGAACATGAATACTTAGTAAAACGCGCCAAATCTACAGCGTTAGGTAAAAACTCTAACCTGAACCGCGGTCCTACTAAACACCGAAAAGGACATTTACCACCGGAAAAAAGACCGGTAAGAAGCTATCTGGTACCGAAAAGAACGCTTATGTGTGGCTTTTGTTTTATTTCTGCGTAAAACCCAATTAGTTCTAGACAAAACTTAAGTCCATCAGGATCTTCACTTCCATATATTATATCTGCTGGAATATGACGTTATCATATCAGATTAGGAATAGATCAGCAATCTAATTAGCTGTAAGCTTGTATAGCTCTTACAGGACTATTTACTTCGTGGTGTGCTAGTCAAGGGTGGGGTTGGGAGAAGGCGAAATGTGATTTGAGAAATATTGGCGAGGGAGGGGGGTGGGGCAAAATACAAGAAACTCTTTCTTTCTTTCTTCCTTTCTTTCTTTCTTATGAGGGCACTCCCACAATTACTGAAGATTATCTGCCTTGCGTTAAATGATATTTACAATGAACAGGATTACAGGATTTGATGCCAAAGAGAGACGTTTAAAAGTCTTTTTACAATGAAGATTAAACCGGTTTACAAGGCTGAGCTCTTAGTTGAGGATTAGGATGAGTACTGAAACAGTCAGAGAGCTTCTGAAGCTCTCACCTGGCTCCTGAAGTCAACTGTATCGACAGTAATAGCAGATGTAGAAAGCTGGTTCCATCGTATGATAGTCTGTTTGTGTGTCAAGATTTGCCTACAGCAGTTTGGATTAAATGCCTTGTTCTGTTATTAACATAGAACAGGAGATCTGAGGGATATTTTGCGACTGGTAGTGGATAAGCTTTCTTTCTTTTTTCTTTCTTTCTTTTGAAAAAAAAATATAACGTGTTCAAACCTACCGTATTTACCCTAAGTATTGGGACACCTTAACTCCTTACCATACTTGTCCTAAAATTTGAAAAAAAGTCCATTGATTGTGTTGGGGTTGAATGACACGTCAACCCTTGTGGGTCATATTGTGTCGTTTCCCAGAGAAAGGGAGAAAAGAGACAGAAGAGATAGTAGAACAGATGAAAGAGAGGGACAGGGAAGAACGAGGAGCAGGAATGAAAGTGAAGAAAAAAGTCCATTTACTGTCTGTTGATGTGTCTAAATTAATGCTGCATAAGTGGCAAACAGTAAAGACCCAGACTGGGTCTACACTGTTTGCTCAGGCCTGTTTGTCCCGGTATTTAGGGCTATTACTGTTATTACGGTATACCATACGACTTAGTATCATTAGTCACAAGCCAGCAGAGAAGACCGGTATTTACGCTCCTTTTTTTCAAAAGAATTTTTTTTAGATCTTCCAGAAGTAGACGATGACCAGAAGAGTGCCACTTTGTTCTAGCTGGACCTTCCGAAATTCGAATATCACGTGACATTTCTCTTCTGACTGTTCGATTTATGTTCTTCTCTTCGAATAAGGTTTTCTGTTTCTTCCTAATATCCAGCAGAAGGGATTTAAGAGACGAGGTGTCATATATTATAAGAGAGAGAAGAAGAAGAAAAAAAAAAAAAAAAAAAAAAAAGCGACGGCGTTGACAATACTACTCGGTAACGATTTCTAAATACCATCGCGTTTTAACACTTAGCTCTCTAATTCCCTCGCGTTTTAACACTTAGCACTCTAATTCCCTCGCGTTTTAACACTTAGCACCCTAAGTAAAAAATTCAAAAGACGATATTGTGAAACAAGTTTACTTTTTTTTTCCAGAAAATAACCTTTGACACTTCATGCAAAGAGACAATTTGTACGAAATGTCAATGCCTATTTTCGTCTGCTGACTTTGCCCTGTGAGTGGTAAAGGTTACTAAACCCATTATATTGCCGATATGCTTTGGCAGACAAATGCTCGCATTGTCGACGGACATCAATTAACCCTTAAAATGCTAATCACACCTACAGCGGACGACAGTTTGATTTTATGGTATTTTTTCTAAGAAAATCAGGTTTGGCATTTCTTGTAAATCGTCTTCCTAGCAGACGATTCACATGAAATGCCAAGTCTTATTATTGTCTTATTCTTATTTTTTTTTATTTTTTTTTTTTTTGCTGAAAAAGTAAAAATAAAAATAGATATCGTATGCTGTATGCTTTGCGCGTCATTCAGATAGAAAAGGGACCTTATGAAGTATGCCATGTTCTTAGACCAGACCAGGCTACTCTTGTCTCGTCTACGATGGTCGCTAACATACTATGTGGATTATGAAGGTTTATGAGCACTCAGAGTATACCCTGATCAGATTGGCCAAATGCGCACACTACCCTGGGTCTACATTTGCGGCATTTATCCCAGAGGGTCCTTTTCGACTTGAGGAGTCACAAATATTACAAAAGCAGTATAATTATAGGAAAAAAGTCCGCCAGTCAGAAACAACGCGAAAACACAGTGCAGTAACTATATGTCTATTACAGGGATTGGATACACTCAGTATATTTGCCACCATTATTTTACAAGCGAGACAACTTTTGTGACTTCCTGTTTGTTGCTTTCCAGTACATCAAATTTCTTCTGAAAAGGAGTCAACTCTAAAAGGAAAGAATTTGCTACCACGGGGAGCAAATCCTTTCCTTTTAGAGTAGATCCCGTTTTCGGAGGAAGGCAAATCCATTTTACGGGGTCGTCTCCCTTGAAAGTATATCCTTCCGCCTTGAATTACTTTATTGTTCATTCGGCAAAAAACCTGTCTCTGATATTCCTAGCTACGTCCGATCTCAATCACAATTATTGTCAGTGATGAGGCATTTGAGAAGTGTTTCATGCAATGAGATTGAATTTAGAATTTTATTGTTTTTACATCGATCAGGTGATTATATAAACGCAATCTCGTGGTCTTACGTGGTGGAGGAAGTCAGATTACTCTGAGAAAAACACCGACCTTGGATGGAATACCACTGCCCAGTCACAAAGCCGGACCGTAGCGGTGATGAGCTAAAAACATACGATTTACTTGTGCGCTGTCCAGCCGCAGTGAACCGCACCGTGCGAAAATAAGATACAATCGAACTTCAATGGCTAGACCATCTTTGGGACCTTGGAAATTGATTCTAGACATAGCAAGTTCAAATCACCGAGGGTTAATTTATAGCGCAAGGTCAGGAGGCAAAAGTGATAATTTAAGGATTTCTTTTCGATCTTCTATAAAATATTGGTAGCTTGAGTGTACTTATTACAGCCATCTCGACGATGCGATCCTGAGTACACACAACATACATTTTCACGATAAAACAGGAAAATTTCTCTAAAGCATCCCTAAACGTTTGCTTTATTGTGCTAATTTGGAAGAATTTCCTAAGGACTCAAAAACGAGTACGACTCATTCAATGTAAACGAGCCATTGGGGTTGGAGTCATACTGTCATACTGTTTTACCATATATTGTTTACGGACTGTGCGTTTGTACACGGGGGCGGTGGAGGGGCGGGGGGTGGGTGGGGTTGGACACCGTTGAAGCAATGTCGATTCAACGTTGATAACGTTGAATCGACGTTGTTTCAACACTGAGTGCCTGCTGTTTACTTATACAGAATTTTTGGAATCTACCCAGTCAGCATTCTACGTAAATCTATATCGGGCCGTCATCGGCCCGTCAGGGTAGCTGACGGGCCGATGACGGCCCGATGTAGATTTACGTAGAATGCTAGCTGGGTATTGATGTACAACAAAGTTCCGGGCACCATTGCAGATGGCGCTTCTCATATTTATCTCAGGGGCGTAACCAGAACGCAATCACATGTAATTTTACGCACATCCGGGAACAAATAAAAATAAGGTCTGCCTTGTATCACTTCCAAAATGTTGCTTCTCTTAAAGGAAAGAATTTGTTCCCACAAGGAGCAAACTCATTCCTTTAATAGGAGCCCCTATGAAAAAGGAGAAATGATATATTTTAGGTTACCTCGCTGTGTTGTGAATAATTCTTCTTACGCACCTGTGTAGTGTATGCTACGGCTAGGATATGTATATTTCACAAACAAGAACCGGAAACAGACTGAACGTCGTTATAGTCGATTGGATGTGTGCTACTCTATTGCCAAAGAGAATGTTTCAGAAATGATTATTTTCAATGTACATGGCGTCTAAGACTATTCTCTGTTTTCTCGAAGCATGTACGCTTTTTGTATACTCCTTTTCCTCAAATGGCCTTAGTTGTGACATAGACGCAAGTCCATTAGTGGTATGGGGTACATATCTTGATGGATTCAACTTCTGGTCATTGACTGTCACTGACATCGGTTCATGTGCAAGGTCATGCATACGCATGACTGTGTGTTTATCCTTTAATTTCAACATCCGGGATCGGACGTGTGACCTGAACAGTGACCTCCTTGAAAACCAACCCGGCGCAGAGATAAAGAAACCAAACAGTGCATATTCAAGAATTAAGGACTGGCCTAGAGAGGTAAGTTACCTTTTTGTTTAGACACGGCCTGTAAGCTGGAAATGCCACCATTTAGTGGCCGGTGATTTTGTATGGATTGACGTATCATCAGGGCATACAGTATTTATCCTAAATATATAGAGGATATTTACTCTTGCTGTGAATACCATAAATATTGTCATCGAGTGTAATGAAAACCAGTATTTTCACGAGTGCGAAGCACGAGTGAAAATTTGAATGTTTTCATTACACGAGATGAAAATTGTTATGGTATTCACTGAAAAAGAGTAAATGTTCTTTCTATTTTATTGTTTACAGGCCAATGCGCGTTTCTGACGTCATATATAACGTCACCAAACAAAGCATGAACGACATGGCGTCGACGTTTAGTGCTTAACATGTGAAACGCTGGAGAGTGCAAATCAAAATAATATTGATACCAAAATGTTTCTTACATTCTAACTAAGAAAATGCATACCAACACTTGATAGTTTTGTTCAGAAACAAAGAAGTTAGAGGTGTTAAAAAATCTGAAGAGGCGGTAACATCCACTTCTGAAACTAGGAAGAAAACCGACGTCGTTCAAAGCGAGCAGTGAAAATATAAATCGTATCATCCACTAGTGAAATGATATGATATCAATTCACTAGTGATTGGCATCACTTTTATTTTCACCAGATATACACTGATTTCGCCGCTAACAATAAAATAAATGGATACATTAAAGGGTAAAAAAGGTTGGTAAAAATGTCTATGAAATGCAAAACCTTGACAAACTGTGCATTTTGATACAAGTTTGTTCCTAACTGCGTTTAAACTAGTAAATTTTCAACGTTTGAAAATATCAAAACTACTTTTTTGAATATATAATGAAGCTTAAAGACGTCATAAAACCTTAATTAAATATGCAAAAACCTAAATAAGTAAGATTTATTTATTCTGGCATACAGTAGAATTAGCCATGAGTAAATGTACTCGTCTTTGTTTATTATAGTGATTAATTTGATTTTTATGTTTTCGCTTTGATGCATTGACTGAGTTGGGAGACTTTATGCGAACCGAATTTTTATGTATTTCTGTATTAAGAGTAGCATCGGGACCCAGGGTGAAGTTAGCTAGCTGTAAAAGTGCTTTAACCTCCCGGTGGTTTGCTCTACCGACCGTTCTAAGGCGGTGGTCCCGGTGTTAGTCTTACTCTTTGTTGCTTTGTGGTTTAGTCTACGAGGCGATTTGTTGTACGTATTTCCGTGTGTCATTTTGTTCTTGTGTTTTTCAGTCCTTTTAGTATTGCGATTACCTCGCTTGGGGAAGAGAGAGCTAATCTTAGTGCTTTTCGTACGTTTGTTCGGTTTGTGCTTGTTTAGATTTGTCGGTTTCCTCTTCCTCTTGGGGTCTGGGAAGGGCTGCGGTTTGTAATTGTGGCACTCCCTGGACTTTTCTCTTACCTTTTTTACAACAACATTTATCCTCTTGTATATATAGCTGCTTCTCTAGGTATTTATGGATTGTGCTTCAAAATCGTATTGATTTCTACCAGAAAGAGAGTTTAGTTATTATTTTGAAATGTTTAGAACCTCAGTAGATATTAAAAATGCTGGCGCCTATGAAAACAGTTTTGAAATTCTGAAACGTCTTTTATTTCCTTAGCTGGCTTTATCCGATTGTCATAAAAATTCATCAAAATGCATGATTTGTCAAGCTGTCTCATCCCAGATGCATTCTTCACCAAACGTCTAATTAACTTCTAAACACACTAAATCTAAAATTTAATCTACCCTTTAAATGTTTTTGTAGGTAACAGATGAACGTATGAAATATAATGCATTGAATGAATATCCGCTAGTAATCATAATCATATTCAAAACTGATACAAATGTACATGTTTTGGAGTAAAAAAAACGACAAGATCATGACCATTGTAAATCAATGTTAAATTTCGAGTAAACAGGGTGTGCGAGAGGCCAGACAGCATAACATAATCAGAATGTTGAAGTATACGAGCAAATCAATAGCCAAACCTTAAACAAAACTACTTTTTATCCTTAGAACAGCGTGTATAATATGGCGCGGATAAAGTCAATATTTGAGTAAAATTGTGCATTTAGTGAAATGAGCATGACCTTTTGCATGGACATATGTGGGTACTCTTAACAAAAAGCCTGTTGGTCACTTAAAAATTCAACTTGACGGCCATTTTCTAAGATGGCCGCCATTTTTATCCTTTTAAATCTTACGGTTTAATATTACTAAAGACATACACATATAAGTAGTAAATTACCAAGTTTTTGGAAAGCTGCTTCTGTCACGCCACTTTCCAGAAAGGGAGATAATTCAGATGTTAGCAATTACAGACCTATTTTGATAAGCTGTAGGAAAGTCTTTTGAAAAAAAAATGTATATAAACATATCCATAAACACATTACTGCCAGTTCTCTATTATACAGTTTTCTACCTTGCCATTCAACCATAATTGAGTTAATACGCCATCCTCGCTTTGCCCAAGAAAAATACGAGACAATTTGTTAAACTGTTGCGATATATCGGATAACATTCGATAGACTTCGGCTTTGAGGTTTGATACATAAACTTAGAAAATATGGAATCTCAAGAGATCTTTTAGAATGGATTCAAAATTATCTGCATATGCGTAACCAAAGAGTATTTGTTAATGAACTTCCTCTACTCTATACTTTATCATTACTGGCGTTCCACAAGGGTCAGTCTAGGGTCTTCTGTTGTTTTACATCTATATAAAGTACATAGTTGATTACCGACATGGTATGAACACACTGTTTGCAAATGACACCTCTTAGCTTTTCATCAAATAATCTGGCAGTTATTAAACATGTTCTAAATATCCATATAGTAAAATTAAAGGACTGTGCAAAGAAATGGTTAATTACATGTATATTCATCCACTGAAACCAGAAGTAATAGTGATTTCTAATATACATAAGGAGTATCACAAAGAATAAAAGAACAATGAAAGTATTCTCAGGATTGCCGATCATCACAAACACCTAGGAGTCATCTTATTGTCATATAAAGCATATAGACCCTATTGACATATTGAAGCAAATATCTAAAGTTTTAAGTTCCAAAACGTACCCGCTATAAGCTTTATTGTACATATATATACCCTTTATTAGAATACACTTCTGAAGTATGGGACGGTTGTAATCTGTCAGATACCAAAAGGTAAAAGCATGTGCAGCTGAATGCGACTCATATAGGTTCTAGACTACGAATATTGTCTTCACTCAGATCACTATATTTAGAAACCGATTGGGAAATGCTAGCTGAAGGAAGGAAAACAAAAATAGTTAAATCTCATGAACAAAAATAGTTAACCCAATTTGTGCCTAGCATCCCATAAAAGGGACATTGACAAACAGTGTACACCCAGGGTCTACACTGTTTGCGTAATAGACGCGACTAGTTCTGTGAAAATAATTAACATTAAATTAAGCAGACACCCCTTAAGGGCTTCATTTTCCTCAAAAATAGATTTTTTTTATTTTATCCAAGAAATGTTTAGTAAATTGATATATGATATTAATACTATCATAAAATGTGGCATCCGACAGCCTTAAAATGTCAGTTAGTCTCTCGGTTTTGAACTGGATTAAAAATGAAATGATTTGTTTTGTCGTATATCTGAATTAATGATGGCGACATTGATTCAGAAATGCGATCATGAATCATTTCATTTCTGATCCTGTTCAAGAATGAGAGACTAACTGAAACTTTACAGGCTGCCAGGTGCCACATTTTATGATTGTATTAATGTCATATATCAATTCATTAAACCTGTCTTGGATAATAAAAAGTCATTTCTTTAGGAATATGGAGCCTTTAATTGACAAATGGACTCAACTATTTTAGAAAGGTAAAAGAGTCCACTAGGCATATTTGAAAAAAAAACAACAACAACAAAACACACACACACACATACAAAAAAAAAACAACAAAAAAAAAAAAAACAAAAACAAAAAAAAAACAGCTTCCAAGCTTGGTAATGGATGTAATTTTAGAAACAGTACCAGTAATGATTATTCTTCTTGCGGGTTATATTCGTAATTATATGAAACGTCACTTTTTCCATCCACCCTAAAATCAGGGAATGATTTTAACACCGAAACTCGTAATATCTCCACACTATTACAATTCAAATCATCTGTCCAACATCAGCCGCTGAAAGTAGGTGAACATTTATCAGTTTGTGAAAGGAAATACAACATAATTTGAACCAGAGTAAGACGTAAGTGTAGCAGTTTAAATGCGGATTTTTTCCAAGTCAGCACACTCTTTTATTCAAAGCGCAAATGAGGTGCTCTATTCGAAAGCTCCGAACGCTACATGTATATACTCGAATGAATTTTACAACACTCAAAGATGAAGATTATTGCAAACAATACACCAAATTCAAAACATTCCTAAATAAAATTTCGATCTCTTAAACAATGGTTGTTGTTTATACGACTTTGAAACAAATAAACTAATCATACTAGCAGTTTTAAAATTTATTAAAGGTACCAATCGTGTGTGTTTAAGTATTCCAAACATTTCTTTTTTGTTCTTGCTATCTGTTAATTTCAGCCTGTTAAAAAGTTTGCTTTGTTTCGGGCCACAACTTCTTTCTAAATATGTTCTTTTTTTTTCGGCTTTGTTAATGTTAAATGGTTGTTTTGACCATTGGGTCTTTAAATGGATGCAGTTCATGCTAACGGCAGAGGGCTATCTGATATTAATTTAGTAATGCCTTTTCGATCTTCTTTACGATAATAGTATGTTGAGTGTTTTCATTAGAATCGCATCGTTGCAATGATTCTAATAAAACATACAACATACACTTTAATGATACTATGAGAAATATTTTCTAAAATATCCCTGAATATCGGAAGAATTTCCCAGGGACTTCGAAACGAGTTCGAATCAGCCATCTGTATTTCTGTTAATGAAATGATAGTAAATAAACCGAAGCAGACTCTCTTTACGTTGAAAATGGACTTAAAAGATTTTTTAATATATATATTTGCAGATTGATGTGGCTTGTTATGATCGTCCATGTTCAGTACACGAAGTTTGTCTGCCAGGAACAGTGTCTACGTGTTCGTACGGATGTATAGGAATTAGTAAGTAGATAAAGACCAAACGAAAAAGGACCATTTAACGTGTGTCCAGCTAAGTCTTGGATTACACAATGCAGTCGGTAGGGTGTCTGATCTAGGGATCGCGAGTTCAAACCCCAGCTCGGTCACATACAGTCAAACCTGTCTTAAAGGCCATCTGTATTGTAATCACTTGTATATAAAGACCTGCTTGTCAGAACGTATAAAAGCCAAATAATTGTGAAATTACCTGTATGAAGCAAGTACCTGCCTTAAGCAACCACGTTTTGCCTTTCCCTTTTATGCTTGCTTAACACAGGTTTGACTATACCTAACGTGGAGATTGATCATGAAATAATTTCTACGTCCATTTTCCGCTTTCCGCTAATTCACGAAGAGCAATTGTCAGTTACTAAAGGAAATATGTGCACAGGTACTAGCTGACCGCTTAGGAGACTAAGTCTGCCTTAGAAAGTGTGATTAGGTAAACTGACCAGCTCGATATGATCTTAATAATGTTAATTGGATCGTAAAATTAAAAACAAATCAATGGACCACTGCGTTAGACAATGTACCATATGGTTTGTGTCCTGCTTAGCCATGGATCAACGACACGTTTTTCAGTCAGACAAGGGCCTTATCTTTGAGTTCTCCGCCGCTAGCGAAGCGAAGGACGTCGGTATTAAACACAGTCAACCCTCTTTAAAACGACACTTGATACATCGACAAAATTTATTATTATGATAATTAGAGGTAATAGGGGTGTAAATCAGAAAATATACAAGAACATTGTATTTAATACTTCAAAGAACACATGTTCTGGATATTTGTTAGAATCGCCTCAGCGATTCTTGAGGCGATTCTAACAAATATCCAAAACATACGTTCTATGAGGAAATAAGAATAAATTAAGACCTTTCTTACATGTCACATGTCATTCTAACCATTAAGGATTCTTTACAAAAACAAAATTCTTTTTAGGGCAACATCTTTGGAAAGAATTGCTAGTATTGTAACGAGGGTTCACTGTAGTACCAAGCAGGTACGCAACGTGGAAACAATGTCGCATCACCTCGATATAACGTCACGTCGATGCCCACTGGGTAGGATTTCGTTTATCCGTGATTCCTTTGCACTTCGAGTCCTGGTTGTAACTCATTAACCTTTTAGAATATTTTCATAAAATTTCACAATGTACTACGGTTGACAGGATAATATGTCAGGATAAAAAAATCAAAACTTTCGCCATTTTTGAATTATCTACCCTAGATTCCGTTGTCCACTTGTCCACGGTTCCGTTATACTTTGTGTCCGGACTGTAACTCAATTAATCTCTAGAATTGGCGAACATCAGACACATTTTAAGCTTGATGAGACGACGCAATAAAAGATGGACCTCATACTTCCAGGAAGAACCGTTTTCCATCAAACTAACCTGTCAGATAACCAGGAGTGAAGTGCAGAAATATCAATGATTGCGCCCAGTTTGCAGCCACAGAGGGGCTAAATTAAAATTATCTTGTCAGTTACATGCAATTAATAACAAAAAGGTGCCCTTAGGGATTAGAACAGAGAAAACAACATTTGAGTTGCTGAATCCTAACGTAGTAACTTTTGATCCTGAACAATGCTGGGGTTTATTATTTGTGATGTACAGTCGAACCTCGTTATCTCGAACTCACTTATTTCGAATTACCGCTTATCTCGAAGTGAAAATCTGGTCCCTGTTTTAACATGAAACTATGATAACAGCTAACAAAATAATGTGGAAAAGAGGAGAAATTGCTCCTAAGGAGCAATTTCTCCTCTTATCCACATTATTTTATATATATATATATATATATATATATATATATATATTTCTAACTTCAGGAGTCAAATTACATATTCATTTGTTAAATGTGTTTGTTCAATTTATTGTTTTCCTCACTGTCTCAGCTCTGATATGTCGAGATACAGATATCACGCAGTGAGTCCCTTGGAATTCGAGATAACGAGAGTCGACTGTATGTCTAAATTGTTTATTTCCGAATTACCTTTTTAAACTGACTTTTCATTAAAATTAACCAGTTATGTCTACATGGTATATTTAACTACATCAATGTACCTAAACCTAGCTAAATAAATGAACATTTTATTTTATCATTTTAATGCCCCTCACCACAAATTGGAAGAGGGCATATAGTTATATAGTTTTACTCTCCGTCATACGTATTTCTGTCCGTGTATTCGTTACAGTTGCATGTTGATTCTAGAGTTGTCTTTCCTTGCTAAAGTTCACTCGCTTTTTTATTTTGAGTTTTCTGCCGTTGGTCGCATTTTGTGTCCGACCCATAACTTGTGAAATGTATGGGATACAATAATGTCACTTCGCAGATGAATATATATCTCGTCAGGACGATGTGTCGCGAACAAGAATCTTCTTTTTTTTCCATTTTTGAATTATCGGCCGTTGGTCAATATTTATATTCGAGACATAACTCCAGAATCGTATGAAATACAGTCACGATGCTTCACAGATGGATTTAAGACGACGTGTCGCGAACAAGAATCACAGCTTTTTTCTTCTATTTTTGAGTCATCTGTCCTTGGTCAAAATGTGGATCCAGGCCATAACTCCTGAACTATGTATGGTACAGTCATGAAACATCACATATGTATGTTTCTCAGCAGGACGATGTATCAGGAACACGAACATTTATTTTCAGTTTTTGTATTATATGCCCTCGATAAAAATTCGAGTCTGGACTATAGCTCATTAACTGATTGAAATATACATGTAGTCTTGGAACTTCACAGATAGATGTATCTGATCAGAACAATGTGTTGCGAACCAGAATCACAACTCTTGCTTTTTTTCTGCCCTGTGTGAAAATGATGGGAGCTATTACTTTGAAACCGAATAAAATTCAGTCATGAAACTTCATAGATTAATATATCTCATCAGGATGTGTCAGTTTGATGAGACGATGCGTTAGTGTGAAGAAACACAACTATTGTCCACTGGATTCTCGAGTTTTCTGCCCTTGCAAAAATTTTGTATGGGGAATGGGACTTTGACTACTCTGTGACAATTTCTTGTTATCAACATATTTTCAATAGTTAAAGATTCTGTAAACGGACATCGAAGGCTCTGATCAAACTGATTGCGCCGTGCGCAATCTTATCAATGCCTTCGATGTCCACATATGTCCGCATATGCGATAAGGACCATTTGCTCATGCTATTGCAGTTACAGTCCCGATAAAGGTTATCTAACCACGTGAACCTCGTAGTTTACCAAAGCACTGTATTTAAATTAATACCCAGAGAACCTATACTAAATACAAAAAAATCAACACTGGTTTTATAGTCCTTGGTGTATTTCTCAAATCTGACCCTTCTCGGAGTATTTCTTCATTCCTGATTGTCTAGCTGTGCAAATATACTGTGCCTCCTATAATGAATGTCTTATCTGTCATGCTGAAACCCTAGCACAAGAGCCGATCCAGTACTTAATTGTGGGTTCAAACTTTCTGAGAGGAGTGGATTTGATCAGATTACAATATTTATTCTCTTATTTGGACAGACATACCTGACCAAACAGATTAGACCCAGATCAGACGGTGTCTGATTAGGATCTACACTGTTAGCCACTCATCCTGCAATTTAGACATATTGACAGAGAGTAGAAAGGATCATTTGAAATGTAAGAAGTACATGTATGAGGTAAAGGTGATCGAAAATATATAAGGGTAAATACGGTATCAAATATTTAGTACATGTATGAGGTAAAGGTGATCGAAAATTTATAAGGGTAAATCGAGGGTTGAGCGCAAGACTGTAGTAACTCAAACATATTTTTGAAACCCTTGTTTTGGGGCAACTTTGACCCTTTTGTAAACAATGCAAATTTTGGTGCCATTGCTCATACGAGCAATGGCACATAAATTTCCATTGTTTACAGAAAGAAATGTTGTAATCTTCATAAAGCCTTCATGGTAAGGAGATTAAGTATTGGGGAAAACAACCATCTGACTTGCTGCAGTCTTGCGAACAACCCTCGAAATACGGTATCAAATATGTATCAAATTCAAAATTTTTGAAAATGAAATTTTGTGCCAAACACTGGGTTCGACTGAACCCCTTGAACACCGTCTGGATCCGGTCCGGTAGCAGTTTCATCTAATGCCTGTTCTCCGTGTTCCCTTCATCTGTGCAATTTGGCTGAAATACTGGTAAAAGTGCGTTGATACCGTGGAGGTGACGAAAAAGCAAACTCTTTACTGTTTCAGTAAACTCTACTATTTCACATCCTTTCACATAAAATACAATACACGTCTACTGATATTTTCTTATTTATACAAGAACATATTTAGAGAATACTCATTGGAATCGCCTCATCAAAGGCGCTTCGAATGATTACCACAACACACGTTTTTGTGGAGAAATAAGTAAATTATAATGCTCATGTGGAAATATCCTCTTATCTGGTGCTATGATGAAGTACCAATAGTCAAATTCGAGCCGGTACGGAATTAACAACTGCTTGCCGAAGCCAAATCCATGATAAAATAACAACCAATCAAATACAGGCGGAAATCATGAAGGCGGCGCTTGCGAACTGTCAGTAAAACAGGGGTACGAACAGACAAAATGCCATCTAACTGCATTGTTCAGGCTATCAATTGTGTGCAAACAACAGTGACGGTGTGTATTTCCTTCCTCTATCATGGAGGAATGAAAACACTTGTAAACAATGGCTAACCCGAGGTGTGAAGACTGAATTGTTTTCCGCCAATCGATGACTGGTCATGTAAACGACGTCCAGGTGACTTAAATCTGATCGGATTTACCGAGCAGTACGGAACGCTTTGAAATTGAAGATTGGAATACGACGGCCAGTGGTTATAATCACTCGTCGGCGTTTAATTTAAGAACTGAGATTGGCAATGCATATCTACCGCTGTCGCACAAAATCTGTAGTACAATGATGATCCCGATAAAGAACATTTTGACGCCTTCTACTAAACAAACACATAGTATTTCATTTCAGCTGACTTAGTATACCACATTTTATATGTAAAAAATACGAACCTTAATTTAAGATGTACCTTAACTCAAAGAATGGCAAGCGAGTCCAGACACGTATGAAAGCAGTTTGCGGCCCTTTCGTGCAAGTTATTCGCTGTTGGGTATTCGCTTTCGCATACGGGCCGGTCCATTTGCCCCTTATGGAGTGAAAAAAGAATTGTTCGTGGCATGGAGGGCTGCAGAGCCGAGTATCCATGTCATGTGATCAGGGTCTTCTCCGTATGTATATGTATCGATGCTATTAACTGATTTAAGCCAAGTGGATTGTCCTACCTTAACTCTTCGGACCGGTGGAAGGGGTGTTTTGCATTATTATTATTATTTGTATAAATCCTGTATGTAAACAGTGCAGTTCCTAAATCGTTTGCCAATGTCTCTTTTAAGGGACACTAGGCATAAATGGGTTAAGTATACAGTATGGGATAAAATATTATTTTTAAGCATTTTTACATATTTATAGAAATGTAATCTTCAACAGAATTAGAAATGTATACAAAAACTACAAGACCTATCTTTAATAATAAAGCTGTTATTTGAAAAAAAAACTTTTTGACGGCAATTGCTAATTTTGTTTTCCCTACCAACACTGCCATTAAAATGGCAATGGCTATAAAATAATTCACAGTGGTAAATAAATACTCTTGCCAGTTTCTCTTCACCCATAGTTACCATAGAATGACCATTACAGTTTATGGCCTTGATGCGTTGGAAGGAATAGCTTTATGGGTTTGGACCAAGTGTAAATAGCTTTCTCTTATTGTAGAATAACATAGAGGTTCTCAGCTCTTTCTTTCATTGTCTTTCATTGGAAGCTGATTATTTTTTGGCTTGTTATGTCATAAATAAAGCGTTTCTGATTTGCTGTCCAGTTGTCTGGGAAGGCTGGTTCCGGTCTTGGTAGACTGGTCTTACTTTAGTCCAGATTTCTGTCTCTAGTCACGAGAAAATAAAGACAAATTGGTCTCAAACAATTTTGGCTTATTTCTGCAGACTTGAAATCAAGGATCTGAGAAAAATGGATTCAACTGTATCATTTCTGGGCAAACCGTTATGAAATTCGGCATGTGTAACGTTTCATATGTTATCTCAAAAACTGTATCACATTTTTTTATTAGCTTCCATTCAGAATTTGTGTGGTCTTATTTAAATGAAGGATTGAAAACATTACTGTGTGGTTTAGCTGTTACTTTTCTTCTTAAAACAAAATTTTGTGACACGATTTTGTTTATCAGAACTTCTTTAATTCCCAAATTCTGGGCTCTGTGTGGGTCTTTGCTTTGATACTGAATCAACAATTATTTTGACAGGGCTGTAATGGCATATTTAGCTTACCACTTTTTACTTATAGATTCAGATAAAAACAATTAAATCAGTTCAAAGTATAAAAGCTAAGCTTTAAAATGATATCTAATATGGTTATATCACTGCTTGGGACGAGGCCGAAAAAGGGGTATCAACACGGATGGGCTCATTTGGGTGAACTATATCCTTAACTTAATCGTGAGACAGTAAATACTCTGATGAAAGCTTGTGGACGCACATAATGGTAAGTTCCAAGACATCTTTCCAACCAACTCTTTTCCAAGTTAACACACTTTTTTTTTTATTAAAATTGCAGTTCTACAATTGCAGTTGTGGGGTTCTATTCGAAAGCGCTGAACACTATTTTTTCGAATGCAATCTTTACAACACCCAAAGACAAAGGTTAGTGCAAACAATATACCAAAATCAATACATTCCTAAAGTCAATTTCAGTCTCTTAAACGGTTGTTCTGTATACGACTTTAGAACAATTTAGATAATCATATTTATTCTAGCAGTTTTAAAAATTCATTAAAACGCAAACATATTTGACATATTCCCATCGTGTGCGCTAGTATTCAAACACTTCGTTTTTGTTCTTGCTAAATATTAACCCTTGTCCTGCTGAACCCGGATATATCCTGCCTTTGCAAACAGTGTAGCCAACTGATCTGGATCTGCACTGTTTGTCATTCAGTATGGGAAACTATATCAACAATCTTGATCGAGTAATCTGATTGGCCGAAAATTAGAAATGGGTGTGGCTTCTTAATTTATTCAGCAGGACAAGGGTTAATTTATCGAAAAGTTTGCATTGTTTAGGAACACAGCGTCTTTTCTAAATGTGTTCATTTTTTTCTATCTTGGTATGTAAAACGGTTGTTTGCACCATTGTACTTTCAAGAGGACGTATTTCATGCTGCTGGGATAGGACTCAGTTGTTAACACGACGCTTCTCAGCTTTTGTATACCGACATATCGATGACGCTTGTTATAATATATCAGAAGCCACCCACTTACTGGTACTCTATTGTCGTTATTTTTATGTATTTACTAGAACTGAGATGTCCAAAACTGCCCAATGGTTTGACGACTTCAAGAACCATAGGGTCTACTGCCGTTTGTCCTAATGGATATACAGGGAACAGCGCTGTTTGTCTTTCGAATCTTCGTTGGAGCGAACCTCTAGTCTGTCGTCGTATGTACTTCACACCAAATTTAAGCATTGGAAATAACTCTCATCACGCAAAAACATTACATTTTGAATGTTTTTATCTAAAATATTATCCGCTATTTTGCAAAGAAAACAACGTGTTGTAGAAATGAAGTTCTGTCTAAAAGCAGGGGCTATTTTTAAAGGAATAAGCAGATAGTTTCCTTTAAAAGTAGCTCCCAATAAGAAGAACGACAACTATACCAGTGTAAGATTTATTTTCCTTTGATTTTTACCAGTTCCCCTTAAGGTATATGAGAACGTAAACGCTCAGCTTACACGTTTCATCAATATATTCTGCAGTATTATGCCTCTCAGTTAAACAGAAAATAAGCCGAGGCACAACATTTCCTCCAAGATTGTATGTGCGTCCAGTGAAGTCCTAGACCACTTCGAGCATTTTGCGTACTAGGCTTCTGCTCCTATTGGCGATTATCGTTAGCTACATGAATCCAGCACAAAGCCATAGCGATTGGTTTGCAAATCTGACTGAAGCCCAACTGGCTGGGGTCCTCTGGTATTCTGTGGCGTCTGTTTGTTCTAGCCTGTCTGTCGGAATAAAGTCGAACTTACTGGCTCGAACATCTTTGGTGCCATTGAAATGTGTTCCAGACATGGGTGGTTCGACACACGCAGGGTTAAACATAGCGCAAGGTCAGAGGAAGCAAAATGGGTATGATTTAGGGTTGTATTTTATTTCTTTAATAAAATAATGGTATGTTGCGTTTACTCACTAGAATTGCCCAAATAAGGCAGTTCTAATGAGAATACACAACATACATTTTGATGATAAACTAAAACATTCCCTTTTATATATCCAAACATTTGTTTTCTTGAGTTATTTAAATGAGTTCGAATCAACCATTACAAACGAATCATCGATGTTCGGGTCATTGCATTCCTTTTTAGAGGCATCTGCTGCAACAAAGCCGACAATGCCGACAACATCAGCCCCTACAACGATAACAACAGTAGCTTCTTCAACGTCTACAACAGCAGCTACGACAACAACAACCCCACCAGCTCCGACAATACTTACAGCAACAACAGCTTCTACAGCGTCAACAACAGGAATTGCTCCGACAACAACGCCTCCGACAACGTCAACGTCAACAGTAGCCCCATCAACGTCAACAGCAAGGGCAGCTTCTACAAGCACAACAACAACAGCAGCTACGACAACAACAGTTCCGACTTCAGGAGGTTAGTTAGTACACAGGCTCTTGAAATTCTGTCCACCAATCCTTCTTATCCAATCCTTAACCCATTTTAATCTGGAGACACCAAATAAGGGGAATTTTGCAAACAGTGCAGACCCTGATTATAACGCCGGCGATTGATTGAAATTCGACAGTCCCAGTATACTTATAGTGTAGGGGAGTTTATTCAGTAAAAAGTTAAACTAACATAATATAGGAAGTACACATATATCTTCAGTGGGCACTTCAGTTGTGCAAATCGAAGGCGTCAAGTGTCTGTTTAAGGGGCATGAGTATTTGTCTTCATAGAAGACTACATTTTCAAAGGTTGCGTTCCGGTCTGTAGAGAATATACAGAGAACTGCTCACGATCGGAATGTCATAAAATCATGCACAATTATTACCTAGGATATGACTGTCGTACATTAGATACATATCCCGCATTTTCTATTTCCTTGCTTAAATAGACTGTTTTGTATAAAATCTCATCTGAACATATGGGTACCTCTGCGAAACGCACTCAACTGCTGTCAGTTACTCGTAATTTTGATGTCAGATTTGCTTATAAAACAGTATGTCAATGCTAGAAATGCTTATATCACACATTAAATTATGTGTATGATATTGGAGCTTTTTTATGTTTAAGCTGGTTCAAGCTACCCCAAGATTTCAGCTGCATAATTATTTTCTGACAAATGACAAATTTGATCTTTAATCAAACTAGGTTTTAGTTCTTTGTCAAGCTATCCTTTCATAGGAAAACAAGCAATCATATCTGGATTATTTTCGCAAATTTTCTTACAAATTAAAAACCGGTAACATATTGTTTTTGAACATTAATGTGACAACGCAGATTGCAGGAAGATAAGAAAATACACACACTAATTGATTTATAATTCAGATGGTGTTTTGTTTTTCATTCCGGTTTGACTTCGTTTTTGTCCATAATAAATAGCTTGCTTGGAATAACCTTTTCTGGTTATTTAACCCTGTGGGAAATCTACGAAAAAGTTAAATTGCATCCTGTAAAACACCTTTGAAGTGTAAAAATGAATAACTGTTGTTTTTTTTTTTAAAAGAAATCTAAGACAGTATAGATGATTTGGTTTTGCTTTTGGCAGCGGATCCACTGTGATCTGTGAGTCCAGTGCCCGAGGAAATAAAGGGTTTTGCTTAGCCTTAATTCACTTAATTGCTAAACAAAAATTTGAAATACCTGTCCTTCACCATGATGTAATTATTGATGATTAAGTAATAGAATATTGAACTAAAAATAATGAAAAACCCTGCTGTTGAAACGTTACAAATGCTAGAAATAATAAATATATAATATATATATATAACAGATGAAAGTCACTTGCATTTCTTCCTTTAAAGACCCATTCATTATCACGAAAACAGACCATTAATGAGAACTCATAATAGGTCACCCTGTCTAACACTTAAAGTGAAGAATTATGTTGATTATTCTTGACCGAGGAATGATAAGGAATATAAAGCATGGCCCATACACGTGTAATGCAAATCTGAGTATGAACTGAGTACTTACAGTCTTCATAATGCCCTAAGTGCTTTTTAATAATCGATGCAAATTTAATCTGTTTTGTCAGGAATTGGTTGCTCTGGAGTGTTTCAGATAAATCAAAAGTAATTTCAATTTCTTATATGATGAATTTCAGAATAATTGGGACATGTATGATATGTTGATGATTATTTTGAATTTTACACTAAACCGACCTAAGAGCACTTGATAGACATGTTACCAGTTTTTAAATTTCATGAAACTTCACATATCAGGAACCCAATATGTGGCACAGCTTTTAGAAACAATCATAGGTTGACATGAACAAGAACATACATAGATTTGAAGATGAATTTCCCTATTTTCTTATTTCAGCTAAACCAGTCAGTTTCTGATTTTCAATATTCGATATGATTATTACAGAAATGTATACACGTCTTTTTATGGTAGTAAAATATTTTTGTTGAGTTACTTCACTACAACAATGGGCATTATTGGTTATTGTTGAATTGTTGATTTTATACCGATAGGTCTTGAGACAGGTATTCCTTTAAGCAGGGTGTACTTTAGGTAGCTCTCTCCTGAGACCCAACAAATCTTTGATCTAGAAAACAAAGCTATTTCTATAGTTGCTTGGACTTTTGCAAATAACGTGCAAAGTTTCAAGAAAATCCATGCTTGGGCAGATTTGGAACTCCACCTTTGCTTTGAAAAAGGGGTCAACACTAAAAAACAAAAAAAAAAAAAAAAAAAAAAAAAAAAAAAAGAGTTTGCTGCCCTTAGGAAGTAATAAAAGTTGTCTCCTTTGTAAAACGACGGAAATTAACCAAGTGTATGTTGTCCCCTAAAACTCAGACATGCACGGTTATTTTCAGTGGACTTTTCCATTGTGCAAGTCGAAGAGATCCATTGGCTATTTAAATTGGTGTTATAATTTAACATATATAATTGTTTCAGTTGTTTTAAATTAATAATTTAAGGTAAAAGGGTACATTTTCAGGAGAGGCAACTCTGTCCAAATTGTGTTTGCCTGCCTTCTGAAAAGGGATCTACTCTAAACGGATAGAATTTGCTCCCATTACTTTAGAGCAAATTCATTTTTTTTTGACACATCCCCTTTCTGGTGTGCAGGAAAGAAAATAGACATAAACGTTGTCTCCGTTATAAACATGGAATACAATCTAACATGTACATCCAGCCCCCTTGAATTCAGTAGGTACAAGGAAGCCAACTAAGGTAAAACTTGCATTCCCTCTCAATGGTGGCTGCTCTGGACTTAATTTAAATTCTCTCCTTCAAATGCCACAGCCTCCCATCTGCAGGTTATCTCTATTTTCTAAGATATTGGCGAACATTTCAGAGTCAGCCGTACACCTTTATAACAAACAGGGCAGACCCTAAATAAACGCCCGATCTGGGACCATACTAGTTGCCAAGGCCTTTATTTGGAACAAAAAGAACAAATTAGTTAATCGATCAAATATACAATGTTTCCATTTAACAGGTAGTAGCATGTGCTGGACAAGCACTCTTCCATATTCAGGGAAGGTAAATATGACAAAAGGAGGACTAACATGCCAGCACTGGTCATCACAGGATCCACAGACCCACAATTATGATAACGACGCTATTTTTCCGTTAGATGGATCTGTTGAAAATGCCGCTAACTATTGCAGGGACCCAGACGAAACGTATTCACCCTGGTGTTTTACTGTAGATCCTAATGTGCGATGGGACTGGTGCAACATATCGCTTTGCAACAGTAAGTTCCGAAGGGTTTTTGTGGACACGCATTTCAGCTTCTGTTGCGAAAAGAATGCGGATCTCAATAATAAGTTAACCACTTATAATAATGAATTTAATTCTGTTTCTTGGTGACAGTCGAAAAACAAAATCGTCAAACTGTTTTGACTAGCATTTTCAAGGTTGTACTCATGGCGGACGTCATTAAGCAAATTCTTTCCTTTTAGAGGCGTTCTTATGAAATAGGAGGAAGATGTTTTAAAGTTTTCTCTTATTGGGAATATTTTTTCCTTAGCAATCGCGTGATTTGCGTAATGAGCGCAACCCCTATCCTTATGATGTTGTGTTTCTCACACGTTGTTATACTCAGCATGCTCTTCACATATGTTTTGATTCAGAAATCAATTGCATGAGGCATCTTATTTAAATTACACTTATTAATCGATTTTTTTTATATAATAAGTATATTTAGAGATAAACATGTGTTTTCTGCTAAACAGCCTATTACAATTTATTGCTTTTCGCATTATTTGCTACAAGCAAATCGAACCTATTTGGAAAAAAAACTTACAGACTTTTCTCTTACTTGTTTTACATTCCTGTGTCTTGAGAATGTAAGGACTAAAGAGATTTTATTTTGCTGTTCGTTATGTTGTCACTGTTATTTTAAAGCTTACTCCATATTCTAGAAGTTTCTTGAATATTTCTAAAGACCTAAGTACATATTCTCTCACTGCATCGAATTTAACAACTGTCGTGAATACATTGTCGGATTAAACAGGAATTCTGTACACTAGTACAAACCAAAGCATGGTAAGTATAGCACTTTACATGGCTGAAAATTTAGCATTTTTGGACGGACATTTTTAAACATCTGTCCTTTAAAATAGCAAGTCCGGGCGGGCGGATGCCGGGCGTCCTCCCAGGTTAACCGTTTTCAAAGTAATACCTTTATTCTTCTGTGGATTGCTTTTATATATGGTAGGGATGAAGAGGAGGACCAGTAGGCGTGTCACATGCAAGAGAGACAACTCTCTTTCTTCATTATGTACTTATCTACACTGACGTCCAAAGTTTACCTATTGGTTAACTTTTTTTTTTTGAAGTTACATATTATCTTTATTCTTCAGTGGATTTCTTTCATACTTGGTAAGATAAAGAGGAGAACTAGTAGGCATGTGGCGTGCAAGAGAGACAACTCTTACTTTCTGGGTTATGTACTTATCTTCCTTTCTGTCCAAGCTTTACCGTTTGGTTAATCTTTGTTTCTAAGTTATAGGCTACCTTTATTCTTCAGTAGATTGCTTTTATCTTTAGTAGGGATAAAGATGAGGACCAGTAGGCATGCCACGTGCAAAAGAGACAACCTTAACTTTCTTTGTTTTGTACTTGTCTCCCCTGAAGCCAAATTTTGTGCAGGCCATAAGCCCCATACTGTTTAATAATATTTGGTTGGGCCATATATCAGGTCAGTTAGGAGTGCCTTTTGCAATAAGGACAACTCTTGGTTTGTTATTTTTGGCTAGTTATCTCCCTGAACAAATTTCTAAGCAAAATTCTTATGCACTCCATAACTTCTTAATGGTTTAAAATATTTTGATAATATTGGGTAGAGACATAGGTAAGGACCAGAAAGGCTGCCGTGTGCAAGAGAGACAATTTTCATTTACTTCATAATCTACTTATCTTCCCTGAAAGCGAAATCTTGTGCAGGCCATAACTCCCACACTGTTTGAAATGATTTGATATTTGGTAGGGACATACATCAGGTCAAGTAAGAGTATCACATGCAAGAAGGACAATTCCTTTATTCTTTTTTTCAAATTGTCTCCCCTAAACAAATTTCTAAAAAAAGTAAGAGAAAGTCTAGGGAGTGCCACAATCACAAAACGCAGCCCTTCCCAGACACCAAGAGGAAGAGGTAACAGACAATATCAAACAAGCGCATATCGAACAAATGTACGAAAAGGACTTAGATTAACTCTCTCTTTCCCAAACGAGGTAATCGCAATGCTAAAGGGACTGAAAACACAAGAACAAAATAACACAAGGTAAAACATAAAACAAATCGCCTCTTAGTATAAACCAAAAAGCCACAAAGAGTAAGACCAACACCGGGACCACCGCCTTAGAACGGTCAGTAGAATAAACCACCGGGGGGTTTAAAGCACTTTTACAGCTAGCCAACTTCGCCCTGGGTCCCGATGCTACTCTTAATACAGAAATACATAAAAATTCGGTTCGCATAAAGGATCGATACATCAAAGCAAAAATATAAAAATCAAATTAATTACAATGATAAACAAAAACGATTACTCATTGGCTAATTCTACTGTATGCCAGAGTAAATGAAAACCAATACTTGAACCACGGCGGGACAAACCAAAGACATATCGTCAAGCCCCAACCCACCGGTTAAAGTGTTACGAAGAGGCCGTCATTGAGTCTGAGGCACGAACCGCCGTCATGCAATGAAAGAGTGAAGCATAGCCATCAACAGTGAATGGGTTGACAACTAGGCATGCAGTCTGCCGCATAATATCCAGGCTATAGCCATTTTTTTTAATAACGGTTAATTAGTTTTCTGAATTGCTCCGAAAAGTTAGATTTCCCACAGTTTTTCTAAATCTGTAAATTTCTGGTTCCGATATATCTTGTTGCAGAAGTGTTTTCAGACTGACGCTGTATTTTTTCTACCAAGGTACTATGTCTGCGATAAAATTTTGAAAACGGCTTACGAAGTTTAAAATAACGATAGCCCTACCTAAGAAGTTTGGCAGTAAGGGTTTTATTACAGCAGTTAAAGTCACTTAGATTTGAAGAAGCCCTGGCGAATCTAACAAGTTGAGATATGTATACCCCATATGTGGAACGCAGGGGGGACATCGCCGTCCAGAAAAGGGACTATATATTTGACTATATCAAAATCAAATCGTCCCGTTTATCATAAATTTTGGTGGAAACTGTACCATTAGATATACATAGATTCAAATCCAAAAAAAAAGGTGCCACGGTATCGGAAGAATTGGCTCTATTTCATTAGAATTCTGTAGGGCATATACGGTCCACCATTTGATCAAAGTAAATATTGTCAATATTTAATAAATCATCACGGTATCTTGGTTGAATTGAAAACCTCAACAATGTCAGCCTGATTTTCGCGTGTGAGAGACTTCATGAAGCCAAATTCTTGCGCTTTTCATAATTTCTGAATGGTTTTAAATATTTTGATAATATTTTGTAGAGGCATAGATAAGGACCAGTATGCATGTCACGTGCAAAAGAGACTTCTTAACGTGGTGATCTGCCCTTAAACCGAAAGCTTGTGCAGCCGAAATTGATGGGACGGGTTTTACAAAAATCCGTCCTTTAAAATAGCGATGTCAAGGCTTGCGTCATGCGTTGGGTGTCGTCGGAGGTTTACATTTTGGTTGTTCTCTTGGTAAAACCCGTCCCTAATTCCGTTAGACATTTTTCTTGCCAAAAGCTCAAGGTGAGCTATTGTGATCACTCACCGTCCGTCGTCGTCGTCGTCGTTGGCGTCGTCGTCGTCCGTCCGTCCACAATCTTTAAACAACATCTCCTCCTGAACCACTGATTGGATTTTGACCAAACTTCACAGGAATAATCCTTAGTTGGTCCTCTTTTAAAGTTGTTCAAATGGTTTCGGTCCATTACATATCTAGGTCACAGGAGCTTAAACTAGATTTTTTAACTAAAAACAAAGACTCTTCTTGTCAGAAACCACTGAACTGATTTCGATATAATTTTGCAGAAATGTTCCTTTGGTGATCCTCTACCAAGATTGTTCAAGCCATTTGGATTCGTCAAAAAACGTGGCCGCCAGGGCGGGGCTTATTTTCCTCATATATCTATATAGAAAACATTAAAAATCTTATTGTCAGAAACCACTAGACCGATTACAATATAATTTTGCAGAAATGTTTCTTTGGTGATCCTCTACCAAGATTGTTCAAGCCATTTGGATTCGTCAAAAAACATGACCACCAGGGGCCGGGGCTTATTTTCCCTATATATCTATATAGAAAACTTTAAAAATCTTCTTGTCAGAAACCACTGGACCAATTTCAGTATAATTTTGCAGAAATGTTTCTTCGATGATCTTCTACCAAGATTGTTCAAGCCATTTGGATTCGTCAAAAAAAACATGGCCGCCAGGGGGTGGGGCTTGTTTTCTCTATATATCTATATAGAAAACTTTAAAAATCTTCTTGTCAAAAACCACTGGACCGATTTCAATATAAATTTGCATAAACGTTCCTTTGGTGATCCTCTACCACGATTGTTCAAGCCGTTTGGATTCGTCAAATAACATGGCAGCCAGTGGGCGGGCTTATTTTCCCTATATATCTATATAGAAAACTTTAAAAATCTTCTTGTCAGAAACTACTAGACCGACTTCAATATAATTTTGCGGAAATGTTCCTTCAGTTATCCTCTACCAAGATTGTTCAAGCCATTTGGATTTGTAGAAAAACATGGCCGCCAGGGGGCGTGGCTTATTTTCCTATATATCTCAATAGAAAACTTTAAAAATCTTCTTGTCAGAAACCACTGAACTGATTTCAATATAATTTTGCAGAAATGTACCTTTGAAGATCCTCTACCAAGATTGTTCAAGCCATTTGGATTTGTCAAAAACATGGCCGCCAGGGGGCGTGGCTTATTTTCCCTATATACGAGTATCTATATAGAAAACTTTAAAAATCATCTTATTAGAAACCACTGGACTGATTTGAATATAATTTTGCAGAAATATTTCTTTGGTGATCCTCTACCAAGATTGTTCAAGCCATTTGAATTCGTCAAAAAAAATGGCCGCCAGGGGCCGGGGCTTGTTTTCCCTATATAATTATATAGAAAACTTTAAAATTCTTCTTGTCAGAAACCAATGGACCGATTTCAATACAACATTGCAGGAATGTTTCTTTGATAACCGTCTACCAAGATTGTTCAAGTCGTCATGATTCATCAAAAAAAAAAAAAAAAAAAAAAAAAAAAAACCTGGCTGCCAGGGGGCGGGGCTTATTTTCCCTGTGTATCTAAATAAAAAAACTTTAAAAATTTTCTTGTCAGAAACCACCAGACCGATTTCATTATAACTTGACAGAAATGTTTCATTGTTGACCCTCTACCAAGGTTGTTCAAGTTATCATGATTCATTAAAAAACATGGCCAGGGGGTGGAGCTTATTTTTCCCTATATATGTATATAGAAAATCTTAAAAATTTTCTTGTCAGAAACCAATGGACCGATTTCAGTATAACTTGGCAGGAATGTTTCTTTGGTGACCTTCTACCAAGATTGTTCAAGCCGGCATGATTCGTCAAAGAACATGGCCTCTAGGGGGCGGGGCATATTTTCCCTATATATCTATATAGAAAACTTTAAAAATATTCTTGTAAGAAACCGTTGGATCGAGTTCATTGTAACTTGGTAGGAATGTTGCTTTGGTGACCTTCTACCAAGATTGGTCAAGCCCTCATGATACGTGAAAAAACATGGCCGCCTGGGGGTGGGGCTTATTTTCCGTATATATCTGTATAGAAAATTTTAAAATTCCTCTTGTCAGAAACCACCTGGCCGATTTCAATATTACTTGGCAGGACTGTTGCTTTGGTGACCCTGTACCAAGATTGTTCAAGCAATCATGATTCAGCAAAAAATATGGCTGCTAGGGGTGGGATTTATTTTCCCTATATATCTAAATAAAACACTTAAAAAATCTTCTTGTCAGAAACCACTGAACCGATTTCAATATAACTTGGCAGGAATGTTCCTTTGGTGGCCCACTACCAAATTTGTCCAACTGTCATGATTCGTTAAAAAATATGGCCGTTAGGGGTTGGGGCTTATTTTCCATATATAGCTATATAAAACACTTCAAAAATCTTTTTGTCAGAAACCACTGTACCAATTTCAATATAACTTGGCAGAATTGTTCCTTTGGTGACCTTCTTTCAAGATTCAGTTCCAGCAATTATGATGCATGAAAAAAACGTGGCCGCTTGGGAGTAGGGCTATAAAATTTATGCAAAAATCTTAGAGCAGTGAACTTGGCTGAAACTTCAACAGTAAGTTTGCAAAGCTGTTTGCTCAGGTGAGCGATATAGGACCATCATCGTCCTCTTGTTAAAATTAAAATGACAACTTTTGCCGCCTAAACCAAACTTTTTGTTTTTTAGCCAACTGAGGCAAGATAACCAAGACTTCCATAAGAGAATCGATTTGGTCCCAGCAGGCAAAGCCGCAAGTAATGTTGTTGTTGTTTGACGACTGTATAATATTGATATGTTAAAGAAGAAACTTGGCAGTACTGAAACCTATATATAGACATCTAGTGATGAGAAGTCGCTGACTTTTCTCTTATCTTTTTTTTCGAGTATATATATATATATATATATATAAAAACTGCAATCTGACTAATTGATTATTCAAATTTATTATTTTTCCCTATATAGCAATATAGAAAGCTTTAAAAATCTTCTTGTCAGAAACCACTGGACTGATTTCAATATAACACGGCTGGAATGTTTCTTTTGTAACCGTCTACCAAGGTTGTTGAAGCCATCATGATTTGTCAAAAGACATGGCCGCCAGGGGCGGGGCTTATGATTCCTATATATCCATACAGAAAACTTTGAAAATCTTCTTGTCAGAAACCACTGGACTGATTTCAATATAACACGGCTGGAATGTTTCTTTCGTAACCGTGTACCAAGATCGTTGAAGCCGTCATGATTCGTCAAGAAACGTGGCCGCCAGGGGGCTGGGCTTATTTTTCCTATATATCTATATAGAAAAAATTAAAACTCTTCTTGTCAGAAATCACTGGACAGATTCCAATATAACTTGGCAGACATGTTTCCTTGGTGACCCTCTACCAAGATTGTTCAAGCCGTCCTGATTTGTCAGAAAACATGGTCGCTTGGGGCGGGGCTTATTTCCTATATATCTATATAGAAAACGTTAAAAAAAATGTCTTGCCAGAAAGCACTGCATCGATTTCAATATAACTTTAGAGATATGTTTCCTTGGTGACCCTTTACCAAGATTGTTCAAGCCGTCATGATTTGTCAAAAAACATGGCCGCTAGGGTGCGGGGTGTATATACATCTATAAAGAAAACTTTAATGATCTTCTTGTCAGAAACCACTGGAGCGAATTCAATATAAGATTGCAGGAATGTTTCTTTTGTAATACTCTACCAATTTTATTCAAGCCATCATGATTCGTCAAAAAACATGGCCGCCAGGGGCGGGCTTATTTTCCCTATATATCTATATAGAAGACTTTAAATTCTCTTGTCAGAATCCACTGGACTGATTTCATAATAACTTGGCAGAAATGTTTCCTTGGTGACCCGCTACCAAGATTGTTCAAGTAATTGTGATTCGTCAAAAAACATGGCTGCTAGGGGGCGGGGCTTATTTTCCCTATATATCTATATAGGAAACTTTAAAAATCTTCTTCTCAGGAACCAATGGACCGATTTCAATATAACTTGGCAGAAATGTTTCGTTGGTGACCCTCTACCAAGGTTGATCAATCCGTCATGATTTGTCAAACAACATGGCCGTTGGGGGCGGGTTTTATTTTCCCTATATATCTATGTAGAAAATTTAAAAAAATTCTCTCGTAAGAAACCGTTGGACTGAGTTCAATGTAACTTGGCAGGAATGTTGCTTTGGTAACTTTCTACCAAGATTGTTCAAGCTCCCATGATACGTCAAAAACATGGCCGCCAATGGGCGGGGCTTATTTTCCGTATATATCTCTATAGAAAACTTTAAAATTCTTCTTGTCTGACCGTTTCATGTGTCGCGAGATTGGTGTATATTGGATGTATTTTACCTGTTAGTATATACATGTGTACTTTACCGCGCATTTCTTCATGTCCATAAACATCAAAACCTTTGTTGACGAAATATATTTTGTAAGAATGTATGAGGACCAAACATTATATTTGACGTATTTTCCGCAAACTAAAATGCTTATCAAAATTTCAGAAAATACACGCCGTTTTTCAAAATGCGACAAGAATTTTAAACAATCAGAGCTAATTGATATTCAGACATCAACTGCAGTGTTTAATGTGTCGCCAGATGGGTGTATATTGGGTGTATTTTACCTGTTAGTATATACATGTGTACTATACGCTTAATAGAACTTACAGTTAGCAAAACTCTAAGCCATATCATGCAAAATGCATGCATTTCTCCAAACTGCAATTAGTTTCGCATTGCTATACAGTGGTTTTGTATAAACCTGTATCCAAGCTTTATATATACAAAACAATTCAGTCGAATATCTTTCCGATGTTAGGGTTGCGTTTTTTTTTTTTGTTTTTTTTTTTTTTTGCAAGATACAGGAATTGAGAAACCCGACTAAGAAGGCGCCAGTCGGCAACTAGCATCACAAAATGTTGACCCCTTAAACGCCACTTCTATATAGTTATACTGGGGTTTACAAGGGTATACGTTATTATTCTTATTTCTGCTCAAAAAACATTGATTGTGGGTACTCAATTCATGGCTAAACAATTTTACTAAGTCTACAAATAGATTCCATTATAACAAACTTAGATCAGAAGTTGTTTGATAAATTTGCTCTGAAAATATGCTTGCAATAATACGTACAAACATCTCAATCCTTTTCGGGGGAACATTCTCAATGAATACCGCAAAGTTTGCTATCATATTGTTGGATATTTAGTGTTCTATATAATGTAAAAGATCTTTGCAGGTTAGTTCTTATATGGACGAAACAAAAACTGAGAAAAAATGAAGGCTGTATTTTTTGCAGTCATAAAAAGTCAGGACGCAAACTAAGCAATCGCCTTTTTCAACAATTACCTACACGCTTAGTCGAACAAAATATCGATATTTAACTGGAGTTTTCAGTCACTGTATTTTAGAGGTTTCTGTGCCAGCCTATGAGGCGCCGGTCGGCAACTTGCATCACGAAAAGTTGACCCCTTAAACGCCACTTCTATACAGTTAAACTGGGGTTTACAAGGGGTATACATTTTCTTATTTCTGCTCAAAAACATAGATTGTTGGTACTCACAATCTTTTTTTTTGAGCATATATATATATTGAAAGGAAAAATAATATCACATGGTATGTCTAAATAATTATAATATTCCTAACCGGTTTCGTTTGCAACTCATCAGGGGAATAAACAATAGCAATATGGCGTTAGAAACGGCGACGTTACTTAGTAACAGTAAATACATGTACATAGTACACAACGTTAAAACGTCACGGCGTCTAAACGGCGTCGTTTGTTAAGTTGGGGGTTAAATATTTTTATGAAGCACTTTTCTTTAGATAACCTCGCTGAAACATCATTGTTGTGGAATTTGTAAAAAGGGAAAATGGAAAATTTAGGCTTTATAAGAGAGCACTACTCTAAATGAGAACTGAGAGGTAATTGTCTCGTTGATGGGTCCCTGATTTGTTGGACTACATGTAGAACTGTACATCTGTTTCGAAGTTTGTCTCCCGTCTGTCCGATATAATATTCACGACAACTATTGCAAATTAAAACATACAAAACATTTTTTTACGTTACAATTCATATTTTTATTGTTGGGTTTTAATCAAGATCCTTCTATGATATAATTACAAAGTGTGCATCGTAGTTCGTTGCATTTACTAACTGAGGGTAAAATATTGATTTCTTTGAATTCAGATTTTACCAGAAGTCTTTAAATTTGGAAGTTGTCTTTTGCTTTTTATCACCTTAGTTTTGTTCAAAACCATTCTTTTTTTTTTTCGTCGTTCTTTAAAATTTCCATAATATTTTTCTTATAAGCTTCCTTATTCTTTGGATTGTATGTTGATATAAAAGGTGTTATGTTTTTTGTTTTTGTTTTTTCATTCTTTTTCTGGACCCTTAATAAATCTTCTCTAGGTATTTCAAAGGCTGTAGTTATTCCTGAATTTATTATATGCAGTGGATACTTTCTTTCAATTAATGTTGTGGTTAGTTCTTTTAAACGACTATCAAGTATTGATTTGTTTGAAGTAATTGTACAAAGTCTGCGTGCTAAAGAAAAGGGTATGTTAATTTTAGGGTGTTTCGGGTGGCATGAGTTGAAATTTAAATATTATTTAGAATCTGTGGCTTTATAATATATGTCTGTTGAAACTGGTGTTCCTTCTTTCATAACCATTATATCTAGAAAAGGTAACTATACACTATTGGTTTGAATTTTAAATTTTAGGTCTTTCTGTTTTGAATTTAGCATATTTTCAAATAAATGTAAATCTTCATGTGAATTATATATATATATATATATATATATATATATATATATATATATATATATATATATATATATATATATATATATATATATATATATATATATATATATCAGAAATTTTATCTGAAAATTTTCATTCATTTTGGTGGTAAAATTTTCAGTATATTTGATTGAATAGACACGTTTTCGTAATAGATATGCTATGGCTTAAGCAGAACAAGAAAAGAGATATTACCATTTACTCTTAGTTGTATAGGTCTTTTAATTTAATGCATATGAAACAAAATAAAGTTTACCAATATGTTGCTACTTAACCGGAGTGTCCAGTCACTTTATATTATAGGTTACCGTGTTAGCCTATGATGCGCCAGTCGGCAACTTGAATACTATGGTATAAGAAGAGAAAGAAAACAAATATTGCTATTTACTCTTCTTAGTTGTATAGATCTTTTACTTTTAAGCTCATAAAAGAAGAAAAATAACTGTTAGAAGACGTCAGTTTTTAGACTCCATAATATTTGGGTGAAGTCCATCCTTCATCGAAATAAAAGGATAGAATGCATGCTTTGTAGCAAACTTAATCAAAGTAACCAGCTTTGTTGTCCTCCTTAATTGCAAAACGATTAGTCGGACAACAGACTCATTTAGAACTCAATCTTAAACCTTTTTTAAAGATAGCCTTTGTTTGAACTTATTCATCTGTTGGCGGGCTCACGCATATGAACGAGAAAAAGGCCCACACATTGCTTTGAGATACAACACAGTATTTATATATGAAAACCACATGAATGCTTAGCACTCTCTGTAAATTTTTCAACAGGCGACATTTTGAAACATTTTTGTATTTTTCCAAGAAAACGGGATTTGAGGTTTAATGCAGATTGTCTACATTGACGACAATTTGCATGAAATGTCAAATCACGTTTTCTTGGAAAAATAAGAAAAATACCATCAATTTGTTGGTTACTGAATTTGTCCAGAGAGTTGTAATGGTTGAATTTATTTGTTCTTCAGACGAAAACTGGCTTCCAATCTTCAGAGGGTTTTCCGGAATTGGAAGCAAAAACAGATTTGCCACTACGGACATGTTCAGAGCCTGGGTTTATGGCATATACACTACAAGTGATCCAGTTTGCAGCACCTCTGACGTCATGTCATGTTCTCGATATTATCGGCGCAGTGGCCTATTTTCAGAATGGCATACACTCGACCGTGGAAAGGTAATCACACTAAACAAAAGTACAGTCGAATTTCAATGGCTCGAACATCTTTGTGACTATGGACATTTGTTCGAGACATGGGTATTTCGAGCCATTGAGGGTTAATCATAAGGCTGGGTTTGGCAGCAAGTAGCGATAATTTAGGAAAATCTTTTCGATTTTCTACACAATAATTGTTTGTTGAGTGTACCCATTAGAATCGCCTCGTTGAGGTGATTCTAATGAGTACACACAACATACAACTTCATGATAAAATAAGAAAATTTCCTTAAATATTTTGTTTTCTTGAACTATTGGATGAATTTCGTAGGGACTCAAAAACGAGTTCGAATTATTCATGGTAAACGAGCTATCGGTGTTTGAACTGAGTTTCGACTGTATGGTGGAACCGTATTTACCTTAAATAGTTGAACAATACTTGAACACCATAGCTCCTCTCTATACTTGTACTACTTTTTTAGCTAGCCTAATTTTCTAAATGTTAGTATGTTCAAACCTGCTGGATTTGTGAAAAACACTGTAGATCCTGATCTGATTTGCTTGCGCAAGCCTCAGTATCTGCTTAACTCTCAGCATGCTGGGTAAAATTTTACGCAGACGGCATGTTGAATTATTTTTACTTTAGTCGATAGAACAGGTTTTGATATTGCATGCATATTGACTCCAGTAGAGACGCCTTGCACGAAATGTCAAATTTTGTCAAGTTTTTAAGAGGAAAAAATAAATGAGATATAATCAGTTTGTCGTCTGCTGCATTAGCCGAGAGGGTAGTAATATTCAAGGTAAATACGTAAGGCGTTGTTGCCTTCCACATTCAAAGCTGTATACGTAGAAGACCCAGCTAGCATTCTACGTAAATCTACATCGGGCCGTCATCGGCCCGTCAGCTACCCTGACGGGCCGATGACGGCCCGATATAGATTTACGTAGAATGCTGACTGTGGAGAATCCAGAACTAAATGCGTTTACTGCCCTGTAAATGGACCGTTGAAACAGTTTTTAAAAAACAAATCAAACGAACCATCTGGCCAGAGTCTGTACTGTTCCGTCACACATAGATACGTACGCTATCCCGCGCACGAATACATACATACATACATACATACATACAGTTAATCAACGGCATACCAGACATTAAATAGGAAGTAGATTTTCTCGAAAAAAAAAATATTACAATGTCATTTGCTGTTGTAATGAATCCAGCTTGAAGGACATTTAATTTTCAGCCGAACAAGGTCACTTGATGCAGGTTGTTGATACAAATTCACATACATGCAATTTATGCCAAAGAGTGTAGATCCAGATGAGTTGCCTCATTCAGAAACTGTAGATCCAGATCCGAAGCCAAGTAATCTGGATCTACACTGTTCATTAGGCAGAACATAATCGGGCTCAGCAGTGCCAGGGTTGATACAGAAACATGATCTGACAATGTGTATGACGCCTGATGGATATAGTCAATTTGATAGCGGTTCCGTAATTCTCCGTAAATCTGATCGGAATTAAGACGCATCGATTTCGATCACATGACCAGTCATCTATTGGCACAAAACAATGGCACTCGCTACTTTTTTTCGTCTTCCCATTACGAAAACACGCCTATACAAATGTATAGAAAATTTCACCTCCAAAAACAGAAAAATTTCAGATAAAAAAACTCTGATATTTTTTCATATTTCAGCTCAAAACATACATTGTGGGTACTCGTTAGAACCGCCTCGGCGAGGCGGTTCTAACGGGTACCAATACAATCTATGTTTTCGGCGAGGCGGTTCTAACGAGTACCCACAATCTATGTTTTTAAGCAGAAATAAGAAAAATAATGTTTACCCCTGTAAACCCCAGTTGTACTATATAAAAGTGGGGTTTAAGGGGGGTCAACATTATATAGGCTTGTTTTCCTGATGCAACTCGGATTAGTCATTGCTTTCCATGAAGACAGCAGTTTGAAATACAGTTGACTCTCGCTATCTCGACCTCGCTTATCGAATAACCGCTTATCTCGAAGTGAAAATCTGGTCCCTGCCTAAACATAAAAATCTAACAAAACTTAAAACAATATTGTGGAAAAGAGGAGAGGAGCAATTTCTCTTCTTTTCCACAATATTTTCAATATACATGTATCTCTAACTTCAAGAGTCCAGTTATACATATATTTGTTAAATGTGGTTGTTCGAGTTATATTTTTCCTCAGTTCTGCAAATCTGATATATCGAGGTACGGATATCTCGAAGTATTTCAGAGAGTCCATAGGAATTCGAGATAACGAGAGGCGATTGTAATAGGAGTTGAAGTTTAAAGAACATATGGAAAACTAAACCAGTATTGTTCTTCATTTATTTGAGTTAACAGTTTTTAGATAAGAGTTAGCTGTATCTTGCAGATAAAGGTATCATTCTACTCTGGCGGAGAGGAGAAGGCGTTTATTGTTTTCAATGGCGACGGAAGCAGTTTGACAAATTGGTTCTCCTTAGCCACACTTACGCATTCATCGTGGAGTAACCTAGGAGGTTTTAGTTATCAGGAATTCTCATTACAAGGGTAAAAACGTTATGGCTCTTCCACTCTTCCACTGAAACAAATTGTGGGGCTGTAATTCAAATGAGTATCAAGCACATATGCTTTTATAAAGATGTGAATAAAAGCATATGCGATATCCGGAGATTCAGATATTGCTTGACCGCGCGCTTGTAGGATATGTGTGATAATCAGACCGAATTCGATCGAATACGATAAATACACTGTCCTTTGTAGCTCTTTTTTGCTTTTTTTCCTGAGTATGTATTTTTCAAAACAACAGGCTGGTAGAAAGATAATCGTTTCAAGTAAAATGCTGTTGTAGTGTTCATATGAATACCTCAGAACACCTAAGAACAGATACCTCATTACGAAAACACCCCTATTCAAATATATAGAAAATTTCACCTCCAAAAACTGAAAATTTTCAGATAAAAATCTCTGATATTTTTATATTTCTGCTCAAAACATAGATAAAGATTAAGGATGTGTATTTGGTGATAACTCTTGGACTTCTTTTTTTAGTTTCTCCATAAAACCATAGCAACAGATAAGGCGCTTTTTTCATCCGAAAAATGCTGATATCTTTCTTATTTCTCCACGAAAACATATATTGTGGGTACTCATTAGAAGAGAAATAAGAAAAATATTATGTAGATACCCCTCTTATCTGTAGCTATGTAAAACGTGTGTTGTGGGTATTCATCAGAGACAGTTTTATAGAGTACTCATAATATATGTTTTTATGGAGAAATCAGAAAACTTATCTCAGATTATCACAAAATACTCTTCCATAACAAGAGCTATAACAATATTTGCATATGAAAAAGAACAACTCGACAGAATCCAATGACAAAGTGTGCCAGAGTACAGCATTTCTTACAAAATCGTTTTCCCGCTAAGAACAGCTAGGATTAGCCTGCGCAAATGCGCAGGATGATCAGAGACAATGCTTTGCACCATATGGGTAGCCAACATCTAAACTTTCTTTAGATTGACGACAGGGGTTCTGCTTGGAATGTGTTGATGCCCTGGCTGATCTGAGTATTCTCTGGGTGCACATGCATGAAATTTGTCCTCAGCAATGTCTCAAAGCTTGGTGTATAAGTTCAATAAGATAAGTAGAACTTAACAAACACGAACAGCAAAGATCTTAGCCAGACTGCTGAGATATACAGGCTAGACTGGAGCTTTGCTACTGGCAAAGACAGTGTATAAATTCCAGTATGCACGTACTGGTATTAACATGCTCATTTTCATCTTTCATGTGTCATGCAATTGCGTTTGAATCTAAGAAAAAAACCGCTACACATAGCCTTAACGTTTTATACAAACAGTAAGTGTACCATACGTATTACACTAATTATTGAGACAGACAGGTCTGAGCAAAAATGTAGACCCATAATGCGGCGTCTAATTGGGACCTACACTGTTGGCCGCTCTTTCGTCAATATACAGACACACCAGAACTTGTTCAAATTTTAGGACAAGTATATTTAAGGGTTGGGAGTAGTATAGGCTGTCGCTATGGGGACTCATAGCGACAGCCTATACTACTGTTGGGCCGCGCCATGCGAAAACTGTCTTCGGGCCTATACGGACAGCGGCCCAGATCACCCTGCGCATCCGCGCAGTCTGATCAGGGCCTTCACACTCCGCTAACAGAATCATTGGATACTACAGAAGGTATGAATGGAGAGCAAATGCTCGGATGATACTTTGCGCTTGCACAGAATGATATGATTCTACGCATTTTGCGCATGTTTAGAGACACGTTTTCGCTTGAAGCTGCCCAGCTAAGGTGTATCAATATTAAAGGTAAATAGGGTACAGTGGAATATTTTTTGCGGAAGCATAACTACCGTATTTACCCTAAGTATTGGGACACCTTATCTCCTTACCATACCTGTCCTAAAATTTGAAGAAGTCTATTTGCTACCTGTTGATGTGTCTAAAATAGTGCTGGATGAGTGGCAAATAGTGTAAACCCTGATCAGACGCCGCGTTCTGCGGCATCTGATCTGGATCTACACTATTTGCTCCGGCCTGACCGTTCCAATATTTATGGTTATTACGGTAGTCTCATTTAAGAGGGTTTGATAAATATATTTTGTCAAAATGGTTTTGGTTTCCTTCTAGAAAAGGGTCTAGGTTAAAAGGAAGGATTTATCATTTTAATGTACCCCCTCCCCATCCCCCTTCCACCCTTTGCTCAGAAGGGAGTATGAAGGATAGCGAAATAATGTGCATGGCATTTAAGGGAACTGGATACCCTTGGTAGATTTTCCGCCATTTTGTACAAGGGAGATAACCTTTGCGACTTATGCCCGTCGTCCATTCTGAAAAGAGGTATATTCTAGAAGAAACATATTTTCTTTTAGAGTAGACCCTATTTGAAGAGGGGTGCAAAACAATTATGACGGAAAGTATATTAATTCCTCTGAAGTGGCCATGATTTATTTCACAGGGATGACATAAAACAAAGATTTTTACTTAGCCTTGATGAAACAAGCTGTCAAAGTAAGAATGGATTTGTTACAGTATTGACGGGGAACACGTGCAAATATGACGCATCCTATGACTATCCTGTTATATTGTACTCTGGCAACACTGCGGGCCCAGTGTACTGGAACCACGAACCAGGTAATGAAAGCAACAGCATGGGAAACGAGCGTTTATCGTTCATACAGACAATAATTCCAATTCAACAGCTGTAACTCCAACATGGCAACATGGTTCCCGTATTTACCCTAAGTATTGAGACACCTATTCTACTTACCATACTTGTCCTAAAATTTAAAATAGTCCATGCTACTACCTCTTGATGTATCTAAAAATTGCTGTATATATGGTCAACAGTGTAGACCCTGATCAGACTTTGCAAAGGACTATCTGTCACAATACTTAGTGTTATTAACGGTAAGTTGAAATCTTGAGTAAAATAGCTTGTTATAGAAATCTAAGCAAAAAAAAAAAAAAAAAAAAAAAAAAAAAAAAAAAATACTTTGAAGATTTCTTCTCAGGGCATTTATCAACGTATAAAAGCCATTCTTAATGTGCTCTCGACCAGTCAAATCGCACTAAATTAGTATGGAATTATAAGAAATAAATTTTATTTTATGGAATTTATCGATGTGTAAACGCTGGCGAATCACTCACAAACTTTTAGGCTCCGCATTCCTCAAGAAATGACATTTTGTTATCAAAGAAAGGTTTAATTATTTGATATATGGTGTTAACACAATCATAAAATGTGGCGCCTGACACTCTGTAAAATTTCGGTTAGTCACTCATTCTTGAAATGAAATGCTTTTTTTTTCTTTAAATCATTGTATCTCTGAATTAATATTGCCAACATTAATTCAGTGATACGATAAAAAATCATTTCATTTTTGATCCAGTTCAAAAACGAGAGACAAACTAAAATTTTACAGGCTGTCAGATGCCACATTTTATGATCCTGTTAATACTACATATCAGTTTAATAAACCGTTTTTGGATGAAAAATGTCTATTTTTGAGGACTATGGAGCCTTTAATAAAGAGCCCTTTGGGCTTTATTCAGTTTGTGACCGAAAAGCCACAGTCTGATCATTCGCTGATCGCATAAGCCTTCTAGGCTTAAACAGCCTCTGAGCTATCTAAAGAGGGAGAACGAGAATCCTTGTCATACTGGATTGATGTTCTGGCTGGTTTGAGTGTTTGCTAGTCACATACGTCTTAACCATTAAAGCGCCAAGAAAACCTGCATCTGAAAATGTCGTCTGTTTATGTCGTCTGCTGAATATTCTTGCAAACTTTTCAAACATATTTTTGCATACAGGCAAACAGTGTGGACCCAGAAGGAGCAGTCTGATCTGGGTCCACACTGTTTGCAGAAATGACTTTTATAATCACAAGCAGATGAGAAAGCAGACGTCAATTGTTGTGATTGGCAGTTTAAGGGTTAATGTAGGTTTTGCCGTGTGCTGGCTCAAATTGTTGAGAATGGAGCACTGTGGTGCAGTGGTAAAGCGTCGGACTCGAGATCGAGAGGTATCGGGTTCGATCCCCACTAACAGCAAGTGTTGTTTCCTTGAGCAAGAGACTTTATCCACATTGCTTAGTACTGGTTTCTACCCAGGAAAAAAGAGGGCCACATGGAAGATTAGTACTAGATTACTAAATGTGTTACCCTCTATAAATAAAGTCGTTTATTATTATTATCATTATTATTATTATTACATGCATAACCAAGAAATACCATGATTTCTACCGGACATAAAACTGGTATTTTCCTTGTTTTCTAAGAAGAAATATTTCCTCTTAGCCGGGGAAATAAATCTCTTTAACCGGAACTACTTTTTTTTGTCAGTATCATTTAGGATAAAAACAAAAGCTATCCTAAATATATATTATTTATTACTACGCCGAACCAAAATAGAAATGACAGCGTAAACAAAGTGGCGGACTAGACTTGCCACAAAAGCCTCTTAAATGGTGTACTCTATTGCGGCGAAATGCATGTAATATACAGTTTATTCATTTCTCCTATTTTAAATATGGGATTTATAAACCTCGGGAGGTAAAAAAATCCGATAAAGAAACTCGTGCTTCGCACTCGTTTCTTTATCGGATTTTTTTTACCTCCCGAGGTTTATAAATCCCATATTTAAAATAGGAGAATGAATAAACTCTATTAATATACCGTAACAAAACTAAGTGATCGGACAGACGGGATTGAGCAAACAATGGAGACCCAGTTTAGATGCAAAAGAACACGACTTCTGATCAGGATCCCCACTTTTTGCCTCTCGTCCAGGAATATTTAAAAAAATGTCAACAGGTAGTCAAATGAACCTGTTCAAAGTTTAGAATAAGAACGGTAAGGCGTTACAGGCGTAGCTAAAATGAGATCAAGAGGTGCCCGTCACAAATGATTGTATTGCCCCTACCTAGGCACTATGGAAAAGAGGCCTTCTGAGGGCCAATAAATAGTTTGGAGAGAATATCACCTCTGCATCAGATAATTAAGACAGTATTAAATTCCCTTATTGTGCCTCTACCTGTCTATTTTTTATTGGCAGTATATTAGGTCTTGTTGTTCCTAGTTTTATCAATGACAAGACCAATGATCGACACAGATCTTAATTTTATGTCTTTAAGATGGTCGAATATTTCAAACGCATGCGGCGGTTATTCCTACGGCAGCTGAACAATTGTAGATGCCTTTAATTTTTGAATTTCTCATGGAATTGATTTCAAACAGCGGAATAAAGTCCTGACTGTTAAACACCTAACACAAGGCTTTCGGTTTCATAAATTCCGTATTTGTTTTCAAAATATCATCGCCGACATTCTAAAATGATTGATAAATATAATTAGCTTGAAAGAACCTCTGCAGTAGGAATATCAGAACCAGAGTTTTACGGAAACCTAGTTTATAAATTTAGTAAAATTGTTGGACAATTCATTGTTTTAAAAGAATTAATATAATTTCATGGTTGATAGTTATGCTTTCCTGTTCAAGTGCATGGATTTGAACCGGGTCTCAGACTCTGTGACGGTGCCAACCTAAACCATTCATTAAAGTGTTGATGTTTGATGTTAAGTATTTGTTCGGGTGCTGCGTTGTTCAACTCTGTCTGTCTGTGTCTGAGGTGTCTCGTCCATGTGTCATCATTTTAATTTGCTTTACCGGTGCATTGGTTTCTGCGATGTTTCACTGATTCAGTGATGGGGACAAGAAATGTCAAATACTAATTTCCGAAAAAAAACAAAAAAACAACAACAACAAAAAAACTGTCATAACTTTGTGGTCCCTTGAATTTACCCAGAGAGTGGTAAAGGCTAATGTAGTGATTTAATTAAAAAGGTTCCGATTTTCTTGACATTTCTCTTTCAGCCGATGTCAGGATACAAGTAGCTGATTATCTGGATATATCACTTTGGATTGACTGATACTGTGTTACTGTTAACGATAATGGTTTCCAAGGCGTCTTCAAAAAGCGCGCAATCGTTTACTATACAAGTGACACGTTTTCTCAAACTTCAAGGACCAGAATATTTAGTTTGAGACAGCGGTAGTTTGAGAAAAAAGGAGTTGAAGTATACGGAATGTACTAAACCAATACTATCCATCAATTCATTTGCAATAAGCAATAGTATGAGTGTTTAACCCATTGTAGTCTTGATACCTCTAAAAGGGTAATTGACAAACAGTACAGACCCAGAACAGACGCCACACAATGCAGCGTTTGATCAGTGTCTCCACTGTTTGCAAATAGTTCTACCATTTTCCTCTAGAAATATCTAAATTTCATAGCCGGGCATATCTAAAATTGAAATTGGACTCTTCCAAAATATAGTGTTGGGGAGTTCCTTCAGTCTACAATGGGTTAAAATAATGGGTGTCAGCTGTATTTCTAGTTGGTTTGTCATATTGTAGTAATTTGCCTGCGATGTTTAAAAAATTTAAACCAAAACTTTTACGCTCGCACTGGATAATGTGTTACGACCCAACACTCACCTTTGATTATCTGCCTTGGCAGATTAGGCATAGCTTGTAGGAATATATTCAATCTCTGACAACTGCTTCAGGGAGTCGACTCTTTGACTAAGTGGTTAGAGCGTTGGATTTTTATCCGGACAGACCGGGTTCGAATCCCACGATAGGCGGAAATTCTTTTTAGCTATGCTTCATTCCTTTGTTACGACTTTCATGTCGTAAGAAATGAAAAACAGTAGGCTATATAAATGTATGTGAAGCCTAAAGGGCTTCTCGGAGACATTTAAATAGCTAATGTTTTTCATCATCCCTTGAAAGCTCAAAATCTGAATTTCAATTCTTATATTTCTGTTTTATATTATCAATCCATTATCAGCCTTTACCTTACATTTGAATTCAATTGGATTCCTAATATTTGGAATTAAATTTCATTGAACTGGAGGCCTTTGAACAGCCCGACGGCGGATTTCCCAATAAACGACATAGAGTTACGTGACTGACGTCACGCAAAACGTGATCGACGTCAAGCAAACGTATGTAACCATGGAACATTAGAGGCGGACGCTCACATAGCCCCGTCTTAATGCGCGGCCTAGATCACGTGATAGCTTAGTGTTTTGCATTGAGAGATGAACTGCAACAAGAATGGTTGCTTTATCGTTGGCGATTACATTTAAAATATAAATATTTCTTCTTGAGTTAAAAGTATTGGAAATGCGATGAGTAAGTTAGAACCGTTCAGACAAGACAGGTTGCTTGTCATGATTATTTTGGGGATGTCACCAGGGGAGAGTTGCACAAGGCTAGCGCTTTTGTGTAGCGATTTGTAGCATCTTGGCCGACTTACTAAACACTCCGTTTGAAGAAAGCGCTATACAAAATGACCGTTATCTTGGTCTCTATGTTTCAGTAACCATTCATTTTATGTTTTCTGATTCGATGTTTTTAGCACCACACAAACGTATTACATCGTCTTTGGTGATCAAAAGGTGTTCACAAAAAAAAAAAAAAAATCCATTTAACCGTTTAGAGCCTGCTCTCATCAGTATCATGGTCATTTCATTGCGTCTCACTGAGCACTATAAAATGGTCCGCTTCATAAGCGCTTTATATGGGGCAGTTCCGAATATGCCCCGTAGGGTATGAAACGCTTTTTAGCATCACACAGTTGCATAGCCATTTGCCACAAAGCACTCTGTAGCGCTAGCCTTATGCAATTCCCCACCCTCCTCTGGAGTCGTAAGTCTTCAAAGCCTGTATGGACAGTGAATGCCACGATCGAACAACGCATGTACGTATTCAGATCCAAGCTTTTAGTGTCTGCTTACAGATTTACTGGCTACTAAGACAAATCGACGTACGTCTTTAGTAGTGCAGGATGACCTGAATCTGAGCATTTATCATTATGTTTGAAGCAGGATTTCACAATAGTCTAATTTACCGTTTTTGTGGATACGCAACCCAGTAAGCATTCTATATAAATCTATAGCGGGCCGTTATCGGCCCGTCAGGGTAGCTGACGGGCCGATAACGGCCCGCTGTAGATTTATGAAGAATGCTAGCTGGGAATTTAGCTTCTTTTGCAAGTATCTGGTTCTCAATAATAACTTTACACATTATAAACAATAGAAAAAAAATAATTTACCTCAATTTTTTTTTCAAACCTTCCTGACGACAGAAAATTGCCAACTATTGTTGAAAGTTTGAAAGGCATTTTCAACATTGGAGGATGCCATTTCGTTTTCTTAATGACCCCAACATAAGCCAAATAGTTGATTGGTATATTAATACAGAAATGTAAAAAAAACGAACATGTTTTAAAGATAACTACAGCCTATATAGTTTGTGTAAATGACGGCTATGAATCAGACTATAGAGTGTTTTTACTTATTACTCCCCTATAGGTTAATCATAGCTCTAGATAAGAGAGGGTAACAGTTTACTATTTTGCTTATTTTCTACGAAAACATATGGTGTGTGTACTCTTTAGAAGCGCCTCGCCGAGAGTTTTACTTAGATACCATACGTTATGTGTTCGTGGAAAAATAAAAACAAGAGGGCCAAGATGGCCCTGTATCGCTCATCGGATTACCAGATAAATTAGGCATTCGGTTTTGGAGAAGAGGTGCAAAATAGATTTTCAAGATAGCGGCCATGGCAGCCATCTTGGATTTCTGATCGGAACGAATTTACCTCTTTCTTATCTACAATCTATAAGTCACCCTGATGCTTCCTACCAAGTTAGGCGTCAACTGGCATTTCGGTACAGGAGAAGAAGTGAAAAAAAAAATCAAGATGGCAGCCATGACGGACATCTTGGTTTCCCTTCAGAATGATTTTAGCTGTTTTGATCTACTAGTCATCCTGGTGCTTGCTATTTCGTTTCAAGACGATTGGCCTTTTGTTTCAGGAAAAGAAGCGAAAAATAGTTTTTCAAGATGGCGGCCATGGCGGCGATCTAGGATTTCTCATCGGAACAATTTTAGCTATTTTTGATCTACAAGTCACCCCGATGCTTCTTAACAAATTTCAAATCAATTTGCCTTTCCTCTCAGGAGAAGAAGCGAAAAATAAATCTTCAAGATGGCGGCCATAGTGGCTATTTTGGATTTCGGATTGGAACGATTTTAGCTATTTTTTATCTACAAGTCACCCTGATGCTTCCTACCAAGATTCCAGTCAATTGCTCTTTTGAAAGAAGCGAAAAAAATTCAAGAAAGCGGCCACGGCAGCCATCTTGGATTTCCGATCCAAACGATTTTAGCTACTTTTTATCTAACAAGTCACCCCGATGCACCCTAGGATTTCCGATCGAAACGATTCTAGTTATTTTTGATTTACAAAAAAACGGGTAAGAGAAAAGTCCAGGGAGTGCCACAATCACAAACCGGAGCCTTTCCCAGACACCAAGAGGAAGAGGAAACCGACAAATCGAAACAAGCACAAATCGCACAAACGTACGAAAAGCACTAAGATAAGCTCTCAATTCCCCAAGCGAGGTAATCGCAATGTTAAAGGGATTGAAAACCACAAGAACAAAATGACACAAGGTAAGACATACAACAAATCGTCTCGTAGAATAAACCACAAAGCAACAAAGAGTAAGGCTAACACCAGAACCACCGCCTTAGAACGGTCAGTAGAGTAAACCACCGGGGGGTTTAAAGCACTATTACAACCCGATGCCTCCTACCAAGTTTCAAGTCAATTGGCCTTTCGGTTTAAGATATGAAGCGAAAAATAGATTTTCAAGTTGGACGCAACAGCGGCCATCTTGGATTTCCGTTCGGAACGATTTTATCTGTTTTTAATCTATAAGTCACCCTGATGCTTTCTACCAAGTTTCAAGTCAATTGGGCTTTCGGTTCAGAAGAAGTAAGAAAAATAGATTTTCAAAACGGGAGCCGCGGCAGCCATCTTGGATTTCCAATCGGAACGATTTTAGCAATTTTTGATCTACAAGTCACTCCGAGTTTCAAGTCAATTGGCCTTTCGGTTCATGAGAAGAAGCGAAAACATAGATTATCAAGATGGCCGCCATGGCCATCTTGGATTGCCGATCGGAACGATTTTATCTATTTTTGATCTACAAGTCACCCCGATGCTTCTTACCAAGTCTCAAGTCAAATGGGCTTATGGTTCAGGAGAAGAAGCGGAAAATACATTTTCAAGATGGCCGCCATGGCCGCCACCTTGAATTTCCGATCGGAGAGATTTTCACTAACTTTGATCTACAAGTCACCCTGATGCTTCTTGCCAAGTTTCGAGTCAGTTGGCCCAGTGTTGTAGTAGGAATAAGTTTTTAAACGAAATTGTTGACGCCACACGACGTATGACGCACGACGGACGACGGACGACGGACATTGACCGATCAAAATAGCCCACCTTAAGCAATTTGTGCTCAGGTGAGCTAACAAATGTCATTGCTTTTAGTTAAAAAAGTGACTTATCTTGATCTATGCAGATGTTGTTTTCTCCTGCTAAGTTATACATTAAAAAAGAATCTTAACTTGAAATAATATGTATATTTGCATACCCAAGCTTCGACAGCTAGAAGCTCATCTACGTGATGAGGTGTTGCATTATCAGCTGGTCATGGTACACAATACCAAAAGAGCCTGAGCAAAGGATTTCTTACAAAATTGCATCCGCGCAGGCTGACCAGTCTTCGGTATCCGCTTGAAGACGATTTGAATCCTTGTCTATGCACATATTACTCTGTGAATACTCTAATCAATCTGCGCGGATGCGCAGATTAATCTGAGTGGACCCAAATGCAGTTGTGTAGGAAATTCTGAGCCCGGCTCAAATTAGTATGTACAGTGGCGGTGATTCGAAACCTCGCTCAGTCCACACCAGTAGTATTTCATATCTCTTCCTACACACGTCAGTTTTCTTCCTAGTACATGCACCAGAAATAATCCCGGGTTGGAGTTCTCTTTTGAAATTTGTTTAAATAACAAATATTTCCAAATTTCAGTATTAGTGTAGGCCGCTGTGTAGAATTTTGTGCTCCCGTGTGTAAATCTTGTTAAAATTGATCCAAATACATTTTCAACATTAAACATACATGTTCTTGTAGATAAAATATGTTGCCAGTTTTTCTTTTTAGAATTGACGTCATGGTGACGTCACAAAGTATGCTATCATCATTTACGTACAAAATACTTGTAGAAGGGGATAACTAACGATGTCTGAATTAGATAGGCGACTAAATTAGCAATAACATGGACAGGACATTCGCACGGATGCCAAATTGTTTCATGTGGCAAAGTGAATGAAAAACACATCGTATAGGCTACTTGAAAAATCAACTTTTCCATTGCAACCCAAGGTAATATATCGAACTACGATAGTACACCCTACAAACTGATCATATCTTCGTTTATATTCATTATAAATCAAACTATAAGGTATCAAATAAAAGAATAGACACTGGTCTTTAATATAGTATGAAAATATATCAATTAGCTTATTTGCATATGCATGACTAATAATTAATACTTTTTTGTGCGAAAAAAGTAAATTAAATGCAAAACAAATTAACTATATCCCAGTCTTTGGCCAATATAGGTTAAGCAAATGTGCAAAATAAGAGATTAGACATTGGCTCATTGCCTCTACTACATATACAAATATACAAATTAGCTCATTTGCATATGCATGAATATAAATTAATAATGTTTGCCAAAACAAAAAGTCATTAATCATATCCCAGTTGTGGTCAATATTGGTTAATCAAAATGTACAAGATAAGAGCTTAGACACTGGCATTTTGCTTCTACTTCATATATGCAGATAAGCTCATTTACATATGCATATATATGCCTTAATGCTTAAACTTTTGGTGAAAATCATACACAGATCTGAAACTAATCCGTTTTAAACGTATTTGTTTTCTTAATAATTAGAGTATTTCAGATTCACTTTTTTAAACTATTGTGCTTAATAGTGAGGATGCAAAGCCTTTCCAAAGAAAAAAAATTAGGTAGCATCTAACGTCTTGATACAGGGTCCATATATGGCTAGCTTGTGTATAAATACATAACACTTTATACATTATCTGCGATAATTCTGGGTATTTAAGCCGCCTATATCCTTGAAAAAATAAGGCTTAAAATAGTAAAGTGAATCAAACAGAAATGGGATAAGGAATTGTTGTTTTCACTTATCAGGGGTCCATATAGGGTTAATACGTCAATTAAAGGCAAACGTATGCAGTTTTCCATATAGTTACTATTTTCAGCTTTTATTAAGAGGCACGGTCTTTTGTTTCCTTTAAATGAATTTTCTTGGTAGCATGGTAGATACCCTGTCAGAACGGAATGGGGATAAGTTCGGTCACGTTCCCTAGTATGGGACGCAGATGGGTACGTATGTCTACTTTTGACAAAATGTACTTACAATAGCCATTTTCCAACTGAAATTATATTTCTGATGTCTAAGCCTCTAATTCTCTTAAAATTGTATGCTTCGCAATTTTAAAGGTACCCGGAATAAAATACAAATGAGGTAAGGAAGGGTCATGTTCCTCGCGAAGGGGCGTCTGTGGGGTTGAAATAACATCCTAATAGATAATCTTGAATTTTGTACACATATTTATAATATATATTTCTTGAGACCCCGATTCTAATGTACTTGATAGAAATTTGCCTTCTAGTATGGCAGGTGGTCTGGCTAACATCAAAATACAGGTTACAAAATACAGGTTACAATTACGGGCATTTAACTTAGTTAGGATCCGAGCATTTGGGCAATATTTTCTTCCATATGGCAAACTACTGTAATTTTAATGGCATTCCCAAATTTATAAAAATGCACAAACCGCAGCACTTCCCAGACACCAAGAGGAAAAGGAAACCGACAAAACCAAACAAGCGCAAATCGAACAAACGTACAAAAAGCACTAAGATTAGTTTTCTCTTCCCCAAGCGAGGTAATCGCAATGCTAAAAGGACTGAAAAACACAAGAACAAAATAACACGAGGTAAATAACACGAGGTAAGACATAAAACAAATCGCCTCGTAGAATAAACCAAAAAGCAGCATAGAGTAAGACTAACACCGGGACCACCGCCTTAGAACGGTCAGTAGAATAAACCACCGGGGGTGGGGTGTGTGGTTAAATCACTTTTACAGCTAGCCAACCTTATCTTATGCTACTCTTAATATAAAAATACATAAAAATTCGGTTCGCATAAAGGCTCCCAACTGAGTCAATGCATCAAATCGAAAATCAAATTAATCACAATGGTAAACAAAGACGAGTACTCATGGCTAATTCTACTGTATGCCAGAGTAAATGAAAACCAATAGTTGAACCACAGCGGGCCAAGTCTAAGAAATATAGTCAAGCCCCAACCCACTGGTTAAAGTTTTACGAAGAGGCCGTCATTGAGTCTGAGGCCCGAACCGCCGTCGTGCAATTAAAGAGTGAAGCATAACCATCAACAATGATTGGGTTGACAACTAGGCATGCAGTCTGCCGCATAATATCCAGGATTTAGCCAATTCTTTTATAACGTTTAATTAGTTTTCTGAATTGCTCCGTAAAGTTTCCCACAATTTTTTTCTAAAGTCTAAGCCTCCTATTTCCTTGAGAATATTATGCTTATTAGCCTGTTAGTCACCATTATCCAAACAAGTATGGAGAAAAGTAGTATCATGTTCCATATATGTTGCATATGGTAAAATTGCACTCAAACAAACCCGACATACCATTCGGTAGCAGACATGGTTTGAAGATTTTCAAGATGGCCGCCATGGTGGCCCTCTTTGATATCGGAATGGTATAATTTTAGTAATTCTGAATCTCTTTGTTGCTATGATGCCTCCCATTAAGTTACAGCTCAATCCAATTTGCAGTTTTGGAGGAGATGTCTTTTGAAGATGGCAGCCATCTTTGATATCGGAATGGAATGATTATAGCATTTCAATTCTAAATCTTCATGTGGCCCCACCGCCTCCCACCAAGTTTGAGCTCAGTCTGACTTAGGGTACGGGAGCAGATGTGGTTTCAAGATTTTCAAGATGGTCGACCAGGCCACCATTTTGGATAGCCGAACAGATTTTAGCAATTCTGAATCTCTATGGCGTTCCAATGTTTCCGATAAAGTTTCGGCTCTATCCAACTTATGGTTTGGGAGGAGATGTCATATGAAGAATTTCAAGATGGCCGCCTTGGCATCTTGGATATCAGAACAGAACGATTTTAGCAATTCTGAATCTCTATGTCGCTCCGATGTCTCCCATCAGGTTTCAGCTCAATTTGACTTACAGTTTGGACGGAAATATCGTTTGAAGAATTTCAAGAAGACTGCCATGGCATCTTGGATATCGGAATGAAACGATTTTAGCAATTCTGAATCTCTGTGTCACTCCGATGTCTCTCATCAAGTTTTAGCTCAATCTGACATGCTTTGGGAGATGTCGTATGAAGAATTTCAAGAGGCGGCTCAATTCGACTTACGGTTTGGGAGATGTCGTTTTAAGACTTTCAAGCCCCTTACGGCCATCTTGGATATCGGAACGTAAAGATTTTAGCAATACTGAATCTCTATGTCGCTCAAATCCACCCCATCAAGGTTCGGCTTAATTCAATTTAAGGTTTGTGAGGAACGGAACGGTTTTAGCAATTCTGAATCTCCATGTTGCCACAATGCCTCCCACTAAGTTTCAGCTCAAACCAACTCATGGTTCTGGAGGAGATGTCAAAAATGTGAAAAGCTAACGACGAACGGATGGACGGACGACAGACAACAGGCCCACGCATAAGCTGACATGGAGCAAAGCTCATGATGAGCTAATAATAGTATAGTCAGAAAAGATAAGTGTAGGCAGCTACCACTGTTAACCCATTGTTGTCTCGAGGCCCTAAATGGATAATTGGCAAAAAGTGCAGACCCAGATCAGATGCCGCAAACAGTTCAACCATTTTTCTCTAGGAATATCTAAATCCCACAGCCGGACTTACCTAAAATCAAAATTGGACTCTTCTAGTATACTGTGTGTGTGTGTGGGGGGGGGGGGAGTGGGGGCGGGGGCGGGGGGGGGGGAGTTCATTTCTACTATTATAGGTTAATAGTTTGATTATTTTGCGAGTCATTTGATGGCAATGAAAGCAGTGAAAATAGAATATCTGTCTTTCCTATCTCGTTTCCTATTCGTTACTGTTTTCTTCTCTGTTCACGTTTCATTTAGTCTACATGTCTATGACATATTATGAAAACATTAACAACAAAAATACATAAATATGTCTGAATATTATCCTTGAAACTATTATATAAATGTTTGAATTGATTAAATTAAAAAAAAAAGTTGTATCCCTTTTTAAAATGGTGAAAAAACTACAAAATGTACCCATTCCCCTTAAATGAAAATCTTTCAAGCGATTATGGATGTTTCAAAAATGAGCCAGCGCATGGCAAAACCTACAAAATAGCATGTGCGCCCAGCGAAGACTCAGATCAGCCTGAGCATCCACCCAGTCTGATCAGTCTTCGTTGTGCGCTCAATGGGTATCTAAGGATCCAAACTGTCCTCATGCGCCCAGCGAAGACTCAGATCAGACTGAGCATCCGCCCAGTCAGATCAGTCTTTGTTGTGCGCTCAATGGGTATCTAAGGACCCAAACTGTCCTCATGCGGACAGCGAAGACTCTGATCAGACTGGGCGGATGCCCAGTCTGATCAGAGTCTTCGCTAGGCGCACATGCCATTTTGCGTGTTTTGTCGTGCGCTGGCTCAAATATCATTTGAAAGGCGAACGGTATGGCTAGCAAATGAGCCTCACATCTGCTTTCCTTGCTAAACTTTACTAATGCTCAGCTTGAATCTGGATAAACACTGTACATTCATTGTTTACCTGTCATGGTCCAGACCCATAAATACATTTTGAGATATACTGTTTTCTTTGGAATTGAGTAATTTTGTCCTACATTTGGGATCACAGACACTTGGGGGTCAGTAGAGCGAGAGTCTGATCTCTTGCATTTTTCTTTCCTCTAAGTCCTGCATTTTTATATCATTAGATAATATATACAGTAAGACTATATTTGTTTTCGTCTACAAACGTGATTGATAAAACAAAAAAAAAACAAAAAAAAAAAACAAAACAACAACAACTGATATTTGCTGGAAAGGTATCTATAGATAGCTTTCCAGCAAATATCAGGTTTTGACATAAAAGACAGAGGCTAAAATGCAAGAGCTCAGATTTGGACCATATACGCTCTTCTGACCCAAAGTGTCCGCGTTTGAGATACTGTACCATGGACAACATAATAACGACACTAGGAAAAACTTGTCTGCTTAAATATTTACTTCCTATGTTAGACTGAAGTACCGTAATGACCATAAGTTTTGGGACAGACAGACCCGTGCAAACATGTAGACACAGATCAGACGCCGCAGGACGCGGCGTCTGATCAGTCTACACTGTTTGCAACTCATACAGCGAAATTCAGACACATCAACAGGTAGTGAAAAGGACTTGTTTCAATTTTAGGACATTATGGTAAGTAGAAGTAGATACCGCGTCCCAATACTTAGGTTAAACACGGTACTAAATCTGACAAAGGTGACTGACGGAAGGCAGTGTCTCTTAACCGCTGGTTGATGGCGTTGCTTTCACCGTGAGAGTATTAAAATCCAGTAATCCTACAATCCATAAATTATACAAACGTTCTGAAAAAACAAAAACAAATCAAAATTAGATTCCTGTCATATATAGGAAAGACATATATATGTAATAAAGATGAGAGAGAGAGAGAGAGAGAGAGAGAGAGAGAGAGAGAGAGAGAGAGAGAGAGAGAGAGATATGTCTCCTTATCGAATCTCACTTTACGGAACCAGCTCCGTAAAGACAGACCCATCACGAAAACACGCCTATATAATGTTGACCCCCTTAAACCCCACTTTTATATAGTAAAACTCGGGTTTACAGGGGTATACATTATTTTCTTATTTTTGCTCAAAAAAATAGATTGTGGGTACTCGTTAGAACCGCCTCGGCGAGGCGGTTCTAACGAGTACCCACAGTCTATGTTTTGAGCAGAAATATGAAAAATAGCAGAGTTTTTATCTGAAAATTTTCAGTTTTTGGAGGTGAAATTGTCTATATATTTGAATAGGCGTGTTTTCGTAATGGTATAATTATTGTAGGCTGAAAGAAAAAAATCGAAGACATCTAATCAGTTCACTTGTGTGAAAGTACAGAATGAGTTATTTCAAAATCAGCGTCAGTGTTGTCGACGTTTATCGTCGGGGCGCTAACGTCTACAAATGATTTAATGGTTGAATGTCAGTTTAAAGTATAGATTGTTCTAAGAATCATGAAAAAGATTATTCATGTATAGTAACAAAACAAAAAATGTTTACAGCTTGGTACAATATTTTTTATCCTATGTTAGTTGCTATAGCAATGAAGAAATCTCAGTTTTTCACCGTTAGGAGCCGCAAAAGCATTAAAAATGATTCTAAAACATTACGAAAACACGCCTATTCAAATTTATTGAAAATTTTACAACCAAAAATGGAAAATTTTCCGATAAAAAATTCCGATATTTTTCATATTTCTTCGCAAAACATAGATTGTGGGTACTCGTTAGAACCGCCTCGCCGAGGCGGTTCTAACGAGTACCCACAATCTATGTTTTTTAACAAAATAAGAAAAAATAATGTATACCCATGTAAACCCCAGTTTTACTATATAAAAGTGGGGTTTAAGGGGGTTAAAATTATATAGGCGTGTTTTCGTGATGAGTAATGACCCTTGAGAGCAATGAACATACGCGCAAAACTGAAAAATACAAAAATTTACTTCTTTTGATATTTTATGCTTACATTTGGCCTTGAACTTATCAGACGGATACCAACCATAATTTAATATAATATTTCATGTAAATAAACCAGTAACTAAATTTGTTTTGTACCAGGTGATGTTATTGATGTGCCGTGTGTTTCTCATCATTGCTTTGTCCTGTTGTTGAAAAATGTTTTTGTATGTTTTTCTGTGTTTATTGACTGAATCCCTACGCGGAGCGAACAGAGGCTGTATTAACACTTTGCATGCTGGGTAATTTCAATTTCAGCAGACGACATTTTTAAATATTTATTTCTGATTTTTCCTACAAAATAGGAGCTGACACTTCATGCAAATTGTCTCCTCCCCTATTTACTAGGAAAAATAATAAAAATAACAACAATTCGTCGTCTGCTGAATCCTCGGGGGCATGGTGTTGGGGGGGGGGGGGGAGGGGGGGGGGAGTGGGGTTGCGGTGAACTACCTACATATGCATAGTACGGATGTGCTTGCCGAATGACCCCCCTTTTCAGCGCTGCCAGTTATATGATTAACCCTCTTTTTTCAACAAGAAGTATATGACTGACCCGATTTTTCTTGATTCGTATGTGAAAGGCGCCACTTTTCTGACATCCCGGTATATGCATATATTTTTCGCTCAGAGGCTTGTTCTCTTGGTATTCAATGAATTGACTGCTATATTTGTTTAACTACGTACCAGCGATAAACTGGCATAAACAACAATGGGTAGTATATGAATTTCGGACGATCAAGTGTATGAATGGGGCCGTTTTTCTCAAAGGCCAGGGCCCGGTTGTTCAAAGCGTCGTTAGCTTAACGAGCTCGTTAAGGGTCATTTCGTTAACTGTTTTAGCGGATTCAATACACAATATTCTGATATTTTTTGCTGAAAAAAATGTGAGTAGCGTTTGCACTCACATTTTTTCAGCAAAAAATTGCAGCATATTTGCGTATCACTCGATGTAAATTTTAACGAATCGTTAACTAACGACGTCGTTAGCTTTGAACAACTGGGCCCAGGTCTGTGAATGGGGTAGGTTTCGAAATACTGGCTCGTACACCCGTACCACAATTTCCCCCAAGTTACCCCCCTCCCCTCCCACCGTCTCCCCAGAGGCGGAATCAGCCCATAACGTGGTAAGTGTTAAGGACGAAGTTTGGCGCTATTAAAAAAAACCCGAACAGCTCTGCTATTTTTGAATAAAAGGTGGTATTTCTGTTTGGTCTGTTTTCGATGAGATGCCTGGAAATCCTCTCTTATTTTTTTTGCATAAAATAGCAGAAATAAAACGCAAACTGCATCCTTCTTCATCAACATACGGTAATGTACTGAAACGGTGTATTTCTGGGGATAATATTTATGATATGATAATACAAATAAATTTTGTTTCTTTTTATGTTAGCGAACAAGGACCCTGCTTTGCAGGCTGACCTTGAACGTTTATAATGTATTACATTTTGTTCTGATCCAGCATTGCGATCATCTTGTTGGGCAAGAGGGAGCTGTTGTTTCTTTGCTTTTTGTGTTCTGTTTGTCATTGTTTGTTTGCTCCTCCTCTTGGTGTCTGTTTGTTTGTGTTGAAGTTTTACGGCCCAGTCAACCCAATAGGGTCATGTCGAGCGCGGTCAGTTTACCTAACAACACGTTTATTGGACAGGCTTAGTCCTCTAAGCGGTTAACCAGTATTGTGCACATTCTTTCGCCAGAAATTGACAACTGCCCTTATTGAACCAGCGGAAGGGAGAGAATGACCGTAGAAAATATTTCATGATCAATCTCCACGAAAGAATGTTACCGACCTCGGCGGGGGTTGAACCCGCGACCTCCTGGTCTCCAGTGTCAATTATCCCATTGTAGTCGGGAGACCCGTTAAATGATAATTGGCAAACAGTGCAGACCCAGATCAGACGCCGCAGATCTTTTTTCTCTAGGAATATTTAAATCTCATAGCCGGACGAACCTAAAATTGAAATTGGACTCTTTCAATGTATAGTGTGGGAGGGTCTATTCAGTATACAATGGGATAAAGGCTGTTCTATGCTTGTGGCGCTTCCTGGGCATCTTCTATACTCGTCTTTTTTTCTGATCCTTCTGTACGGATGCGAAGAATGTTCTGAGGTGTCAGTTTGGTTGTCTCTACAAATGTAAAGGCTGGCGATGAGCTGCAGTAGTGCAGCTGAGTTCCCACTCGCCTGGTAATCTAACGGTATGAATTCCAAAATCTGCTCGAGACACAAAAACGACTTTGGTCAAATAGCCTTGATGCAATATTATCAGCAGGCACATGACGTTTACACGACGTCGGCTCAACGTCGATGAATCGACGTTGAGGCGACGTTGTATAAACGTCACGATCCTGCTGGGTTGTAGTATTAAAACATGTCTCTTTATATTCAGTCCCCTTATACGATTTTTTTTCTGCAGTTCACTGACTCAGGACAGCATTGGGTTACACGTGAAGTTTTGGGTTTCGCTTTTGCACGTGACTCGATGCTTTCATGAGTCAATGCACAACAAAAAATAAAATTCATCTCTGAATAAAATGACGTTTTCTTTCTCGAAGCGACTTGTTATTATTACCGAGAGTCTCATAACACGTGCCACTGTTACACAATGCATCACCACAGCATGCTAAACAAACCATTTGCCCAGAACGTCTTTTGTTTCCACAGGCGCCTAAAATGATAAACATAAATCCACACGATTCTGAACATGAATAGACTATGTACAGATATGAGGCAATATGCGAATAGATCAGTCAGCAAATTGTGTATATTGAGACACTATTTTAGTTCAAAGGCATATGAAACTACTAGTGGTAATTCTAGAAGGAAAAAACTTTTGGGACAATTAACACACACACACACACACACACACACACACACACACACACACACACACACTAGCTAGTTTCGGCGAATTAGGCCTCGGCAGTGACCTCATTTAATTTTTCAGCTAGAAATGTGTTTCTAAAACACTATGCTCCCAACTATATGCTTGTCCCTACACAATGCCAAAGTTCAAAAGGGGTATAAGTCTCACAAAATTAATCCGGGTTTCTCTAAAAGCTAATCAGGAGATCTAATCTCGGACAAGTTTAAATTGTTATTGACACATCTTGCTTACAAGAAAAGCGTGACGGACGAAAGGACGAACGAGCGTGACGACGAAAGGACGAACGACACAAAAGCAATATGGTTCTACACTGTTTGCTCAGGACTGTCTGACCAAATACATACAGTAAAGTACATCATATGGTAGTAAGAGTAATGCTCAGACAGACAGGTAAAATTATGACCAAATCTTTAATGATTACTAATCAATTATCGATCGCATTGATAGGACTATAATCGATTACCTTTTCAGTTCTGATTAGCCAGCCTCAATATTTAGTCTCTGGACTGTGCACATGTACGTGTGCAAGGAGTTACGGTCTTTGCTGCATTCAGGAATGCATAGGACGGCATTTTTTTTATGTTTGAATATTGCAAAGACTTGATAATAGATTGTTTAAGGAATACCTTTTGAAAGCAACGAACACACTCATACAACTGAAAACAGCTAAAGTTTCTGGGACAGTCTAGCTAGTTTCGGCCAATTAGGCCTTATTAGTGACCCTCAAATACCCCAGAATGGGCTTGGTGATTACAAAGGACCAGAAACCAGAAAATACCCTGAAGCGCTAAGCAAAACCGCAACAAACGACATTTTGATTTTTTGTCTGTATTATTTCGACAAAATAAGGCTTGACATTTCAAGTGAATCAGCTGCCTAGCAGAATGTCGTCAGCTACACTTTTGATAAGCCCTTATAGGGTTGACGGACATACCTGAAGCTATAGCGGCGGGGTCTTTACAGCGCTTAATATCCTCCATGGCTCTCTGTGTTAGAAGTGTACAGATCTGTGGAAACAAACCATTTGATAGACAAGACTTGTTTAAATAAAACAGACTATATATACAGTCGAACGTCAATGGCTCGAACATCTTTGGGACCTTGGAAATTCGTTCGAGACATGGGTAGTTCGAGCCACTGAGGGTTTATCATGGCACCAGTTTAGGAAGCAAATAGCGATAATTTCGATTTTCTACACAATGATTGTATGTTGAGTGTACTCATTAGAATCGCCTCAATGAGGCGATTCTAATGAGTACACACAACATACAATTCCATGATAAAATAAGAAAAAATCCCTAAATATTTGTTTTCTTGAGCTCTTGGAAGAATTTTGTAGGGACTGAAAAAAAGAGTTCGAATCATCCACGGTAAACGAGCCATCCGTGTTCGAACCATTGAAGTTATACTGTATTCTGAAAATACTTGAAGACCCAAGTTGTAAGCACACAGGTACAAGTTTTATAATTGCCAACATATTTAAAAGGAAATATATGTGAAGATATTCAAGCAATGCCTCAGTCAAGAAGAAGAGTATTCCCAAGGTACCAAAAGAAGGAAAGAAAAAGGAACAAACAATAACAAAATAAACGCCAAATATGAAACCTCCGACGCACAAGCAAAGAAGAACTGCAACATAGCAACCACCTTTGAACGGTCATTAGAAAAACTACTTAGGGAGGGGTGGGATACTTAACATACCTATATAATTTTGACCCCCTTAAACCCCACTTTCATATAGTAAAACTGGGGTTTACAGAGGTATACATTATTTTTCTTATTTCTGCTCAAAAGCATAGATTGTGGGTACTCGTAAGAACCGCCTCGCCGAGTACCCACAATTTATGTTTTAAGCAGAAATATGAGAAATATCAGAAATTTTTTATCCAAAAACTTTCAATTTTTGGTGGTGAAATTTTCAATATATTTGAATAGGCGCGTTTTCGTAATGAGCCAGTTTTACTCACGCAAAACCTCACCCTTAATTCTGAAGCAGCTCCGAATTACAAATATATGTTCGGTCAACATAGGGGTCCTCTACCTCAGTTGTGAAGCACATATGATCACAAATACTGCGATGAACAAAGCAAAGAGCTCAATGGCGATCTGAAGGCAGAACACAAGAAAACCATAGGACCACGATGGGCCCGACCACAGATATTGATAGTCATGCGCCAACCATCTGAAACAGATCTAGGCAGGGGTCGTCATTTATTCTGAAGACCGATCGACTGACACTACAGTGACAATGGGACTGTGAAAATTCTGTGAAAGATCTGTGAATTTTCACGGTTCTGTAAAAACCAAGTGACATTAGACCGTGGCATTTTGGAGTGATATTTCTAGCCGTGAAAAAATGAAATGCCGTGAAATTTTCATGAAAAAAGGGACCTGTCATTTCACGGGACCATAATGTTGTAAAAAGTCCATGAAAAAGGTGACTTTAAAAGTACCTTGATTTTCACGGCTTATTGAGATATCAAATTGTGATATCAAACAGTTATCTCAAGAACCATAAGAGATAGAACATATCAGACAACAAGAACGCGAAATAACCCAATTTCTACCATCTGTTGGTAAGCTAACCACATTAATTAAAACAAATATAATATGCTACAGCACCCCACAACACCCCCCCCCCCCCCCCCCCACACACACACCTGTGAACATGTATATACAAAACATTAATAACGACTGGATGTTTTGAAATTCACAGTATTTTCATGGCAGAAATTCATGGCTTTATGGCTTTTCACAGATTTGTCACTAGGTTTTCAGGTGGGACCTCTTAACGGCCTATTCACTGAATAATTCATCACAGATTTCTATGGTGTTGTCATGGTTCATTTTCACGATCTATCAAGACTTTTCAATAAAACCTTCTGTGAAAGCCACTCAAAATTTCACCAAGATTTTCACAACCTTTTCATGAAGCTTTTCTCCAGTAGTGTGACCGACGTGCAATTAAAGAATGAAGCAAAGTTATCAGCCACAATTGGATTAACAACCATGCATGCAGTTTGCCTGAGACTATCCATGTTGCAACCTATAATATGTAGAGATTAACTTAAAACTTGTTTAGATAAAATGGACCGCCTACATTCTGAAAAACGCTGATACCATGGTTATGAATTTGCAATAGCAATAATATATATATATATATATATATATATATATATATATATATATATATATATATATATATATATATATATATATATATATATATATATATATATATATATATATATATATATATATATATATATATATATATATATATGTCAGAAGTAGGAAGTAAGAATAAAATGTCGACAATAATAAGACCGACGTCTGGTGGTGAAGTTAGAAATTCGAGGTTATCATGTTAGAAATTCATTCACGACTGCCTCAAAGCAATATTTTGCTGGTCCCTTGTAAGAAAAGGCTTAACAACTGTAATAAACCGTTAATTGCTAAACTTCTTAAACAAGGCTGCTAATACCATAAACGTCATAAAACGTATTCAATTTATTATCGTCAAACGTATTCAATTTATTATCGTCAACACCCTAAATTAATTTCGAAATGTAATGTTGGCTTGACAAGTAGATTCTAAAACGAATGACCTTTGAGAACAATGAACATATGGACAAAACTGAAAACAGCTTGAGAGTCAATGGTCAAGTTGTCTGGACCGGACTTGCTAGTTTCGGTCAATTAGGCCTCATAGCGACCCTCCAAGAATTTTTTTAAAAATCCCGGAATGGGGTCAATGATCACAAAGGAATAGAAAATATAAACCACACTAATGTGATGTACTAACTTCTTCAAATAAGACTCAGAACCCGAGTTTATGGTGACTGAGTTAACAAACTCAGTAGAATTGTTATTATATTTGACTTTTACGATGATGTAACTCATATCAGAATTATTAAGTTGAGCTTTTCGTAATGATTGTGCGGTAAGAACACTTTCAGGTTAAGGTAGTTTCTGTGTTGTAGACACTTTAGGTATGTCCGTTTTCTGCCATGTCGCTTTGTGGCAGCGGCGTAGCATGGCATACGGCTAGGGATTACTTTGCCCATCGTCGTCGCCGGTGGCGGAGTCGATATCACACTGTTTGTTCCAGCTCAAAAACTTGTGTAAAGTTATATCTACACTTTCTTTTTACATGACTGCAGATGGTACTTTAATCATATATACACTGGAACTTCAATGGCTCGAACATCTTTGGGAATTTGTTCTGGACATGGGCAATTCGCGTGGAGGTCTTCTAACTCTTCCATGGATCATTAGGGTGACAAATAAATCATAGATAAAGCCTATAATAACGCAAGGACCTGGACTCAACAGACACAATGTGTTGAGACATTGGGGGATTCCTGGGTTGTCAAACAACACCACTGTAATACTGGAGAAAAACAAAACCACCAATTGAACTCCGGTGAGCCGAGAAACGGACACAAAAAGTTCCGACCTAGACCATCTAATGAATAGTTTTTAAGTCAGGGCCATCACAGAGTCTAAACTCCGACCCACTGACGTGCAATTAAAGACGCCGGCGGGTCTGGTCTCAGACTCTATGACGGCTTCGGCCTAATGACTTTTACATAAGTCGGTTGGTGACTGATATTCTGGCTCTGGTCGAACCCACCGGAGTCCTACTGTTTGTTTTCTTTTGCTTCAGCATTTCAGTTATTCCTTTCTGTCGAGTCCTCATCGTTGTTTCATCTCGGAGTTCTTATGTTCTCGGAGATGTTGCACAGATGAGTTTGGAACCTTTCACGCGGACTGACCAAATGTCTTATGTATACCACGACGGACCTAAGGGCGAAGGTTGTGGCCATGAAAAATCGATTTAAGCCCTCCCACCCCTTCCCACAATAATATTTTACTGACCATTCCAAGGCGGTGCTTCTGCTGTGGTTTACGTATTCTGTCATTGTATGTCTTTGTCTGTATGTCGATGAAATTTTTATTGGATAGCCGTTTGGCCATTTTTGGGAAGAAACTATTCTCATGTCCTTTTGGCTTTCTGCTTGTATTGTTTTGATTGTGGTGCCATTACTTTAAGTGCGTCCGTCTTTCCCTTTGGTGTCTTGGAACAGAAGGTGTTAGGCAATTATATCGATTCCTGATCATTACGCTCGTACCTTCCTTTCTATTAAGCAAGGTTGTCAAGCGTCATTCGATTAACTGCAAAGTTTGCAGACTGTTTTATGACATGAATGTTATAACCCTTTTGTTTATAACATGTGACAATTGTACTAAAATTATAAGAAAATTCAGGTTTTCCTCTAATATCTCTAAACTTATACACTAAGTCACCATCAAATCTAGGTTCCGATAGGACTTGTAGCAGAAGGTATTTTAGTCCGGTATCGTGGTGTCGACGATAAAATTTAGAAAAAAGCTTTCCTAAGTTTATGATACCGATACCCATGTTGGAGAAGTTTGGCAGTCAAACTTTTGTTAGGAGCACTGAAGTCAGCCAAATTACTTGACACTCTTGCAAAGCGAATAGGCTATGAGTTTTGCTTAATATCTTGAGGACGAATTAATGGATTCTGATCAAAGTTTTATACACATTGATATTGACTAGATCTAGGCTTGGTTTGAAAATGAGCCAATTTCGTTGCAGAATTATGGCTCTTGATTGATGTCAAATTGACTGTTTGGTAAATGCCTTGAGCACGAATGGATGGATTTTGATATTTTATATATTTGAACTGTAACTAGGTTGAGATAGGAAATAAGCAAATATCGTTACCTTTCAACGGAGTTATGACCCTGATGAATGTTAAAATTGTGATTTTGCTTAATGTCTTGAGAAAGATTACAAACTTGTTGCTCGCAGTGGCGGGGTATCATGCAGTGTCTGCAATGTTTTTTTTTTTTTATCTTCAAAATGTATCTACGACTAATTGTAGAAACTTAAAATATACATGATCAAAGCAGCAAATTCCTTCATAAACAATCAAATTCTACCCCCGTGGGTAATCTGTCCACTATATATACTGAAAGGAAAAAGAAACGCAGGGTAAATTTTATTCCTAAATTTCATTCAAGTTTGAAAAAGTTTGTTAGATATTTTACTATGATTACAAAACGGTACATGTATGGAACAAAAGTTCCAAATTTCATTGGTTTGTGATCAACAAGTCTCGAGTTATTGAAGTTCATTGGTAGCTACCCCCACCCCCCCCCCCCCACAAATCTTGAAATCAAAATCAAACTGAAAATCAATATCGGGTGTGCCCCCCTCTTGCTGCCGTTGCTGCCCTAATTCTCCTTTGGATAGAGTTAACCAAAGCATTGACAGTTCGCATCGGGATGTTATTCCATTCATCGATCAACGCATTCCTTAGTTGTGCGAGAGTTGCGGGGGGATTTCGGCGCTTCCTAACCCTTCTGTCCAGCTCATCCCACATGTGCTCTATTGGGGTCAAATCTGGACTGTACGGTGGCCATGCTAGTGGTGCGATGTTATTGTTTGCCAGGAAATCCTGACAAACTCGGGCAACATGTGGTCGGGCACTGTCCTGCTGCAGAATCAGATTACGTTGTTGCACAAGCGGGACTGCAACAGGACGCAAGATCTCATCCCTATACCTTACTGCGATCATATTGCCCGCAACAATAATCAACTGTGATTTTATCCCCTGAGCAATGCCTCCCCAGACCATAACGGAGCCACCACCAAACCGATCCCGTTCGACAACACAGGTGTCGGCAAAGCGTTCTTCGCGACGTCGGTACACACGACGTCGACCATCTGCGCGATAGAGAGTGAACCTAGACTCGTCCGTAAAAAGAACTCGTCTCCACTGCCGCATCGGAAATAGCCTGGGCGCATGCGCCGTCAACCACGCCATACGACGCAACCTACGTGCCTGGGTCAGAGGCAGACCAACGTATGGACGACGAGCTCGAAGACCAATCTCACGCAATCGACTTCCAACAGTATTCGGAGAAATTTGTCGATTATGCGTACCTACTGTATTAAGGGCAGTTTCGGTAGCAGTGAGATGACGATTCCGCAAATGTGCCAGACGGATTGTCCTGTCTTGACGTCGCGACGTCACGCGTGGACGCCCAGACCGCGGTCGGTCTGCTAAATGCCCTGTCTCCCTTAAACGTCTAACAAGACGTTCAATTGCTGAGACTTTAACCCCAAAATGATTGGCAACTTGCTGTTGCCTCTGACCCTGCATCAGCAACGCAATTGCCCTACCCCTCTGAACATCAGTCAATCGTACCATGACTGAAAAAAAGTTCAAAGTAGCGTAAAAATTAAAAGACAAATCGGTAAAAAAATCGAAGAGCGTTGTGTATCGTTGAAGTGTACCAACTGGTGTGAGGAAATCTTGTGCTGAAGGTTTAAACATGCTTGTTTTGCACGAAAGTTTGGCTTTCCGTATTGTCCGTGCAATGCACTGTGTAGTGCACGGTTGAATGATTTCACACACTGGGTAGATAGCACATCGACCAAAGACTCGTATACCCGCGGTTCACATTCACAGGACAATCTGTAAAAGTGTATGGCTATAGTAAACACCGTAAAAAATGGTTGTAAAAAGAAGGAAAAAAACTCTACCCTGCGTTTCTTTTTCCTTTCAGTATATATATATATATATATATATATATATATATATATATATATATGTACAAAATCTTGAATAGAGTCTAAAAGGAATAAAACTAGCCTACGTGTGAAGATTTCTGGGACACACTAACTACTTTCGACCAAAAAGGTCTCATCAGTGGCCCTCTTATATTTTTTTCCGAAATCCCGGATTGACCTGAATGATCATAAAGGAACAGAAAATATAAACTTCACTGTAGTGAAGTACGAAGAGACATCTTCGTACTTCACTACAGTGAAGCCAAAGGGAAAGACAGACAAATACAATTAAGCAGCCACAAAATGAACAGACGGCAAGCAGACTTAGCTTTTTTCGAATCTATTTATCTTTACTATAGCTAATGTTATTGCCAAACGGCAATAACACAAGCTAGAGTAAAGATAAATAGATTCGAAAAAGAATGACCATTGGAAACTCTTTAAACAACTCCTCTGAAATTGTTCAGCCAATCCTCGCCAATCGGTTGAAAGTTGGTTAGAATGGTCATACTCCATTTAACCAAGCTAACCACCATACCCATATACAAAAATACCCCAAACAGTTTTCTAAAACCAAAAAAAAAACCCCAAAAAAAGCTTTTGACTAAATCTTGGCATCAATATAGGAAATCTACAAAGTTTGTTAAAATAATGATCCTTGGTGTCAGATTTGCTTCCCCTTTACATTTCTATGGGAAAATGTTGGAGAGTTATTTTCTTAAATTGTATTAGACTTAAGAAAGAAACTTACTTACAAAATGTGATAAAAGTAGCAAAATCCATCGGTTTTAATTCAAATTTTATCTCCAGATATTGTCTGTCTCTGTCACCCTGTGCTATATACATGTATAAATTCATGATCTATTTAAATTTCTATTCGGCTGAAACCTCTAATTATTACTTGCTGTGGCAATAATGAAACAAAAAAAAAAAAAAAAAAAAGAAAAGTTTCCAATGGTATCGGCAGGTGTACAATGGCTGTTTTACTCAGATGAGCGAGTTGTGGTCAGTGGCGCTTTTGTTTGTCTCGCAAGCAGGATAAAATAACAACAAAAAAACAACAACAGAAAACCTCTAACACGTGCGCCGAACGAAGACTCAAATCAGAGTATTCGTTGTCCGCATGAATAAACTTTCTATCCTTAGCTTTCCAAACTCTGCACAGTAAAGATTCTGACCAGATTGCGCGAAAGTCTAATCTAAGTCTTCGCTGGGCACACATGTCGGAAAGTGCGTTGTCTGGCGTTGGGGCTCCTATATTACAGATTGACATATATCAATCCGAAGAACAGTAAGTATTGCCTCTCTGTTGCCGAATGAGGAATACCTGCCCCAACTCCAGTTTTCCTGCTAATGGCCATTCCAATATTCCTTAGGCATAGCGCCCATTACGCACATTACGCATGTGCATAAGGAAAACTGTTTGCAATCAAAGGGCTGAACAGCCCTGAAATGACAGATTCTATGAGAAACTAATAAATTCCAGGTATCATTCTGTTCCCCATTTAAGTTTGTGAGATGCTTCTTCGTCGAAAACAAACGAGCTATAGCGAACAACAAAGGCGCTGACCAGCCTGCGCGGACGCGCAGGCTGATCTGCGCCTTTGTTGTTCGCACATGTATAAAGGCGGGTTTTCTCAGCGACTCACCATAGATCAAGCACAAGTCGCACTACTTTTTGTATGGATAGCTCTTCAATGGCGTACTAATATACACACAGTAAAACATTGGGTCTACTTTTGTGCGCGGATAAATACGAAATTTAATAGTAGTCAGTCACTTTCTCTAAAACCGTGCGTGGCAACGAAGAATGACAGATAGAATCTGTCATTAATAATAGAGATCACTTTTGTTTACTATTACCGTTCTAAGGCAGGCAGGCGATTGTTCTTGTGTTGTTCGTTCATTGTGGTGTGGGGCTTTGTGGCTGCTCGCAACGGTGGTGTTTCGTGTTAGGCCCTGTTTACTTATTTTTGTGTTTGATGGGTCCTGTCTAGCACTGTACCTCGTTTGGGAAAAAAGAGCCGGTTGCCTTGTGTTTCAAATTTTTGATTATATATGTACTGTCCGTCAGTTTGTTTACTCTTCCTCTTGGTGTCACTAGTACATGTAGGCTATGTTCCGTGAATATGGAACTACCCGGACATCTTCCTTTCTAATCTGGCCCCAAGGATATGAAGGGTTGTTTGTACTCAACTCAGCTGAGCATGAAATTTTTTCAGCTACTAAATATGAAAATGCCAACAATAGTTGGCACATTCATATTTATTAGCAGAGAAATTTTCATGCTTAGCTATGTTTAGCAAGAAAGATTGTGATATTTATAATCAGGACAAATTTCATGCTCAGCTGATTTGAGCATGAAAAAAGTTTTATAACCTCGGGGCCTGATGTATGTTGTACTGCAACATAGTTTTTACGCTGTAAAAGTGGACACAGCTCATATGAGGTACAATATACACACCCTTCTGTTTTTACATGTGTATCTGTGTGTAGTATTACTTGCAAGTGCGAAAGTCTCGAGTGCACACATCTGAAAGGAAATTTTACTTTGTTATTAACATCCGAGATGAATACAAACCGTACAATATTGTTAAGCATTATTTTGTGTGTGTATTAATGTACGTTCAGATAACCGGACAAAATATGTCATATCTGGGGAATTAAAAGTGGAAAATGGGAATGTTATGCAGAAATGAATTGCAGCAGAACATATTTGTGGGAACATAAAGAAGATGTGAACAGAAGGGCAAGACTATAAAGGAAGGATTGCAGACATTATGCAGAAGGTATGCTAATACTGTGTAACGGGACGAGCCCAAAATTATGTAACGGGAAAAAATATTGAAGCCCTTTAATTTTTATGGCACAGATACCCTTGCTATAAGGGTGCTTTCCTTCTGGCTTATAAGCCTGTATAACTGTCTCTTAAAAATGGGTCAGGTCCCGTAAAATAAACTATTTGCTCTGTTCGTCAGTGCCGCTATTTCTGTGCCTCACTCCATCCTAGTCTATACCCAAGGGAAAATATGGAAACCACATCGTCCTAGCCCAATGCCTTGAATAAAATAGTTAAAAAACTACCAGGTTTAACCAAATAAAAAAATGCGAAATCCGGCTTCTTATGTCACATATCGTGCACAACAAATATTATGGAAGTACTCGATATAATTTTACATTAATTGCCGCGCACTCTGTAATAAAAATTGTCTACATTCTTTGTACAATAATAGATATATTAACAGTTGTTTCAGAAACTGTTTCTTATCTCGCAATTTCTGTCAACTACAATGTTCATTTTGCACTGGAAAAAACAATCAAAAAAGAATTATCTGACTACCCTTCTCTGGGTGAAATTAAATTAAAATTAGACGCTTGTTTTTTTTTTTTTTCAAGTCCACATCTATCTTTTCCGATGCAGAAATGAAAGTTGTTGGGAATAGCATGTCAGATTTTTCAAAATATGTGTGAAATTGACTAAAAAATAATTAATCAGGAGAACTTACCCGTTTGTTGACATTTGGATGTCTCGCAAGTCATGGCCTGAAGTTTGCATAAAGATTTTGAGTGCATAACCACCGACTACCCCTTACGAGATTACCAGGTGTGTAATAGAATTTGGAAACCCAAATCTATGTGGTTAATGAGGCACGGAGTGGGACAGCTTCAACAACGAACTTCCAGACCCATTGGTTGGTTGGTTGGTTTGGTTGATTTGTTGGTTGATTTGTTGGTTTGGAGTTCAACGACCCAATCAACATTAATAAGGACATGTCGAACCGGTCAGTTTACTTAACCACACTTTTCCTGGGCAGGCTCAGTCCTTCAAGCGGTTAACCAGTACTTGTGTACATTCTTGCGGTAGAAACCAAACCTACTGATTAATGCATTTACGCAAATTAGACTGATTTACTTGGATAAACTAGTATGAAAGTGCGTTTGTGTTTTGATGTTTCCTTTTTTTGTGCAAAATTTGGCATGAATTTCAACTTCTTATGCAGAAAATATGCGGTTCTCAATAACAAATGTACCACTTATAAACAAAGGGAAAATAATAATATTTTGAATTTATCTCTATTTCTTCAAACCTTCCTGCAGGCCTGCATAAACTCGCTAAACTATCACATTTTCAACGTTGTGACTACTGTCCGTCGACATTTGAATGACGTCACATAAGCCTAACGCTAATGACAAGTGATAAGTGAACAGTGACGTTATTCAATTACTCGGCAACAACTTTTTAAAATTAGTATAATATTACAACAACTAATATAGAAAATATAGAAAATATTTATTTTTTAAAAGCCACAGCACCTATAATTTTGTGACAATAACATCTCTGAATCAGCTTAAAGTAAAGTAAAACATGACCTTCTGTAGATACGTATCACCTGTACTCAGATCCATTACAAAAACATGCCTATTCAAATATATAGAAAATTTCACCTCCAAAAACTGAAAATTTTCAGATAAAAAACTCTGATATTTTTCATATTCCTGCCAAAAACATAGATTGTGTGTACGTGTTAGAACCGACTCGGCGAGGCGGTTCCAGCAAGTACCCACAATTTATGTTTTTTTAGCAAAATAAGAAAAATAATGTTTACCTCTGTACACCCATTTTTCAGTACTATATAAAAGTGGTATTTGAGGGTTTAAAATTATATAGGCGTGTTTTCGTGATGCGGTCTGTCTATCCACGAAATCTCGGCACTGAATAACGCTATTCACTGGTGGCTAAAATGTTTTCTAACTTGTTTTAATTGTGCGGTTATGTGTCGCTGCAGGACTTTCATGTAAGTGTTTTAGAGTCTTGTTGTTGTCTTTGTTGGGTTCAGTCTGGTGTTGTGATTGCCTCAGAGGTTTCACTAACTTTTCTGACACCCGGTGCTTCAAGGCATATAAGGCAGGTGGTTTTGAATGTTTTAAATATACCGTCTTTACCCTAAGTATTCACCCACCTTAACTCCTTACCATACTTGTGCTAAATTTTGAAAAATTCCATTCTACTATCTCTTAATGTGTCTACAATATTGCTGTATCTTTTGCAAACACTGTAGACCCTGATCAGATGCCGCATTTTGCGGCATCTGATCTGGGTCTGCACTGTTTGCAAAGGCCTATCTGTCCTTATACTTTGGGTTATTATGGTAATATAAAAGTAAAAAAGGATTGCCTTTGGAAACAAAAAAATACCTATGCAAATTTGCCAAAGGTAGCATGGGAAAAATGCTTTAGTAGAAGGAGAAAATACCCATCCCCTGTCGATTAATGAAACCCCTGTTATCTACAACTGGTTGCTTTGCTTTTCGTTGCTTGTGTGTGGTCGTCGTGGCTTAGATTTGTTTGCTCTACCGCTTAGTAGGCTATGTTCTGTGATTTTATCACTTCACGAACTATAAAGATATATCATTGGTTTGAGGGGTAGATAGAAAAATCCGTCCCGAGGATCACTGTCTGGCATCACGAGGCTTGCCGAGTAATGCCAGACAATGATCGAGAGGGACGGATTTTTTCTATCTACCCCTCACACCAATTACAGATTCTTTTTCTTGCACACATTTCATTTCTTAATGTAGATTTTTTGATAATGACGTCACTTCGATTGCTGACGTCCACTATAGTATGATAACACTACTGTGGCGTTTAATGACGCCAAATGTTACGTTCAGTGACGTAAACCTTAACGATGGCGTACATTACAACCAGTGCATATAAAACACTTGAGAATTCTCGATTTTTATCTTACCCTGTGTAGGATAACCTGGGTAGGATAAGAACTTCTATCCCAGGGTAAAATCCAGGAGTTCCTTATCTGATGTGCAAGAAATCTTCGTTACTATTTACTCTAGATCTTTCCTAGGCGGGGCATATTTTTTCGTATGTGTGTTCTGTTTTTTAAGAAGCACGATTCTGGGTTATTTTTTGTACTAAAATCCTAATACATTTCTCCGGGTAAGTAATATTCCGAGACTGGGTCCTTTTCTGGGTAGTTCAATATATTCAATATTTCGCATACAATTAAAGACTCTTTTCAGCTTTACTCATCATATGGACCGGGCCATGCGAAAACGCACATGCGGACAGCGAAGGCCCGGATAATCCTGCGCGTCCGCATTGTCTGATCAGGGCCTTCGATGTCCGCTTACAGAATCATGGAACACCATAGAATGAGTTAATGGAGAGCAAATGCACGGATGAGACTTTGCGCATGCGTGGGGCGTGCCTGAATCTGCGTATTTTGCACATGCTCGAAGACACATTTTCCCTTGGCGCAGCCCATATGAAGTATATTCTGATTAAGGGCCTTAATTTATAAACATTAGGTGCTATATCTAAAATTAAATCAAAAAATAAAAAAAAAAATCTATTCTTGATCGACGTATTCGTATACCCAGCAGGCACACAACATCAAAATGACGTCGTCTCAACGTCGATGCGACGTGATAACGTCGCATCGACGTTGATACGACGTCATTTTAACGTTGTGTGCCCACTGGGATAAGATCATTGTTCTGAGCTAGCGCTGTCAGCAGCTGTATGAAATCACGAATATTCCATGCAAACGAAAGGAATCTGCTAAACGACCTTCTTCTGCTGTTACCGTAAAAGGGCACGCCATCTTTGTATTGTAAATTATGCTTTGAAAATTGTTTTCAAGATGACGGTAAAACTGCGATGTTAGAACAAATCTAAACAGGAACAGGATACTTGTAATTCTTTTCGAACGACAAAGACTGTTTTGTCCTTCCACACGCACATTATTGATTTTTTATTAATTTATAGCGTTAGACAATTAATTGTAGCTGCTTACATGTGCTTAGCAATGTATAATTATTCTTTGCAACTGGCACCAAAACAGCCCCTGTAACTCAGTTTGAGACCGCTCGCCTCCCACGCGGAAGGTTGTGGGTAATGAATTTTTTTTTCTTTATGAATCTGTCCCGTTCCTTTTTTCCATTGTTATAAGTATGTGAATATACTTCCGTTCCTATGTCGTGTATCTGTTTTTTTTTTTTTTTTTTTTTTTTGTTGTTTTGTTTTTCTTTTACAGATATTACTTGACTTTGTATTGTTATCCTAAAACACTATTTCCAAGTAACTGAATTACGTCACTGTTTACGTATGACGTCATCGGCATTAAGCTAAACTGCCAACCAAAGATAGTTTGGAGACGTTCTGACTGTTGCCAAGACACGATGAAGGAAAATAACAAAAAAACATTACTGTTTTCTACTGTTTATAAATGGTACATATTTTTGTTCAAGACCCTAAAATGCATGTCCACAACAAAGTTAGATCTAACTAAACACTTGACGAAAAGTTGATAAAATATTTAGATTAGAGTTGAAGTCTTTAAATTAGCTTTGAAATCTGTAAAACAAATGAACCCCTCGTTGCAAAAAATGCACCCGTGGACATGTACTCGCAGAGAATATACAGATCAGCCTGGTCCCGAAGCCCCGAAGTTATAAAACTTTTTTCATGCTCAACTCAGCTGAGCATGAAATTTTTCATGCTAATAAATCTCAAATTACTAACAACTGCAAAATCTTTCTTGCTAGACATAAGCTTATTGGCATTTTCATATTTATCAGCAGCTGAGCATGAAAATTATTTTATAACCTCAGGTTCTGCACATCCGCGCAGTGTTAACAGGCTTTAGTTAGCGAAGCATCCACGGTTTATTCAAGCGGACGGCGAAAAACTGCTCAGATGTGCAGTCTCCTCTGAATATTCGCTTGTTGCCCATTATCTCATAACTGGGGCTCAAATTGGTTAATCATTGTCCTGCTGAACTCAGATAGACCCTGCTATTGCAAACCGTGTAGATCCAGATCAGTTGGCTTCTGAAGAAGCCAACTGATCTGGATCTACACTGTTTGTGATTCAGTATATGAATTTATATCAACAATATGGACTAAGTAATCTGATTGGCTGACAATTAGAAATGGGCGTAGCATGTTAATTTATTCAGCAGGACAAGGGTTAACATTTGAGCCGCGCATGCAGACAAACCTATGATGAGACCTGTGTGACCAGCAACGACTCCGATCCGCCTGTACATCCATCCAGCACGTTAAGGGTTCTTGTTCAATTCTCTTTGGATAGCCTGGAGGCTGAGGCACAGGTGATCAGTGAATACTCTGATCGATCAATGGATGCGCAGGCTGATCTGAGTCTTCGCTGGTCGGATGAGTCATTGTAGGTTTTGTCATGCGCTGGCTCAATTTTACTGTTCTCGGGACTGATTCAGCAGACGACAAATTTATGACATATTTCTTATTTTTCCCAGAAAACAGTTTTTGAAATTTCATGCAAATTGTCTCCAACGCATGACATGTCAAAACCCGTTTTCTCTGGGAAAATAAGAAAAATAATTCATTATATCCTCTGCTGAACATTTTATTCTGCATGTTAAGCGCAAATGATACCTCATCTGCCTGGCAGCTGGTTAAAGTACCACATTTCGTCGGACTATCAACATCACCTTGTCCACCAGACCTTCCGGAGTCGCAAAAGTAGCATTGGTTAGACGCTGTGCCAGCTGAAAATGATTGAGATAATCAGGCACCCCACGCGCGAGAGGTAAACCGTTGAAAGACAGGTAAACCTGGACACGTGAAGATGCATTCACACCTTGCGGCACCCGCCATAGAGTAGCTGGCCGAAGATGCGAGATGATGAAAAGGAAGCTACAGCTAGAAGGCCGGCCTAGTGGGGTGTGAGAGAGTTTATTGTTCCAGTTTCGTCACCAAACAAGAAAGTTCAATGAAGAAACATTACTGGTAAACTGTTGCCTGACTATGATAACTTCAGTAGAATGCCATCTCCACAATATGATCTCAAAGTTTTAGATTTAAAGTATACAGTTTAGGAGCAAGGCCATTTAGATACAAATGGTTTTGGTTTCCTTAACTATCTGTCATTATAAAGATATTCATCTCAACACCGGTTTCAGCGAAGAAACATAAATTGCCGGTGTAGACAGACCACAGTGAGGGTATATTCTTCGCAAATACGTGACGCTTAGATTTGCTAAAAGATGTGATTGCATAAGGAAGTATCAGAAACTAAAATAATAGTTGACTCTCGTTATCTCGACCTCGCTTATCTTGAATAACCGCTTGTCTCGAAGTGAAAATCTGGTGCCTGCCTAAGCATGAAAATCTAACAACAGGTAAAAAATATTGTGGAAAAGAGGAGAAATTGCTCTTAAGGAGCAATTTCTCCTCTTTTCCACGATATTTTCAACATATCTCTAATTTCAAGAGTCCAATTACATATATATTTGTTAAATGTGGTTATTCGAATTATTTTTTCCTCAGTTCTGCATATCTGATATGTCGAGGTACGGATATCTCGAAGTAGTTCAGAGAGTCCTTTGGAATTCGATATAATGAGAGTCGACTGTAGTGTGATATACTTACAGCCCTTTATTCCACATAGTCTGGCATTACATTCAACTCCATTTATTGCGTTACTGTCGCAACAAGTAGAACATAGAATTGTTGACCCAGCTCGCTTATTCAGGTCAAGATTTCGTCTACCTACAGGAACAATAGACCCTGACAAAGACTGACACACCTGAAGTAATGCGATAAGAGAAATAAGTCAAACTAATTGAATAACAACACGTAATATGGATCTTATACCTTGCGCGGACAATAGAAATGAAATGGTTGGAAATGGGAACGGGAGTGGGAGTGGGAGGGGGGGGGTACTCTCCTTATTTGGACAATGGGAAGGATGTGGGAGACATTTCGATGGGAAGAGAGAGAGAGAGAGAGAGAGAGAGAGAGAGAGAAAATAAGAATTAACCAAAAAGTAAATAAAAACATGCAATGGTGCTCAGGCTGATCTACGCCTTCGCTGTTCACATATTAAATAACGGCCAACGTTGCATTTTATACACAATTTAGCCGGGGCAGAGCATTTCTTACAAGATTGCATGTGCGTCCAGCGAAGACAAATCTGCCTGTGTATCAGTGCAGTCTGAAAAGAGTCTTCGCTGTCTGACTAAATACGCTTTAGATCACTGGCTACTCACAGAATGCCCTGCTAAGTCTATGATCAGATGCGGATGCGCCGACCGATCTTTGCTAGGTGCACATGCACTCTTCTAGAAATGCTGTGTCCCAGCTCAATTTAAGGGAAACGGTATTGGTAACCTGCTATACTTACATCTCTCGCTCTGCATCCGGCATTATATATAACTGAGAGTTGCTCTGTTCTTATCTGGTCAATATAACATTCCTGAAAATAATTATAAAAACGAAATACATGTATACCTATAGGAAGTTTGAAAACACTTCTGAATGAAAGTCTATCAGAGCCCGACTTTTTTGGCGACTCAGTGCTCTACTTTGTTTCATCACAGCGTTTGTGATTATATACTAACCGTAAAGAAATTTAAAAACACATCTGAATGAAGGTCTATCACAGCCCAACTTTTATGGCGACTTAGTTCGCTACTTGTTTCACCACAGTGTTGGTGATTATATACTCATCGTAAAGTAGAAGTTTGAAAACACTTCTTAATGAAGGTCCATCAGAGCCCGACTTTAATGGTGAGTGAATGCGCCACGTTGTTTCGTCACGGTGTTTGTGATTATAAACTAACCATGAGAAAGACGTTCGAAAACACTTGTGAATAAAGGTCATCAGAGCTCGAGTTTTATGGCAATTGGTGCACTTTTTTTTGTTTCATTACGGTGTTTGTGATTATAAACTAACCGTGAGGAAAGAAATTTGAAAACACTTGTGAATAAAGGTCATCAGAGCACGAGTTTTATGGCAATTAGTGCACTTTTTTGTTTCATAATGGTGTTTGTGATTATAAACTAACCGTGAGGAAAGAACTTTGAAAACACTTGAGAATAAAGGTCATCAGAACCCGACTTTTATGTCAATTAATGCGCTTCTTTGTTTCATAACGTTGTTTGTGATTATACACTAACCGTAAAGTAAGAAAACACTTGTGAATAAAGGTCATCAGAGCCCGACGTTTGTGGCCATTAGTGCGCTCCTTTGTTTATCACAGTATTTGTGATTATACACTTACCGTGAGGAAAGAAGTTTGAAAACACAACTCAAAGCCCGGCTTTAATGGCGACTAAGCCCGCTACGTTGTTTTATCACAGTGTTTGTGATTATATACTCACCATAAAGAAAAAAAGTTTGAAAACACTTCTTATGAAGTCTATCAGAGCCTAACCTTTATGACGATTTAGTACTTTCTTTCTTCACTGTATTTGTGATTATTAACTAACCGCGAGGAAAGAAATTTGAAAACACTTGTGAATGAAGTTCTATCAGAGCCCGACTTTTTTGGTGACTTAGTGCGCTGCGTTGTTTCGTCACAGTATCTGTGATTATAAACAGACCGTGGGCAAAAGTTTGAAAACACTTGTGAATAAAGGTCTATCAGAGCTCGTCTTTAATGGTGATTAGTGCGCTACTTTGTTTATAACAGTGTTTGTGATTATAAACTAACCGAAAAGAAAGAGGTTTGAAAACACTTCTGTCTATCAGAGCCCGAATTTTACGGCGACTTAGCGTGCTACCTTGTTTCATCACAGTGTTTGTGATTATATACTCACCGTAAAGAAAGAACTTTGAAAACACATCTGAATGAAGGTACGTCAAAGCCCGACCTTTACATGTATGTCAACTTTATGACGATTTAGTTGCTTGTTTCATAACAGTGTTTGTGATTATAAACTAGCCACGAGGAAATAAGTTTAAAAACACTTGTGAATAAAGGTCTATCAGAGCCTGACTTTTATTGCGACTTAGAGCGCTACGGTCTTTCATCACAGTGTTTGTAATTATATACTAACCGCAAAGAAAGAAGTTTGAAAACACCTGTGAGTGAAGGTCTATCAGAGCCCAATTTTTTTTGACGACTTAGTGCGCTACGTTGTTTCGTCACAGTATCTGTGATTATAAACTAATCGTGAAGAAGGAGTTTGAAAACACTTGTGAATAAAGGTCATCAGAGCCCGACTTTTATGGCGATTAGTGCGCGTATCAAAGTGTTTGCGAGTATATACTAACCGTTGAGAAAGAAGTTTGAAAAACACTTCTGAATAAATGTCTATCAGAGCCCGAATTTTATGGCGACTTAGCGTGCTACCTTGTTTCATCACAGTGTTTGTGATTATATACTTACCGTAAAGAAAGAAGTTTGAAAACACTTCTGAATGAAGGTCTGTTAAAGCCCGACCTTTATGTCAACTTAACTCGCTATTTGTTTCATAACAATGTTTGTGATTATAAACTAATCGCGAGGAAATAAGTTTAAAAACGGTCTATCAGAGCCCGATTTTTATTGCAACTTAGTGCGCTACAGTGTTTTATAACAGTGTTTGTGATTATGTACTAGCCGTAAAGAAAGAAGTTTGAAAACACTTCTGAATGAAGGTGTATCGGAGCCCGAGTTTTATGACGACTTAGCGCGCTACTTTGTTTCAGCACAGTGTTTTTGATTATAAAGTTACCGTGAGGAAAGAAGTTTGAAAACACTTATGAATAAAGGTCTATCAGAGCTCGACTTTTGTGGCGCTAAGCGCGCTACGCAGTTTCATCACAGTTGTAGGATTACATATTCACCTTGAAGAAAGAAGTGAGAAAACACTTCTGACTGAAAGTCTGTCAGAGGCCGATTTTAATGGTGACTTAGTGCGCAGTTTTGTTTCATCACAGTATTTGTGATTATATACTAACCATGAGGAAAGAAGTGTGAGTATGCTTCTGAATAAAGGTCTGTCAGGGCCCGACTTTTATGGTGACTTTTTCCGCTACTTTGTTTCACAATAGTGCTCGTGATTGATTATATGTTTTTTACTATGATGCTTCACTGACGAGGTAAGTGGTCCCTACGCGAACAGGGCCCGAGGTTATAAAACTTTTTTCATGCACAACTCAGTTGAGCATGAATTTTGTCCTGCTAATAAATCTCAAATTACTTACAATTGCAAATACTTTCTTGCTAAACATAGCTGAGCATGACATTTTCTCTGCTAATAAATATGAAAATGCCAACTTTAGTTGGCATTTTCATATTTATTAGCAGAGAAAATTTCGTGCTCAGCTGAGATAGCATGAGAAAAAAACTATAACCTCGGGGCCAGAAAACATATTAATTATCTTTGGAGCTGCATCAGAACTAAGGCTTACTTGACTAATATTTTCGTGTAGTAAGTCAAATCGGAATGTTACAGCAACTTTTGGTTAATATGCATTCTATACATGCGTGTTTGTGCTTGTTACTTGGACATTACAAAGGTGTTGCATGTACTTTACTTATGTAACGTTACTACTGTTTACGCGTCGTTAGTCAGACAAAAAAAAAAAAAAAAAAATAAAAAAAAAAAAAATAAAAAAAAAATGTTTCAATGTTACAGTAAATTTTCGTGCAAATGACCTCGTATATATTATGTTCGGAGAATCTGATATGTTACATGGAAGTTTCGATGATGTTACAACGGATTTTCTGCGGTGATTTGAGAAATATTTATGTGCCGCTAGTCAAATCAAAATGTTACAATGTTACAGTAACATCTCGCGTATACGCATTCGTAAGTACTATATTCGGATGTATTTGCTTGTTATTAGACGTTGCGAAGATATTACATAGTTTTAACTTAAGTTATTTGATTAATATTTATGTTTCTTTAATCATGTTACAATGTCAAAGTAGCATATCGTAAAATGCACTCGTATACAATCTATTTGCATAGTTTTGCTTGTTAGTTGTTATTTTATAAGACGTTACATGCCCTTAAATTATGTTCTTGACTACTATTAATGTGGCGTCAGCCAGATCAAAACGTTACAATGATTCAGTAATATTTCGGGAACACGAACTCGTACACACTACGTTTTGGTGTATCTGATATATTACATGGAAGTTTCGGTGATGTTACGACGGAATTAGTGCGGTTACACAAGAAGTATTTATGTGCTGCTAGTCAGACCAAAGTGTTACAAAGTTACAGTAACATCTCGCATGTACGCAGTCGTACATGTAAGCACTCCATTCTGATGTATTTGCTTGTTACATGCGCGTTACGAAGATGTTACATAGACTTTACTGAAGTTACGTGGCCAATATGTTCTATCTCATTAGTCAGATAAAAATGTTACAGTAACATTTCGTGAATATGCACTCGTCTACGTTATTTTTGCATGTTTCAGCTTGTTACTTGGACGTTATGACAATGTTGCATGGGCTTTGCTTATATTGCGTGTCTACTATTAATGCGTCGTTAGATCAAAATGCTACAATTTTACAGTAACATTTCGCTCGCATACATTATGTTTGGAGATATGTGATGAGTTACATGGAATTTTCGATGGTGGTATAAGCGAGTTACTGCGGTTACATGAGGAATATTCATGTGCCGCTAGTCGGATCAAAATGTTAGAATGTTATAGTAATATATCACGAGTATGCATTCTTATGCATTGTACCCGGATGTATTTCACTTGTTCAGTATAGGAATCAAACATTGTTTTTCATGCTTTAACATTCGCCAGGTCCCGGGTTTTTTTTGAAAACCGAGGCCGAAGGCCGCGGTTTTCAACACCTCCCAAGGGACCTGGCGAATGTTATGCATTGAAAAAACATGTTCGATCGCTATTATTGCGTAAAAACTGAAAACATTTGCTACATTTCGCGTTATTTCTTGCACTATTTTGTTTCGCCTTTTCACCGATGTCTCGCGAACGTAATTTCCACGGACTATGCCGGTTCTAGGTCCGGGCAGTACACATCTCGTAAGGACAGCACATCTGTGGCCCCGGTAAGATCATATTGAAAGTTGCGTAGCCGTGCATTAACAGCGCGTGAATTGCCTTGTTAATACACGGCTTTTCGCCGGTTAATGCACGGCAGTTAATAACGTGCGACACTGCTTTTTATGCAATAATAGACGGTACGAAGATATTACATATACTTTACTTAAGTAACGTGACTAATTTGTAAGTTTCTCCAGTCAGATCAAAATGTTACAATGCTATAGCAACATTTCATAAATATGTACTCGTATACACTTTATTTTCATGTTTTTGCTTGTTACTTGGACGTGACGAAAATTTCATGTGTGGACTTACTCTGGTTACATGACTACAATTAATGTGCCGTTAGCCCGATATTGTTACAGTAACATTTCGTAAATATGCTCGCGTATACACTGTATTCGGATGTTTTTGCATGTTACAATGATGTTACGGAGATGTTTTATAGATTTTATTTAAGTTATGTGGCAAACAGTTTTGTGTTGCTAGTCAAACCAAACTATCTCTTAAATCAGAGCTGATATAAACTAGGTATCGCATATGTTACTTGGAAGTTTCGGCGGTGTTGCATAGCAATTACTGCAGTTACGTGCGAAACATTTATGTGTTGCTTATCCGACCAAAATGTTACTGTAATATCGCGCGAGTACGCACTGGCATGCATTCTATTCGGATGTATTTGCCTGTTACTAGGACATTACGAATATGTTACACAGATTTTACCAAAATTACGTGACTAATATTTATGTGTCGTTAATCAGTCAAACTGTTACAATGTTACAGTAATATTTTATTTATAGGCACTTGTATTGATACTTGGGCTTTACTAACGTGAAATTAGTTACTTTTTGCGTGGACACTACGAGGGTGAGTCAATAAGTAACCAGCCTAACTTATTTTCGGTTGAGATCCACCTCTTCTTTTTCGATGTAATTTCCCTCTAGTGTGATGCACTTAGACCAACGGTGCTCAAGTGCCATCAGCCAAGAACTGAAAAGGCCAGGGTCCTTTCCATTGACCCCCTCCTCAACTGCCGTCACGACTTCTTCATCAGACCGGAAATGAAGTCCACGGACATCCTTTTTCAAGTTTGGGAATAGGAAGAAGTCGCTAGGAACTAGGTCAGGCGAATAGGCAAGATGTGGCATTAATTCATACCCGTTTCGCTCTACAGTATCCATTGCAACTTTGAAAGTGTGGACTCTCGCGTTGTCCTGTTGCAGCAAAACACCTTTAGAGAGTTTACCTCGGCGTTTTTCACGGATGGCGGTTCTCAGCTGGTCAAACAAGTTAGCATAGTACACTCCAGTTATTGTACTTCTCTTGGGTAAAAAGCCCAACATAATAACGCCTTTTGCGTCCCAAAATACTGTGGCCATCACCTTGCCAGCAGATGGTTGCGTCTTGAACTTCTTTGGCCTCGGAGACCCAGGCCCTACCCACTGACGACTCTGAGCTTTATTCTCTGGCTCATAATAATGAACCTAAGTCTCATCTGCAGTCACCAGACGCAAAAGAAAATCATCTTTTGACCTAAAACGCTTCAACAAGGCGCTGCATACTGATTCTCTGGTTGCCATTTGCTCATCGCTAAGGGATTTGGGGACCCAACGGGCTGTTAGCTTGCGCATACCTAAACGATCATGTAAGATTGTTAAAACGCTACCATGTGAAATGCCTAATGCCTGCGCTATTTCTTCCACCTAAATTCGCCTATCAGAGTATACCAGATCCCGAACTTTCTTACACATTTCTTCGTCGGTGGCATCCAGTGGGCGTCCAGACCTGGTTTCATCTTCTAAAGACGTTCTACCGCGTTTAAATTCCCCTACCCAGAATTTAACCTGCGCATAAGATGGTGCAGAAGACCCATAAACATCGGCTAACTCGCCGTGTATTTCCTTGCCTGTTTTACCTTTTAAATACAAGTACCGAATTACAGCATGGTACTCAACTTTAGATGAAAAGCATGCCTTTGCATCACTAGCCATGTTTGACATTCAATATCTTATTAAAGAATGACTCGATACGCGTGCAGTTTTGTACCCATGTATAAAACATATATTGAAACAAAGCATGAAAATCGTGACTGTCTCGGTCTATCTGAAATACGCTGGTTATTTATTGACACGCCCTCGTATTAATGTGTCGTTAGTGCGATCAAAATGTTACAATGTAACAATAACATTTTGTGAATTTGAGCTCACATACACTATATTTGGCGGCATCTGATACGTTAGTTGGATTGTAAACTTGTTACACTCTGTTACAGGATGTTACATTGATAAAATAATCAAGGTAGTTCATTTATTCGTGTCGTTTTCGTGCGCTAGATGAAAACAAATGACCCCTGAGAGCAGTGAACACACTCGTTAAAAAGGAAAACAGCTGAAGTGTCAAGCTGTTTTGGCCTTCCAGCTATACTAGCTAGATTCGACCAGCTAGGCCTCATCAATGACCCTCTTGTACATTTTCGAAATTTCTGGAATGGTATCAATGATCACAAAACAACAACAACAAAAAAACAACAACAGAAATTATGAACTATACCGGAGTACAGTGGGACGTTTAACGGCCGCCACATGGCACTAACACCAACTGTACTGAAAAAAAAAAAAAAACCTCTCCAAAAGGAATGACCTTTGAAAGTAATGAACACATTCATAAAGCTCAAACAACTGAAATGGATCAGACCAGCTAGTTTCGGCCAATTAGGTCTCAACAGTGAATCATGCTCATACAAAATTTTCAAAATTCCCGGAGTGAAACAGAACGTGTGTGTGTGTGTGTGTGTGTGTGTGTGTGTGTGTGTGTGTGTGTGTGTGTGTGTGTGTGTGTGATATAAGAGCATCATCATTTACCTCATTACTGCTACAGTCGACTGATCTTACACAGTCGTCAAGAGATAGAGCATTAATGCATCTGCGACAACGCACCGCCTCTGAAAATATTAGAATCACGTCATGGGAAATGAGCCGATTTAGCATTTGCGAATAGCATAGGTTCAGACGAGCCTGAGCATTCGCACAGTCTCGCAAGAACCTATGCTTTTCACTCACCTAAGTAGAAATTGCAGCCGAAAAAACTAGATATTTGGCCAGACATGCGCATTGATTTATCCGACGGAAAGTCCGAAGAACTTTTTTCTCGCAACCCGGCTCATGAACGTATGCTCAATGATTTATGTGTGTGTTTTTGAACATATACAAAACGCACTGATACAGTCCTCCTGCGAAATCGCATTGACTCATCAAGGCGTTTGTCTTATGTTGATACGTTCTGCAGTGGCCAGTGACAAAGAAGGCCTTTATCAGACTGCGTGGATGCGCCGGCTGATCTGGGCATTCGTTGTTTGCTTACTGTATTTATTCTAAGTATTCCGTACTTTAACTTCCCAGCAAGCACACAACGTGGTTACAACGTCGCTGCAAAGTCGCTGATATGACATTGTGTGTTTGCTGGGTTCTTACCGTATTTATCTTAACATAGTGACAAAATGTGTAAATCCTGATCAAACGCCACGTTCTGTGGCGTCTGATTTGGATCTACACTGTTTGTTCAGGCATGTCTGTCCTTATACTTACGGTAACTACGATATGATTCAAAGTACTCAGCAGATTACCAGCGGGCACATATCGCTGAAACAATCAACGTTCGAATCAACGTTGAATCGACATTGTTTCAAAGTTGTGTACCTGCTAGGTTAACTCCTTACCTTTTTTGCCCTAGCATTTGAAATAAGTACCATACGACACTCTTGTCCTCATTGGCGGACACTCTTGTCTTTATTGGCGGAAACTACCGATTTCTTAGGGAGCTATCAGAACAATTACATGTACCTGTACAATGCTCGCCAAGTTGTATATGGAATTGAATGGGAAAATAGTGAATGCATTTTAGATATACTTCAATGATTTGCTGGTATCTCTATATCCTGATCAGACGCCGTGCTGTTTTATTGTTTGTTCAACATCTCTTCTTTGGATGTATTGGAATGGTTCCCTTTCGTGACTCTGGCATTTCCTTGGTAACTTCATATTTCATATGTCTTGGTTTTATGGTTATTCCAATATAGGGATCAAACATGTTTTTTTTTTCATGCATTAACATTCGCCAGGTCCCATGGGAGGTGTTGAAAACCGAGGCCGATGCTATTATTGCATAAAAACTGAAAACATTTGCTACATTTCGCGTTATGTCTTGCACTATTTTGTTTCGCCTTTTCACTGATGTCTCGCGAACGAAATTTCCACTTACTATGCTCCTTGTAGGGCCGGGAAGTACACATCACGTAACGGCAGCAAATCTGTGGCCCCGGTACGGTCATATTGAAAGTTGCGTAGCCGTGCATTAACAGTGCGTGAATTGCCTTGTTAATACACGGCTTTTCGCCGGTTAATGCACGGCTGTTAATAACGTGCGACACTGCTTTTTATGCAATAATACAAAATAAATGTCTGTGTCAGTAAACATATTATAACTTGTCAAAATTTGAGTGAATCAGCATGTTGTCTCAACCGCGGACAGACTGACAAACAAAACGTTTATTTTCTTACGTCTTGTGTTACAAGACATATAAGGAACAACATATTAGCTGAGGTGGCAAATATTCATATTAATTAATTCTAAGTATATTTAGCTTATTTCTACAATAATCATAGTGCATTTAAAATTTCCTCGCTAGTATCACGGTCAATTCATTTAAAGGGGAGAATATGCAGCTCAACAATACGAATGACTTAATGACAGTTGCAGTGCTACATCTACTCAGTATCACGCACTACCATCAAAGATAATGAGATAATACTTAACCTTTGTCACTGTCTGGGCAAATTCAGCAACAAATAACTGATGAAGTTTCTCCTATTATATGGGATGTTAGCCTATATGTGCGTCACAGCAAATATCAAGAGGATTGGACAGACTTATTAGATTTTCCGCCAATAAAGATAACTTTGGTGACCTCCCGTTTGATTCCTGCATATCTAGTCCCTTCTTTAAAAGGGTAATCTCTAAAGGAAAGAATTGGCTTCTCTGGGGAGCACATTCTTCCCTTTTAGAGTAGACCGAATTTCTGAGGGGAGGCAAAACAAATTTCAGAGGTTTCTCCCTTTAAAGTGCATTAAGTCCCCTTAAGACTGTTTTAGGTTAAGATATTGTGTTTAAATAATCTAATCCATTTTCTAAACCGTTTTGGGGTCGATTGTTTACAATCGAGCCAAAGTATACATACACCAAATTTCCTTAAAGTTGTTGTCCACGTGATTATTATCATACCAATGAAATCAAACCGCGGGTGTGTACGAAGTCCAGGTATCATTTATTTCTTGTCGCTATGACGTAAGAGTCCGTGTAAAGAAGGTTATCCGTAAAACCTGGACTGGGATATTTGCAAACAGTGTAGGCCCAGATAAGAAGCGGCGTGTGATCAGGGTCTGCACTTGCTGCTTAAATTACAGAAAGTTAAAGGTTAAATGAAACAGTCTTTAGACTCCGTTCAGGACCATTTTCCCAGCCTACACTCAGACACAATCGATCCACCAGTGCTGTCAGTCCCTTGAATTTATTTCGTTTTCGAAAATTAAGATCACTTTGTTGTTTGGTTCCGTTTGCATTAAACATTATTGGTATAAATTTCATTTTGAACAACAATAAAATAGCACAGGTATCAACCTTTTAGAAACTATATGAGTCCCAGTGTCTGAAAACGTACAATCGGATATGTTTGTCCAGCAAGTTTTAGTTAGCCTGCACATTCGTGCAGTCTGATCAGAATCAACACTGGGTGCATTTTGGATAGCCAAGGATGCAAAGTTTCTTCATGCGGACAATGAAGACTCTGATCAGACTGTGCTAATTGCAGACTGATTTGAGACGTCTTTGGGAGGACATGTTAAAATGTACGTTTTCTGACGTTGCGGCTCGTTATTTTGCATAGATACTGACCTGTTGTGATCAGGCAGATGGCAAACAGAAGTAACGTTACTGTGAAATAAAAGAGAAAACAATCTTAATTAATCCTTGCTATGCTGAATGAATCAAGATGTCAAAGCCACTTCTAATTTTCAGCCAATCAGATAACTTGATCATGCTGAATAAATTAAGATGTCACAGCCACTTCTAATTTTCAGCCAATCAGATTACTTGATCATGCTGAATAAATTAAGATGTCACAGCCACTTCTAATTTCCAGCCAATCAGATTACCTGATCCAGTTTGTGGGTACAAATTCACATACTTAATGTCAAACAGTGCAGATCCAGATCAGTTGGCTTATTCAGAAGCCAACTGATCTGGATCTACACTGTTTGCAAAGGCAGTTAGATATTCATCTGAATCAAAATTATAATCTAAAATGCCCCTCTTTAAACAGTTTGCAAATTTTGCAGGCCCAAAAACAAACACGAGCAAACTATTTCTCCGCAAAAACGTTGAATTCAGAATACCGTAATAACCCTAAGTATTAGGACAGACAGTCCTGAGCACACAGTGCAGACCTAGATCAGACATTACAGAGCGCATTTCTTGTGTCCATAGTGTATTGATATGTTTCGCATTTCTCCACAAAATACTGCAGAAAAAGTAGAAACGATGCCCTGGTAGAGCCATAGCCACAGAACATAGCCTGCCGATAACACCAGGGAACGGTAAACGAACAAACATATTACTATTTAACGAAAGGCGAAGCAACCAGCGCCCTTTTCCCGCAACAGATGTGACACAATACCAGACAGAACCATGAAAGGCGATTCTAATGAGTACAGGCAGCATATGATGCGCAATGCACGAAAATGGTCCTTATGCAATTTGAGGGCAACGCAGGCCCTGATCAGCCTGCGTATTCGCGCAGGCTGATCAGGGTCTTCGTTGCCTGCTTACAGAATCAATGGATATTGTAGTATATTTAGACGAACAGTGAATGTCCAGATCAGACTGTAAAGATGCGCACGCTTAGCTGAACATTCGCCGTTGGCAGATAGCTTACGGGCCTTTTTCTGACGTCATATGTTTTCGTACAGAAATAAGAAACTTATTTTTACATCTTTTTTGTGGTTCACAACTGCATGTCTTCATGTTCCCTTTGAACAGTATGAAGAAAGGGGTCATGGGGTGGTGGAGGCGGAGAGAGAGAGAGAGGGGCGGGGGGGGGGGGGGACGGAATTTGGTTAAATACCTTAATATATATATATATATATATATATATATATATATATATATATATATATATATATATATATATATATATATATAAATATATATATATATATATATATATATATATATATATATATATATATCAAAACAGACAAAGTCCACAATACAGGATAATATATCCACAAAAGAAAAAAGTAAAAGTGCCTTGAAATCTGTGAAAATTTAATTTCTTAAAGCGTTTCACTGCTATCAATTTTTCTTTTGTGGATATATATATATTCATTGCGAAGCACTGAAGAAGTCAGTAAGTCAGTTTTTAAAAGCTGCATAATTCTGAAAATTCACCTTACAACAGCTATATACGATTGTTCTATTATTTAGGGGTTTGGGTATATACACAGACTTGTTGACCCGTTTTAGTCTGGAGACCCTAAAAAGGGGTAATTGGCAACCAGTGCAGATCCATATCAGTCACAGAATGCGGCGTCTGACTAGGGTCCCCACTGTTTGCAAATGGTTTAGCGATTTTTTCTACCGGGAATATCTAAATCACATAGCCTGACAAACCTAAAATGGAAATTCGACCCTTCCAATATATAGTGTGGGGGCTCTAGCTTTCGCATATGAGGAAATTGTATATTTGAGCTGTGTGAGTGTGTATTTGTCACATATACAAATATGCAGCAAATGTGTAATATATGCGTCACACATACGAATACGTAACAGATGTGTAAATTACGCATTGTTTGATAATGAATGAGACACACATACACATATATAACTGTTACGTATGGGTACAGCGGTACGCTTATTAAACACATATATCGCAGATTCGTATGTGTGTCATATACACTCTCACAAAGCTGCCCTTAAAATCAAGCAAACAATGAGAAAGTTATCGAAGTTTGGAGATTCCAAAATTACTTTAATGGACGCTGCCACGTTGAATATTCGAATGAGAATTTATGTTGTTATAAAGCCCTATTTAAATATGCAAAACCTAAGTAAATAGTACATGCAACCGATATTTTACCTCTTTATTTTGTACATAGCTTCTTCCCTACACATGCATTAACTTGGCTTTGAAATCAAACTATTTTCTGTCAGATAACATTTGATTCTTTTTTCAGTAGAATCTAATTAAATATTAAAAAGCAACCGACACCCTTGAGAACCCATTACGAAAACACACCTATTCAAGTAAATTGAAAATTTCACCAGCAAAAACGGAAAGGTTTCAGATAAAAATTCTGATATTTTTCATATTTCTGCTCAAAACATAGATTGTGGATATTCGTTAGAACCGCCTCGGCAAGGCGATTCGTACGAGTACCCACAATCTATGTTTTTGAGCAGAAATAAGAAAATGTATACCCCTGTAAACCCCAGTTTTACCATATGAAAGTGGGGTTTAATGGGGTCAAAATCAAATTGGTTTGATTTCGTGATCAATTTGAAATCTTTAAACGTCACTAGCATTCTTAGCTCCTATTCCAATAATGATTTTGATCACATTTGTATTAAGATACATGGCTTATCAGGGTCTTTCATATTAAATATATTCTTCAATAATGCCGCCATTTCCTTTAAAGTGCAAATCAAAACTGCAGGAGACGACATTCTATTTTTTCATTATTTTCAAGTTCAGAGAACATGTCTTGACGTTACTTGTGAATCGTCTGCTGTAGTTGTAATTAGCATTTTAAGGGTGAAATACTTTACGTTCTGGTCCAACTTCTATTTTTGAATGATTCACTGGTCATACATGTATGGTGATCGGAAACAAAATCACAGAAAAAAAATGACAGAAAAAAAAGTAACAGGAAAAAGGCACAGAAAAAAAGTCACAGGAAAAAAAGTCACATTTGATGAATATTTAAAAACAAATTGTCAATGATGACATTTTTTCATTAACAAATAAGCTTTGTTTTCAAAATATGTGAAAACTCATATTTTGTTGTTCTTTGCATAATTATACGATATTAAATTATAAATCATTACCTCTCAAAACAGTTATGACAAAGCAAGATCGTAATTTCATTTTTTTATGACTTTTTTTTTCTTAGCCAAATTTATGACATTTTTTTCTGTGATGTTTTATCCTACATTCACATGAATATACGTTATTACAAGTACTATTATATATTCTTACCTTTTATGAGCATTATGAGTGCACCTGTAACAGTAACAATACGGTAATAGTTAACATGTACCTGTTTTACTCAAAATATTCGGACAGACAATGCCAGACGGGACACACCAAACACAACACGACATTAAACAAGGCTAATAGCTCTTAAAAATATGTTTTTTTTTTTTTTTTTTTTTTTTTCAATCCAACAGTACTGATGTTTTTCTTATTTCACTATAAACACATATGTTGTGGGTACTCATTAGAAGCGCCTCTTCGAGGCACTTCTAATGAGTACCCCAACATATGTATTCGTGGTGAAATAAGAAAACTATTTACCTGATACCACTCTTATCTGGACCTATGAGGGCTAAACACGAAAAAAGCCCCGCAGCAAACACTGGAATAGGCCACAAGAGCCCATAAAGAATGAACCACGCTTGAGCCACCATCTTAGAACGGTCAGTAGTAATGACTACTAGGGTTTAAATCGACTATACTGGCACTGTATGTTCTCCCTAGGTTCACAGGTTGTATTTTGTTTTACAAAACAGCGTAGACCCAGATCAGACGCCGCAGAACGCGGGGTCTGATCAGGGTTTACACTTGTTTACCACAAACACCACAGTTTATAGACACATCAACGGGTAGTGAAATGGTCCTGCAAACTACATAACCTATGCTGTCGCTCACGCAAGCGGTACGCAAAGGAGAAGCTTTAGCCAAAGGTCTGGACATGGCGCCTTGTTAAGGGGCCGAGCATGCGCACTGAAATATTCATTCGAAGTCCAAAGAGCCCTTTCTCGAAACATGGCTCATTTGATCTTTTAACGTTGTCAAATCCAGACCCTTAATATCATGACCATATTCATCATAAAATTTGAACAAATACCTGACATAGACATGTATATTGTGTCTAAAAGGAGCTAGCGAAATCACAGGGTAAACTGCTTATCTAAATGTGTGTCTATACTGCTTGTTCAGGCAAGTATGTTCGAGTATTTATCACGAAAACGCGCCTATATAATTTTGACCCCCCCCCCTTAAACCCCTCTTTTATATAGTAAAACTAGGGTATACAGTGGTATACATTATCTTTCTTATTTCTTCTCAAAAACATAGATTGTGGGTACTAACGAGTACCCACAACCTATCACAATCTATGTTCTGAGCAGAAATAAGAAAAATATCGGAATTTTTTATTTGAAAATTTTCATTTTTTGGTTGTAAAATTTTCAGTATATTTGAATAGGCATGTTTTTATAATGTTACGATACGTCGAATAACTATGATCCCGAGCTGTCTGGCCTCTGCTACCGTATTTACTCTAATTAATGGAACAGTAAGAGCAAAGAATGTAGACCAAGATCAGATGCAGAACGCGGCGTCTGATCAGGATAGACACTGTTCGCCACTCAGTGAGCAGTTTTTAGACATATTAAGGGGTACAAGGATATGGCTACGGAGTTGAAATGCTCTAATAGTGATGTGAATGAACTATTTCTTCTGTGTAGATTTCAATGATAGGGTTTATAGCTTAGCAAGCTGGGTAAAAAAGTCAGCAGACGATATTTTGAAATATTTTTTTCTTATTTTCCCATATAACAGGTTTAAGACATTTTATGCAAATTGTCTCTGAAGAACTTTAAGGCTCCATATTCTTCAAACATAGACTTTTTATCATTCAAGAAAGGTTTAATAAAATTGATATATGGTATTAATACGAACATAAACCGTGGCACTTAACAGCCTGTTAAATTACAGTTAGTCTCTCGTTCTTGACCTGGATCAAAAATGATATGATTTCTTTTTCGTATCTCTGAATTGATGTTGACAACATTAATTGAGAGATACGATAAAAATCATTTCATTTTTAATCCAGTTGACTAACTGAAATTTTACAGGCTGTCATATACCACATTTTATGTTCGTATTAATACCACATATCAATTTATTTAACCTTTCTTGGATAAAGAAAATGTCTGGTTGCTTTTCCGCCACTTTTACAGGGGAAACATATCTTGTGACTTCCTGCATACGAATCCAGCTGGTAAACAACGTTGAATCAACGTTGAATCGGCGCTGTTTCAACGTTGTGTTCCTGCTGGGGAAGCCACTTCAGGAAAAGGATGTACTTATAAAGGAAATAATTTACTCGCGACGGGAGCAAATTCATTCCTTACAGAGCAGATCCCGGTTCAGTAGGGACACAAAATAATGTTAAAGTTACCTCCCCAGAAACGTGTATCAATTTCCCTTAGCAATTTATACCTGGAGTCCCATAAAAGGGACATTGGCAAACAGTATAGATCGAGATCAGACGCCGCAGGACGCGGCGTCTGATCTGAATCTACACTGTTTGCATTAAACACAGAAATGTCTTTTAAATATGGTAATAATACAAAATCAGACATCTCATTCTTTTACAAATGGATTTGTCCACACAGCTGCGATATAAGAGACCACTCGGCATAAATGGGTTAAACTTAACTTAATCCTTTATCCTTTATGGCATTTATATCCAGCGAAGACTCAGTTCGGCGCGTGCATTGGCGCAGGTTGATCAAAATCTTGTATATCCAGCTTTAACCAAATTTTTTATCCTTGGCTGTCAAAAAGCGCCCTGCAAAGTCTCGGATCGGAAGGCCCAAATGCGCAAAGCTGAATCCGCACAGACTGAGTCCCTGCTCATTTGATTATTTATTAAGGGGACTGGATACGATTGGTAAATTTTCCGCCATCTTTCACAAGGGAGAACTTTTGTGACTCAGTTTGCTTTCCTGCAAACCAAGCAAATTCTGAAAAACAGTCTACTCCCAACGGGAGCAAATTCTTTAATATTATAATTTAGACTCCTTCTCAAAAAGGAGAGAATGCAAATTAATCAGTTGTCTCCCCATGAAAGTGTATCATTTCCTCTTAAATAAAGTAAATAAAGGACTAAAACAGTCGAGGATTATTAACCTTTACCACTCTATTCCCAGAAAACAGGATTTGACATTTCATGCAAATTGTCTATTTTTCCCAGAAAACAGGATTTGACAGTTAAAGCAAAATGTCTCCTTAGAGACAATTTGCATGAAATGTCAAAACCTGTTTTCTGGGGAAAATAAGAAAACAAATATTTCAAAATGTCGTCTGCTGAATTTTTTACCCAGAGTGCTAAGCGTTAAAAGAAAACAATCGTTGCTCCATTTAAAACACAAAATAATAATGCGTCTGTACCCTCAAGGAACGTCTCCGAAGAAATGTTATAGTAAGTCAAGCCTTGGTTTACTATCTTATCATTTATCAGCATATCTCTGACCTTTTCAAAGTCAAAACGTCTGTCCCGGAGTGCTTGACCTGATTATACAACAAATGCCTTCATGAGTAGCTCTAGATCACACGCTCTCTCGGAATGAGCATCAGCTGATAAACAAACAAACAACAACAACACAAATGGAAAAAGAAAAGTGATCAAATTCAGTGAAGATTATTTTTCCTAAGAATTCTGACGGATAGGCCTAAGCAAACAATGTAGACCAAGACCAAGATCGGAGCAACGTTGTCGCGACGTCATGAGGTCGCGTCGACTTCGGATCGACGTTTTTACGATGTTGTGTGTTTACTGGATTGTCCCTCTCCATCTCCTATAGCTGTAACCTTCATTCAGCATCTTCATGTCATACCCACCCACATTCTGCCCTTACAGTGACTCCTTCCTAATCTGCCCTATTGAGTACTAGCCTATTCGTACCTATTCGCACGCTAATAAAACTCACATTCTTATCCTGCCTTCCCGGAGTCACAGCCCACCACACTCAACCACGCAATGAAGCAATTTTTATACTATCCCACTGTACCCAATGCTAATATATTATTAGCCTGGATTAGGCTGGATATTATGCGGCAGACTGCATGCCCAGTTGTCAACCCAAGTCATTGGTGATGGCTATGCTTCACTCTTTAATTGCAAGACGGCGATCAGGCCTCAGACTCAATGACGGCCTCTTCGTAAAACTTTAACCAGTAGGTTGGGGCCTGACTAAATGTCTTTGGGTTTGCCCGCCGTGGTTCAACTATTGGTTGTCATTTACTGGCATACTGTAGAATTAGCCATGAGTACTCGTCTTTGTTTATTACAGTGATTAATTTATTTTTTTTTATGTTTTCGCTTTGATGCATTGACTGAGTTTGGAGCCTTAATGCGAACCGAATTTTTATGTATATGTATTTCTGTATTAAGAGTAGCACCGGGACCCAGGGTGAAGTTGGCTAGCTGTAAAAGTGCTTTCAACCCCACCCTCCCTTCCCGCCCCGGTGGTTTACTCTACTGACCGTTCTAAGGCGGTGGTTCGGTGTTAGTCTTACTCTTTGTTGCTATGTGATTTATTCTACGAGGCGATTTGTTTTATGTCTTACCTTGTGTTATTTTGTTCTTGTGTTTTTCAGTCCTTTTAGCATTGCAATTATCTCGCTTGGGGAAGAGAGAGCTAATCTTAGTGCTTTTCGTACGTTTGTTCGATTTGTGCTTGTTTGGTTTTGTCTGTTTCCTCTTTCTCTTGGTGTCTGGGAAGGGCTGCGGTTTGTGATTGTGGCACTCCCTGGACTTTTCTCTTACCGTTTTTTTCATACCTCTTGTGCCACTGAATTATTCCATTGCACTACCTTTCATACCTTTAAAAATGCTACATTTATTACATACAGACCCCAAGCTTAGCCAATCCTACCCTACGCCTATATTCATCTGTTTCTATTCTGTGTAAATTCCTCCATTATGGAACATCTCATCCAGGAGTAGTAGCTGATTAAACCGTCACGAAGGCTAAATTTCTTTGGCTGTTCAACTATATATAGGATGCCACGATATGATCTGTGCCACAACTTATAACCATTGCATTCTTTCTTTCTTTTTGGTACAAGTTCTAGTCGCTTATTATTTGGCAGCCTGTGGTATATAACACAGCCTCCAACCGTGATATTTTACGGAGCATATATTTGTAGGTTCTAGCATTGGATAAATATCCAGGCTAGCATTGGATAAATATCCAGGCGACAAGAACTTCCACAGATAACTCTAATAAACTGTTTTTAGTACATACATTTCTAGTATCTGACAAATGTCCTCACATGCCCCCAACAAGTCAGCAAGAACAGGGTTACTATACCTCAAAGTTGTTTGCATTCCAATAAACCGTGGTCCAAATTTCCCTCGTGTTTATTACAAAGAAGAAAAACGGGTTCCATGAACGCGATCTAATTACATTGTAAAATGTAAGTCCAGTGGCTATCTTGAGCTTCACGGGTAACCTACTGACTTCTCTGTTGTTGCCCGTAGTGACTTCAATTAGCAGATGGCACTTTCCAGGTTGAAACGTCGTCTCACATACATGAAGGAATTTCAACGATGGATACAGGGTGACTTTATACAGTGATCCCTCGGTCCAAGAAGAGTCTATCGCCTAACCAAATTGTTCTTTCCATTTGTTTTAATTTACTTCCATTTTAACCAGCTGTTGATACTGATTTCACATTTAGCTATCTTTATGCTGCTCTTTTTCCCAGTTGTATTTTCAGCAAGACGACAAATGTTTCCGAACAGTGAGATTACTTTATGTATCAGTGCTTCAACTGGCAGTATACCCATCACGAAAACATGCCTATATAATTTTGACCCCTTAATCCCCACTTTTATATAGTAAAACTGGGGTTTACAGGGGTATTCATTATTTTTCATATTTCTGTTCAAAACATAGATTGTGGGTACTCGTTAGAACCGCCTCACCGAGGTGGTTCTAACGAGTACCCACAATCTATGTTTTGAGCAGAAATATGAAAAATATCAAAGTTTTTTATCTGGAAATTTTCGTTTTTTGGAGGTGAAATTTTCTATATATTTGAATAGGCGTGCTTTCGTAATGCCGAGATAACGCAGATACGGAATCATAGCTCTTGATAAGGCGCTTTTTTTCAACCAAAGTGTATCTATATGAATACCCACAACATATGTTTTCGTCGAGAAATAAGAAAACTATTTACATGATACCCACTCTTATCTAGAAAAAAAAGGTAAGAGAAAAGTCCAGGGAGTGTCACAATTACAAACCGCAGCCCTTCCCAAACCCCAAGAGGAAGAGGAAACCGACAAATCCAAACAAGCACAAATCGAACAAACGTACGAAAAGCACTAAGATTAGCTCTCTCTTCCTCAAGCAACACTAAAAGGACAAAAAAAAAACACAAGAACAAAATGACACATGGAAAGACATACAACAAATCGCCTCGTAGAATAAACCACAAAGCAACAAAGAGTAAGACTAACACCGGGACCACCGCCTTAGAACGGTCAGTAGAGTAAACCACCGGGGGGTTTAAAGCACTTATACAGCTAGCCAACTTCACCCTGGGTCCCGATGCTACTCTTAATACAGAAACACATAAAAATTCGGTTCGCATAAAGGCTCCCGACTCAGTCAATGCATCAAAGCGAAAACACAAAAATAGACCTATGTACTGAAGTAGCAGTATTGATTCAGGGATTGCTATCTATATATAGTACCTACTCTTATCTAGACCTATGTACTGAAGTAGCAGTATTGATTCAGGGATTGCTATCTATCTATCTATCTATCTTCCGACTTCCGATACTTTTTAACCTCTGTGGAGGACCAGAAGGGATTCCGGTATTACAAAGAATTGAAGGGGGTTAGGGGAAATAAAAGTTGTGCAAAGTTGGTGAAATGAGTTTGTACAGTAAAAGAAGAGGGTTAGTATAGACAGCATTACTGGACTGCCAGTGTAGGCAGTAAGACAATATTGACTGGTAGAGCATTCCAATGAACTATAATTCTTGGAAAGAAGATATATTTATAAGTCTTTGAGAGTCGGGATCTGCTGGTAGACTAGAGGATGGATGTATCTAGAATGGCTGAGGTTGCATGTAAGATTGATGCAACTACAACAAGGTCATATGTGAGTACACCATTATCAATCGATTGTCAATTCGACGTTGCTCTAAGAGTCGCCATTTTAGGTCCTGTAGCATTGAGGTGACACTGGATCTGTAGCGATAATCTCGAGTGGCCCACCTGGCTGCTCGTCGCTGAACTGATTCAATTTTCGTTGTCTGTGGCTGTGTTTGGTGACCATACTGAAGAGGCGTACTCCATTTGCGGTCGAGTGAGGTCTTGTAAGCTATTGATTTCAGGTCTTTGTTATGGACCTTTATGTTTTTGACATAGCCAAGTGTTTGGTTCTCCTATTTAGTGATATTGCTGATATGTGAGCCCCAAATAAGGTCATCAGAGATAGTGACCCTAGGTATTTTGCAGAAGAGACACTTTCTAAGACTATATTGTGCAATATATACTTGGAGGCGATAAGATTTTCAAATCTAGTGACATGCTAGTGGCATTTTGGTGGGTTAGTCCATATCCCAGGATTTTTTCCGTTACAGCTTAAGAAGGTCTTCTTGCAAGATGCTAACCTCAGATAGTGAATTTATGGCAAGATACTTTGCTGTGTCGTCTGCGAAGAGTCTGACTTAAGATTTGACTTTCTCATGGAGATCATTTATACATGCTAAAAAGAGAATGGTCCGAGAAGGAGCCCTACGGAACACCGGAGGAAATTAGAATACAATCAGAGGTGATACCGTTAAAATCTATAGCCTGCTTTCTGTTTAATATCTAAAAAGTTTTTGATCCATTTCAGAACATCTCCTCTGATCCCATAATAATGTAATTTCTGGAGGAAATTTTTCGTTGTCAACCTTGTCAAAGGCCAATGTGTCAAAGGCTTTACTAAATCAAAAATTAATTCAGTCTGTTTTCCATTTCGCATATTCTTAGACAGCCCATCAATAAGTAAGATCAGCTGTGTCTCGCATGATCTCTTTTCTCGGAACCCATGCTGTAGCTCGTACAAGATGTTTTAAGTTCGTAAAATGTTTTGAGAGACTGGAGGCTACAATGTGCTCTAGAACCTTGCATAGGACACAGGAAAGGGAAATGGGTCCACAATTTGCTGGATCTGATCCGTCTTTTTTTTTTTTTTTTTTTTTTTTTTTTTTTATAGATGGAGGATACATTTGCTTCTTTCTAAATATATGGAAGTTTTCCTTGGTCGATTGGTCTTTGGAAGATCAGCTGTAGGATTGAGGCCAACTCTCTATGAAAAGTTTGAATGACTGTGAGCTTAAATTGGTCTGCCCTACCGCTTATGTGGATTAAGGCCTTTTAAGTTTTTCAATGCCCTCGGCAGAAATATGCATTCTGGGAAAGGGACTAGTTTTGAAAGGGTGATTTATTCCGGAGTCCGGCAATTCCTGCAAGCTCCTCTGAGCACGGGATGGTTCTAGATTTAGGACTGAATAAGGATTGGAACTGGTTATTTCAGCCATTTGCTTTTTACGTCTCTGTAGAGAGTTTCATGCTGTCCTCCTTTAGAGGAACTATATCCAACTAGAGTCCTGCTTAGAGTGTTTTAACAGACTATGAGAGTTTCTTGTTGCTGACCTTTGCGGGACTGTTCGTGTCAAGATCATTCGTTTCGTAGTTATAACGCCCAGTAAATCACCGAGGTTCTTTAATATGCCCTGTCTGTCAATCTGCGTACCAGGTGTTAAGTTCAGGGAATTTCTTGTGATTAGTAGGTCACCATGATCTCGGGCCTGAGCTGCTCCAACGTTTATAAGATTTATCTCTCCCGCATAAAACAGTGGATCTCATGACTGATCACGAGTTCCCGCCTTCCTTATGGGAATGAATCTGGCTATTCATTGCTGCAGTATAATGTAATGCTCCAGGGCACTATGACCATATGACCATAAACAGCATCACTGAAGCCCAATTTATGCCATTCTGTTTAGCTCTAGCTATCATAATCCACCCTATGTGCCATTAATGTGTATAATTTCACATTTTAATAATTCCATTTCGCTACATTTCGAATATTAGCATCTCCATTTCGCCCATTTCGTACAGTAGTATGACCCTTTGCGGTGCGGTACTTGTTTTTACCCATATATGGAAAATCTCGTGAGATTGAACGGTTTCTAGCGTAAATAAATGGCGGAAGTCGAGAGTAATAAAATGATCGGTAAATGAATGTCAGCGGCTTAAACATCACATTCACACTACGGCTTTCTAAAACGAGAAATTAAATCAGCTATGATGTTGGTAAAAAATATTTAACATTTGTAACATAAACAGTGCGTTTTGTAGAATAATTATTCTGCAACCTGCTCTAAATTTCGGACGGTACAGTCATTCAGAAATACATGTATTTCTGAATTTTAAAGTAAACCAAGGATTTGATTAATTGTGTTGGGATTTAACGACACGTCAGCCCTTGTGGGTCATTTTTTGTCGTCTCCCAGAGAAAGGGAGAAAAGAGATAGGAGAGAAATACATGAATGAGAGGGACATGGAAGAAAGAGGAATAGGAATGAAAGTGAAGAAACTGAAGAAATAAAAACTTTCCCTGTCTACCCTTACCTGCTACAAGGATAGCAGGCCTTGCCCAACTGTAATCCAGTATCAGTTGGATGCCCTGGTGACGTAAGATACAAGACACCTTCGAACCACCTGAGGAGGAAAACATGCCCGATGCAGGACTCAAACCCGCGACCCCCTGCTTGCGTCAGGTGCTCTACCAACTGAGCTAACCAGGTTGACAGTCCCTCCTATCACCACACTCCTCCCCTTTAAACTTCAAGAGCAAGTCATCAATTGAACATACTATATCAATTTCTAGCCTTTCCCCTCACACCCGGTTACCTCATAGCCATTAAAGTAAATTAAGGAAAATGTATGCCCGATGCATCTGACAAACCAACAACCCCCTGCTTGCAAGTCAGGTGCTCTATCAACTGAGCTAACCAGGCTGACATTCCCACCTGTTACAACAATTTGATAATGTTGTTGTAACAGGTGAAAAAATTCTACTCACCAATGCCGCGGCCGGGAATCAAACCCGGGCCGTCTGAGTGAAAGGCCAACACTCTACCATGTCACTATAAAAGCCGGCTTGTACTGCAAGGCAGTACAAGTGTATTATATACCTATACCCGGTGACATTCTCCCCCTCCAACTTGAAATTCGTCCCTGAATTACTAGGACTAAGGAGTCTGAGAATCATGTGAAATGAGACTCAAGGAGTTTTATGCACACACGTAGGTTATTTACGGTGGGCGCCAAATGTAACAGGTGAAAAAATGGAAATAACATTTTCCCCAACCGGGGATCAAACCCGGTCTGCTGGACTCAAAGTCCTACACTCTACCGCGTCGCTATAAAAGCCGGCTTTTATAGCGACGTGGTAGAGTGTTGGCCTGTCACGCAGACTGCCCAGGTTCGATACCCGGCTGCAGCATAGGTGATTAGAATTTTTTCACCTGAAACATCTTGGGAACCATATGTAGTAGTGATAGGTATATGATACACATTTGTACTGCCTTGCAGTACAAGCCGGCTTTTATAGAGACGTGGTAGTAGAGTGTTGGCCTGTCACGCAGACGGCCCGGGTTCTATCCCCAGCTGCAGCATTGGTGATTAGGATTTTTTCACCTGTTATATCTGGCGCACAATATAAATAACCCCATCTGATGGGCTTGGTGGCCCAATAGGGTTGGTGGCCTGGTATTGAGTGGTTGCTCAAATGAAGAATCGAGGACGAATCTAATTATGGATGGGGAATATGTAGTAGTGATAGGTATATAATACACTTGTACTGCCTTGCGGTACATGCCGGCTTCCATATGTAGTAGTGATAAGTATATGATACACTTGTACTGCCTTGCGGTACAAGCCGGCTTTTATAGCGACATGGTAGAGTGTTGGCCTGTCATGCAGACGGCTGGGGTCCGAAACCCGGCTGCGGCATAGGTGATTAGAATATTTTCACCTGTTACATCTGGCGGCCAACGTAAATAACCCCATTTGATGGGCTTGGTAGCCCAATAGGCTTGGTGGCCTGGTACTGAGTGGTTGCTCAAATCTTAAAAATGGAGGGGGAATATGTAGTAGTGATAGGTATATGATACACACTTGTACTGCCTTGCAGTACAAGCCGGCTTTTATAGCAACGTGGTTGAGTGTTGCCTGTCACGCAGATGGCCCGGGTTCGATCCTTGGCTGCAGCATTGGTGATTAGGATTTTTTCACCTGTTATATCTGGCGCACAATGTAAATAACCCCCTCTGATGGGCTTGGTGGCCCAATAGGGTTGGTGGCCTGGTATTGAGTGGTTGCTCAAATGAAGAATCGCGGACAAATCTTAAAATGGAGGGGGAATATGTAGTAGTGATAAGTATATGATACACTTATACTGCCTTGCGGTACAAGCCGGCTTTTATAGTGACGTGGTAGAGTGTTGGCCTGTCACGCAGACTGCCCGGGTTCGAAACCTGGCTGCGGCATAGGTGATTAGAATTTTTTCACCTGTTACATTGTCACTGTTGTGGCTTGAGTGCATGGTTTGAAAAGGACTGCCTGGGAAGCTCAGTAACCACCTGATTAGTTTTACAAGGATTGTGGGTTTGTCCCGCCTGCTTTTTCCTCACATATTTATAAAGTAAACTAAGAAGAAAATAGTGTGCTCGATGCATGATTCCCTGGTGCAAGTCAGGCACTCTGCCACAAGTAAACGAGCTGACTGTTCTGCCAATTACCACACTCTTCCCTCTTTTAAAGTGCAAGCCATCAACTGAACAGAGTAATAGTTTTTAGCCTCTACAGATACTTGGGGTCAGTAGAGGGTATATGTAGGACAAAACATTTGCATTTTTTGTCCTCTAATATTTTTTTGTTGTTTTATTTATTGAACAACATGCAGTGTCAAATTATGTTTTTCCCCTGTTTAAAAACATGTTTGAAAAAAATATATTTGCTAGAAAAATATTACAGTCGAGTCTGGTTACATTGGGCTGCCTTTTATTTTCTGCACCCTACATTCATAACTAACTATATCTCTCATTATCTGTTTCTCTATATGCTCAACACTTGGACATTTTGTTTAAATTAGCTTGAAGAAGAGGAGCTGGCACATGCATATGTGTCAGTCTTTTGCATTTTCCCAGAATTTACAAATTTAACATAATACAGAAAAAAATCTGAAGATTTCCAATTGCAAGCGTGAGTTTAATACCAGCCAAAGTATTAAGTGTTTTGTATTAAAACTTACTGCGTCTCACAATATTGCAGTGGATCTAATCAATAATTTATTTGAGTCAACCTTCGTGTTTTTTTAGCTCAAAATTTTTATCCTGCATGGTTGGGGATAAAATTGGCAGTTCATTTTCAAGGGGGTATCCCTATTCAAATTATGCTTGCCCTATATGATAACATAATCAGAGGCCTTTCATTCTTTGAGGTACTTTAAAAGAAGGGTTGCAACTGTTTAATTGTGGCTTTTGAATGCTGCACTGGACAAATACACAACCATGAAAACTTTATGTGCGCAATGTTGCCAGACTGTATGGTAGGATCAAATTTGATATTAATACCTTTCTAGCAATTTTTTAATCCCCACCGCGAAGCGGATGGGGGATTATAGAAATGGCCTTCGTCTGTCCATCTGTCTGTCTGTCCGTCCATCCATTTGTCTGTCCTTCCGTAACACTTTGTTGTCCGCTCCATATCTCCTGAACCCTTTAAAAGATTTTCATTAAACTTTGGTCAAATGTTCGCCTCAGTGAGTCGATGTGCAGAACCCATGTCAGCCATGCCAACTCAAGGTCACAGGTAACAGGTCAAGGTCATGGGTTTGTGTCTTGAATTTCTTGTCCGCTCCATATCTCCTATACCCCTGGAAGGATTTTCTTTTAACTTTGGTCATATGTTTGCCTCAGTGAGACGATGTGCAGAGCTGATAACTCAACTATCCTGGCACAAGGTCAAGGTCACAGTTCAAGGTCACAGGTCTGAGCCTTGAATTTCGTGTCCTCTCTGTATCTCCTATACCAGTGAAAGAATTTTCTTTAAACTTTGGTCAAATGTTCACCTTAGTGAGACGATGTGCAGAATCAATAACTCAACCATGGTGACTCAAGGACAAGGTCACAGTTCAAGGTCACAGGTTTGAGCCTTGAATTTTGTGTCCTCTCTGTATCTCCTTTACCCCTGGGGGGATTTTCTCTAAACTTTGGTCAAATGTTCACCTCAGTGGGACAATGTGCAGAACCCATAACAGCCCTGTGGACTTAAGGTCAAGGTTACAGTTGAAGATCACAAGTTTGAGCCTTGAATTTGGTGTTGGCTCCATATCTATTTTACCCCTGGAAGGATTTTCTTTAAACTTTGGTCAAATGTTTGCCTCAGTGAGATGATATGCAGAACCCATAACTCAGCTATGCTGACTCAAGGTCAAGGTCACAATTGAAGGTCACCAGTTTGAACCTTGAATTTTGAGGCCACTCCATTGCCATTTAGACTACCTTGTTAAATTTGGGTCAAATGTTCGCCTTAGTGAGATGATGTGTAGAACCTATAACTCAGTGATGCAGACTCAAGGTCAAGGTCACAGTTGAAGGTCATCCATCTCTTTCTTGTTCGCTCCATATCTCCTGAACCGTTTGAAAGATTTTCATGAAACTTTGGTCAAATGTTTGCCTTAGTGAGGCGATGTGCAGAACCCATAACTCAAGCATTCCGACTCAAGGGCAAGGTCACAGTTAAAGGTCACGTGTTTGAGCCTTGAATTTCATGTTCATATCTCCTGAACCCTTTGAAAGATATTTATTAAATTTGAGTCAAATGTTCGCCTTAGTGAGATGATGTGCAGAACCCATAACTCAACAATGCAGACTGAAGGTCAAGGTCACAACTGAAGGCCACCATTTTGAGCCTTGAATTTTGAGGCCGCTCCATTGTCATTCTGCAGCTGGGGATATAGCTGTCCTTCAGACTGCCTTGTTGTTTTTGTTGTTCAAATCCAGAATCTCCAAAATCAATACTAAAAAAACTGTGGTCGAATCTTACATTCTGTTTTATTTTAAGCAGTCAGCATAGCACTAGTTCCAGTATGCCATGAATAGAACAGACTAGACTGAAACAGTTTAAGATGTTTCGTGGACCAAGGGATTATTCTAAAATTGACTTGAAGCAGTTTGGAGGACACAAAGATGAGGTCAGTAGAATATAAGTTGTTTTAGATACTACATTCTAATGCACTCGCGTATGTAACGCGACGTCTGATTGGACAACGTCAAAAATTTGCGACGGTATATTCTGCGATATACTGTCGCAAATCCGACGTCATTACGTAACGTCGCTTCTCATTGGCTGGCATTTGGTTTTACGCAGCTCACAGCACTTGTCGTTTTGTGCAAATAGTACATTTTTAAAATAGAAAAAATGAATAAATGCATTAGAATGGGGATAACTGCATCAAATTTGTCATTTGGGGAGGTAAATCGGCGGTTTTACAGTCGGAAATTTCGTTTTACGGCGACGCTGACGCGTCGCCGTAAAACGAAATTTCCGACCGTAAAACCGCCGATTTACCTCCCCAAATACCAAATTTGAATGCAGTTATCCCCTAATTACCTGGTGTATATGGATGAATATATTCATACCTAGCTCGGATATAATGCAGATAATTCAATTGTTTTAAGGAAAATTACTGAAAGTTTTCTATTTTCTACAGAAAAATATAAATTGTGATTCTAATTAGAAGTGCCTCATCGAGGTGCTTCTAATTAGTAATGATGCGCATCCTATGAGTTCCAACAACATATTATGTATAGATACCCCTCTTATCTGGAGTATGTAATCCTATTTTTTAGATGCACAGTTTGCAAAATCTTTTTTATTTGCAAAATCTTACCTTCCATAATCATATGTGGATTCTGTAGTACATTAACCCTTAACCTGCTGCAAGTATTTCTGATTTGGTACACTTGAACATCCGTTATTTACCTTGTTTCCCCTGATTTTATTCATTCTCATGCTTGTGATGTACTAATGGACAGCTTACTATCATATATATTGTCATCTATACATGTAAATGTTCCATTATAAGAGGAATACAGTACTTTTGTTATATACTATTAGTTTTAAAAGCATCATCCAGTAGGGTTTTACTGCTTAGTATACTGGGTAAAAATTCCAGCAGCTGACCATTTGTAATCTTTTTCTTGATTTTCCCAGAAAATAGGATTTGACATTTCATGCAAATTGTCTCTAAAATAAGTACCATATTTACCCTAAGTATTGGGACACCTCATCTCCTTTCCATACTTCTCCTAAAATTTGAAAATGGCCTGTTCCACTACCTGCTGATGTGTTTAAAAGAGTACTGGATGAGTGGCAAACAGTGTAGACCCTGATCAGATGCTGCATTCTGCAGCATCTGATCTGGGTCTACACTGTTTGCTCAGGCCTGTCCGTCCCAATACTTAGGGTAATTATGGTATATTATACTTATTTCTGTTTAGTCTTAGGAGACAAGTTGCATGAAACGTCAAATCCTATTTACTTGGAAAAATAAGGAAAATAGCACCAATTTGTCATATGCTAAATAGGCCCATACAGTAGTAAAGGTTAACTGTGTCCTAATAGTGATATATTTTGGGGTTTTATTTCAGGTTAACTGCGTGGCATTTTCTCCAGACTTTGAGATTATGGTGACTGGGTCTGATGACCAGAGAGTCCGTGTGTTCAATGCTCAGGAAGGGACACTAGTCTGTAAACTTAAGGGACATACAGGTTACTTATTTTTTGTTATCAATCAGGTCTCAGATAGGATATTTTGTGCAAATAAAAATGGACATAGTTTGTCATACCAGCTTTAGAAAGCAGGTATATCAAAGAGGTCTAATTTCATGACTTTAGATAAAGAGAGTGTCCAGATGATAATTTTTCTAATTAATCTGCAAAAACATGTTACACCACAACCTCTTTATAACACTTTTGTTGGGGTCCATAGCATAAACCATGTTAGTTTAGCAACCCTGCTATATCCAAACAAAAAATGTATAGATTATATTGAAAAATGACCATTTATGGTCATTTTTCAATATAATCTATACATTTTTGGGATCCATCTTTGAACCGTGTTATATCCAAAACCGTGTTATATTGAACCGTGTTATAAAGAGGTTGTAGTGTATGTGTACTCATTAGAGCCACCTCAATGAGGTGCTTCTAATGAGTACCCACAACGTATCTTTATACCCAAAATACAAAGATTTTTGGTTGAAAAAAACGCTCCATATCAGCAGCTGTGTGATTTTCTTTTCCATTTGTCCATCAAACATTTCATCCATTTACACTAATACACTGTCATGACTTGCTTTCTGTAGTTGGGAGTGACATCAAACTTCATCAGACTCCAACACTCGGTCCTAGATCACCGACCACAAAATTAGGTCAGTGTGGCATGTCTTTGCAAATAAGACCTGGTTATTAAATTAAACTATTAGGATCCACCCGTCTGACTGGAGACCAGGAGGTCGCGGGTTCAACCCCCGCCGAGGTCGGTAACATTCTTTCGTGGAGATTGATCATGAAATATTTTCTACGGTCATTCTCTCCCTTCCGCTGATTCAAGAAGGGCAGTTGTCAGTTTCTGGCGAAAGAATGTGCACAATACTGGTTAACCGCTTAGAGGACTAAGCCTGCCCAGTAAACGTGTGGTTAGGTAAACTGACCGCGCTCGACATGACCCCATTGGGTTGACTGGGCCGTAAAACCTCAACACAAACAAATATTAGGATCCACTTCAGCTTCCATAGACATACTGTTTTTATCTAATTACCACGCTGTGCAATCAGTGTTTTCAAAATTATCTGAAAAACTTGCAGTAAAATGTCTGCCAAATAAGGGCACACTTTAAAAAAAAGATCAGCAGAGGTTTCCTAAAGAACATATTTAATGATACTTATGCAATTTTTATGCATTTTTATAAGAAGTAAACAAAATTACATGGGCTATAATCTGAAAGCTAAATAATTGCTTGACTGTGCGTTTATAGAGATATTTGCAATTATTAGGTCAGGCATGGCAAGTTGAAAAGAGCTGTCCTTTTGATGTAGATGCCTTTTTAGAATTTATTATTTTTTTTTATGCAGTATGCTGTTATGCTAACAGGAAATCAAAGAAATTGCATCCCTTGTGAAAATGGCAGAAAGTCTATCAGGTGTATCCTGTCCCCTTAAAAACTTAATAATATCAATTTTTTTGTGTTTGGACAGAAAATCATGAACAAACAATTTAGACCCAGATCAGATACCATGAAATGTGGTATCTGATTGGGGACTGCACTGCTTGCCATTCATCCAGCAGTTTTTGCCCCATCACAGATTATGAAATGGACTAGCAAATCTGGCCCAGAATACATGACATTTCAGCTGTTTTGTGAGTATGGTCATTGCTCTCAAGGGTCATTTCTTCCAGAATCTGTTGCTTCTATTTCTGGAAGAGTATGGTAAGGATATAAGGTGTCCTAATAATTAGGGTACTGTAAATGTCCTAAAATTTCAAACACTTTATTGGGCGGGTTTTTCAAAAAATCCATCCTTTAAAATAGCAATGTGAAGGCTGGTGTCGGGCCTCTGGTGTTTCAGTGAATTGCTTTTATATTTGGTAGGGATGAAGAGGAGGACCAGTAGGTGTTTCTTGTGTAGTAGTGCGCGGCAAAGCGAAGTACAAATAATTAATATGTATGTAAATATATAGGGTGCATAAATGACCAGTCTAACTGGTCCGGACCTTTTAGCCTCGTGGTTATGACGCTCGATTAGAGATCCAGGGGTACCTGGTTCGATCCCCGGTCGGGGCACTCGACGGGAATATTTTCTTTACAGGTCTATTTCTCTTCCTACTACATTTGGTGCCTGGTGCCAGGATGACTACCGTCGGAGCTCAAGGGCGATGCAATGGCAACGGAGCCACAAAAGAGCCTGGGAATAGTAGAAAACATTTGATACAAATGTTTCATTGTAGGATGGAGGAGTGTAGTAGTGCGCGGCAAAGCGAAGTACAAATAATTAATATGTAAATATATAGGGTGCATAAATGACCAGTCTAACTGGTCCGGACCTTTTAGCCTCGTGGTTATGACGCTCGATTAGAGATCCAGGGGTACCTGGTTCGATCCCCGGTCGGGGCACTCGACGGGAATATTTTCTTTACAGGTCTATTTCTCTTCCTACTACATTTGGTGCCGTGACCAGGATGACTACCGTCGGAGCTCAAGGGCGATGCAATGGCAACGGAGTCACAAAAGAGCCTGGGAATAGTAGAAAACATTTGATACAAATGTTTCATTGTAGGATGGAGGAGTGTAGTAGTGCGCGGCAAAGCGAAGTACAAATAATTAATATGTATGTAAATATATAGGGTGCATAAATGACCAGTCTAACTGGTCCGGACCTTTTAGCCTCGTGGTTATGACGCTCGATTAGAGATCCAGGGGTACCTGGTTCGATCCCCGGTCGGGGCACTCGACGGGAATATTTTCTTTACAGGTCTATTTCTCCTCCTACTACACTTGTGCAAGAGAGACAACTCTCACTTTCTTTGTTATTTAAAAAACCCGTCCATAATGATGTTAGGTGTTTTTCTTGTTCCATATTAGTTTGCTTTTTATGCAGTTGTTTCTGAAAAAACTCAGTGGAATATCAAACAGTGTCGACCCTGATCAGACTGCTCCTTCAGGAGCAGTCTGATCTGGGTCTGCACTGTTTGCATATGTCATTTTTGTCAGACACTTTGGTGTTTGAAATTTTAGGACTTTTTTTTTTTATAAATATGTTATTTAGAGCTATGATATTAAATGTTGATTTTTTTTCTTTCCAGGTGCAGTGAAGAGTGTCTGTGTAGCTGGGGATTGCAAAACATTTGCTAGTGGTTCTTATGACAAGACAGTGAGAATCTGGAGAATGACTGATGGTCAGACTTTACATGTTCTTGAAGGTAATACCAATGGCCTATAATCTTATGCCTGGCCCTGCTGAACCCAGATATGCCCTGCCTTTGCAAATTGTAGATCCAGATTAACTGGCTTCTGATCTGGATCAGATCTGTTTGGTCATCTGGATCAGCACTGTTTGCCATTAAATATATTAATTTGTATCAGTAACCTAGATCAGGTAATCTGATTGGCTGAAAATGAGAAGTGGGTGTGGCATCTTAATCTATTCAGCATGGCAAGGGTTAACCTTAAAATGCCAGTCACATATGGAGCAGGTGACACTTATTTTTTTTTTTTTTCCTTTTTTTCAGAGAAAGTAAGGCTTGACATTTCATGTGAATTGTCTGTCTAGCAAATGAGTACTGACATAGGAGTGTTAGTCTAATGGCATACAACTTTTCTGAATTCCTGTTATCTGCTATACACACCATTCCATTGACATTTGCTGAAATGGGTCTGCACTAAAGGGGAATCAAATCCTTTATTTTTACATTGAACCTATCTTTATAAGGGAGCAAAACAATTTTGACAGAATTATCTCCCTTGAGAGTGTTTCAATTGCCCTTAAGCCCTTTTCGTATGACAAAACTTATGTAAGCCATACCTTATTTACCCTAAGTAAGTGGGACACCTTTTCTACTAACATACTTGTCCTAAAATTTGAAATAGTCCATTCTAGTACCTCGAAAACATTGCTTTATGTATGGCAAATAGTGTAGACCCAGATCAGATGCCACAATCTGCGGCATCTGATCTGGGTTTATATTGTTTGCAAAGGCCTATCTGTCCCAATACGAGGTTTGTCTGTAAAGTTTGTGGACACGCTTAGAATATTAAGAAAAAGATGCAGAACATCAAAATAAATTATATAATCATAAATAACCATTCTTTATTAATCATTCTGTGAAAAATGGTACCACTGCTATGAATAGTAAATTTCCTATATGTCTTTTCTCACGCATACTAATGCATATCCGGGGCAGGTATCAACATCTTAACGTGATGACGTTACCTTTTTGTGACTCAGACGGCACTGAATGTCGTATCAGTTATTGCACTAACTGCACATGTTCAGCTGATTTAAAGTTTCTCGAAGTATTCTCCCTTCACATCGACACACTTTTCATGTCTGTGGATCCGTTTGTCATACACTGTACCACACAACAGTTACTGTTTGTCAAACTTCGGGACAACCTCCTGCACAGGTAACTAGTTCTCTCCTATCTGCATGTCGGACACCTCTCAGCTCCTTCTTAAGTTGTGAGAAAATATCAAAGTCTATTGGTTCCAAGTCAGAGGAATAGGGGCTGTGTTCCAATCTCTCAAAACCCAGTAGGTCTATCTCCAGCAAAGTCGATTGGGCGCAATGAGGTGGAGCGTTATCCTGGTGCAGAATAACCTGGTCCAGTTCCACTTCCAGTCGCTTCCGCTACAAGGATCTCACAAGGTCACATCTGAGAACCTGAAAAGATAGATGTGCACATATTTGCAACATAGTCTATTTAATGTGAAACTTATACAATTGTAATGAATAATATAAAATATAAGACAAGTCGAGAAACAAAATCTTACCTTGGAATAATAGTTTGCATTCATGGTCTGTCCCTCTGGCACAGCTTGCACTAGCAGCATCCCTCTTCGGTCCATGAAGAAGGTAAACATCACATTTTTGAATGGAAGATTCTCGCTTCATCTCAGGATCAAACAGGTTGATCATCGTCTCATCCGTCGTTACTTTCTTGTCTAGGAACTGATCCCCCTCAAGACGTTGATGATGCAAGAACTCCATCGATGCTGATACCCTTGTCTTCTTGTTTTCCTCTGTCAGAATCTGTGGTATCCATCTTGCACAAACCCTGTTCATTTTCAGTCTTTCCTTCAAAATGACATCAGTCGTTGTTGTTCCTACACCAATCTGGCCCGACAGCTCTCAAATGCTCACTCTATCATATCCCGCACCAAATCCACCAAATCCGCGTTGATAAGTTCTGGCTGACCAGATCTGGAATCGTCTTTGGTTGAGTTTCTTTCGTCTGAAAAACATCTGTGCCACTTGTACACAAGTGAGTGGCAAACTGAAGGTTTTCTGGTTGCTTCAAATGGCATTTTCATAGTATCCACTGGCGACTTTCCCAGAGTTGCACACAGTTTGCTGATCGTCCGTTGTTCCTCTACGTTAAATTCCACCATTTTGAACAGTCAACTTCTGAGTGCTGTTGAAATTCGACGCATAAAATTAGAATGTTAATGTCTATAATTTCTGGAAATGGCGTCAGTGTCATGCACTTCCACGGGTTAAAATTTCAATAGGATTTGATGATTCAAAGCTTCGTATTTAATTGCAGACGACAATTCCAAAAGTGCAGTTAAGGTGGGTTTTTTTACCTGCCCTAGGTGCCGATACCTAACCTCGGAATATGTTTAATATTTTCTTCATTTTTAACGTTATCTTATTCAAAACACACCAGATAATGCATAATTAATGATAAAATAATACATCATCTCTAAAACCTGTAGAAGCGTGGTAGTTTTGTTGAAATTTGCAGTGTCCACAAACTTTAGGAACACACCTCGTACTTAGGGTTATAACTGTAATTGGGAAAAATCACGAAAACATGCCTATATGATATTGACCCCCTTAAACCCTACTTTTATACAGTAAAACAGATTAACGAGGCAGTTCTAACGAGTACCTACAATCTATGTTTTGAGCAGAAATATGAAAAATGTCAGAGATTTTTATCTGAAAATTTTCAGTTTTTGGAAGTGAAATTTTCTATATATTTGAATAGGCATGTTTTCACCTAGTCTGATTGGAGTCTTTACAGGGTGTTTGAAGATACCTAGTATCCTTGAAATTCCAAGGAGCACCCAGCAAAGATGGATGCACAAGCTGATCTGCATAGCTCCAGATAATGCCTTTTTTTAACTGAAAAATTCTTTTCTTCTTTTTAGCATGAAGTGCTCAGGATGAGCTATTGTGATCAGTCAATATCCGTTGTCCATCATGCGTCATCGGTCATGCTTCATCGGATGGTAACAATTTGCTTTAAAAGCCTACTCTTCCTACACTCTCAGCCAATTGACTTGAAACTTGGTAGGAAACATTGGAATGCCTTGTAGCCGGATTAAAAATACCTAAAATCATTTTGATCAGATGTCCAAGATGGCCACCATCTTGAAAATCTATTTTGCGCTTCTTCTCCTGAACTGAAAGGCCAATTGACGCAAAACTTGGTAGGAAGCATCAGGGTGACTTGTAGATAAAAAAAAAAAAGCTAAAATCAATTCGATAGGAAATCCCAGATGCCTGCCATGGTTGCCATTTTGATTATCTGTTTTGCGCTTCTTCTCCTGAACTTAAAAGCCAATTGACTTGAAACTTGTTAGCGAGTATTGGGGCAACTTGCAGATTGAAAATAGCTAAACCACTATTATTATTGGAAGTCCAAGATGGCTGCCATGGCCGCCATCTTGATAATATTTTTTGTGCTTCTTCTCCAAAAACGTAAGGCCAATTGACTCAAAACTTTGAAGGAAGTATTGGTGCAATGTGTAGTTCAAAAAGAGCTAAAATCGTTTAGATTTGAAATCCAAGAGGGCTGTCGTGGCTGCCATCTTGAAAATCTGTTTTGCCTTCTTCTCCTGAATCGAAAAGCCAGTTGACTCAAAACTTGGTAGGAAATATTAGGGCAACTTGTAGATAAAAAAAAGCTAAGATCATTCTGATTGGAAATCCAAAATGGCTGCCATCTTGAAAATCTATTTTGCACTTCTTCTCCTGAACTGAAAGGCCATTTGACTTGAAAGTTGACTCGAAGTAGGAAGTATCAGGGTGACTCAAAAGTAGCTAAAATCTTTCTGATCGTAATCCAAGATGGCTTCCGTTGCCGCCATCTTGAAAATCTATTCTGCACTTTGATCTACTCCTGAGCTGAAAGGTCAGTTGTCTCTAAACTTGATAGGGAGTATAGGGGCAATATGCAGATCAAAAATAGCTAAAATATCCTGTTTGGAAATCCAAGATGGCCATAATGGCCGCCATCTTGAAATATCTATTTTGCACTTCTTCTGAACTGAAAGGCTAATTGACTAGAAACTTGGTATAGGAAGTATAGATGTGACTTGTAGATAATAAGTAGCTAAAACTGTCCATTACGAAAACGCGCCTATTCAAATATATTGAAAATTTTACCACCAAAAAATGAAAATTTTCAGATAAAAAATTCCTATATTTTACATATTTCTGATCAAAACATGGATTGTGGGTACTCATTAGAACCACCTCAACGAGGCAGTTCTAATGAGAACCCAAAATCTATGATTTTAGCAGAAATAAGAAAAATAATGTATACCCCTGTAAACCCCAGTTTTACTATATAAAAGTGGGGTTTAAGGGGGTCAAAATTATATAGGTATGTTTTCGTGATGCACAATTGGAAATATAAGATTGCTGCCATGGTTGCCATCTTGAAAATCTATTTTGAAGTACTTCTCCTGAAAGGAATGGCCAATTAACTCAAAACTTGATAGGAAGTATCAGGATGATTTGTAGATAAAAAAATAGCTATAAAAGTTCCCTTTGAAAATCCATGATGGCCTCTATAGTTGCCATCTTGAAAATCTATTTTGAACTTTTTCTCCTGAACTGAATGGCCAATTGACTTCAAACTTCATTGGAAGTACAGAGGGCACTTCTAATGGGTACCGACAACAAAAGTTTTGTGGAGAAATATGAAAAATACCTGGAAACCCCCTCTCTTTTGGTGCTTTGGATCTGAATCTTAGCTGGGGTAGGGGGTGGGGGCATGGATGGGGGGGAGATGGGCAGTGTCTGAAAGCACATGTCTCACTTTAGAGTTCATAATTGTATCATACACTAGATAAGTTTTTATTTCTTCTTTTTTTTTCAACTGAAAAACCTGATACCTTTTTTTATTTCGCCACAAAAACATATTGTGGATACTCATTAGAAATGCCTTTGATAGGTACTTCTAATTTACCCATAATAAATATTTTTGTGGACAAATGAACAAATAAAAAATATGTGGATACCCCATCTTATCTGGATCTATGGATGTGAGTCTTTAAAGGGGGGCACATGTCTGATAGTACATGCCTCAATTTGGAGCTCATAATTTTATCGTATTTCCAGATAAGGCTGTTCTTTTAACCAAAAAAAAAAAATTTCTTATTTCTCCACAAAAAACATAGTTGTGGGTACTCATTGGAATGGCCTCAATGATGCACTTTATTTTTTTGTTGAGAAATAAGAAAAGTAATTACCTTGGCCCAGTTGTTCAAAACTAATGATGTCTTTAGTTAAAGTATCGTTAAAACTTTGATCATTAAATATCGGCATATATGCTAATATCTTCACTGAAAAAATGTGATTAGCAAAAACTACTCACATTTTTTTTAGCAAAAATACCTATGAATTCGATATTGTACTAACTAGAACAGTTAGTATTTCAACCACTAATGAGCTTGTTAAGTTAACAATGCTTTGAACAACTGAGCCCTGATACCCATCTTGTCTGGATCTGTGTTTTATATTAATGTAGGTCACACAAAAAGTGTTGAAGTAGTTGTTTATTCTCCTGACTCTAACCAGCTGTGTTCAGGTTCTTGGGATAGGACAGCTATACTATGGGATGTTGAGGTAAGTTATAATAATAATAATGGTTTGTTTAGGGTAACCCAGCCCTACCTAGATTTTCTAGTGTAACCACCTTTTTTTTCTCAAACTTTCTAGGAATATTTTTTCCATTTTCTTTTTTATAGTATAGTTTGATTGTATGATAATGAATGTAATGGCCAGCTTGTACGATAGTGGACTCGGGCCAGCTTTTACAAAAGTGAAGTATTAGGTCAGGTTATTTGTCAGCCTGTATGATAGTGAAGAGCCAGGCCAGCTTTATGTCAGTGAGAATTCAAGTAAGTTTGTATGATATAGAATAATCGGGTCAGCATGTATGATGATTACGATACAAACCAGCTTGTATGATAGTGAAGACTCAGACCAGCTGATAGGTTAGTGCAGCCAGACCATCATTTTATTATAGGAATATTGACCCTGCACTCGTGTATTTGATGATACTTTTTTCACATAGAACATCAAATATTTGACAGTTGGTTTTATGTTTATCATGGTTCCTGATAAGGCACTTTTTTTCAGTCAAAAAGTATTCATATTTTTCTTATTCTCTGCTAAAGCATTTGGGTACCAGTACTCATTAGAAGCACCTAATCCAAGCACTTTTAACTCTTTCCCCACTAGTGGCAACTTTTTGTCATCTGCTGATAACCTTTGCAAACAGTTTGGGTCCAGATCAGGCATGATAAAATGTTGGTCCAGATGTGGACCCAAACTGTTTGACACTTTGATGGAATTCCTGAAAGATTTTTTTGAAAAAGTTCATTTAAAAAAAAAATACACAGATGACAAAAAAGCATGCAAAATTACCCAGCATGCAAAGAGTTAATGAGTTTACCCACAATAAATATTTTAATGGAAAAGAAAAGAGAAGAATATTATCTGGATACCTGCTCTTATTTGAAGCTATGATTTGTGAATTTTCTGATTTCTTGTTTATAATTTTTCTTGTTTCAGAATGGCTACTTTCTGAAGGTGTTTGAAGGTCATGATAGTCTAGTCCAGGCAGTTGCCTTTTCACCAAATAGACAGTTCCTTGTAAGTTGCTGTATGTATTTCAAGCCCATATTCTCTGCTCTGTTGCAAACCTGCAAAGCAGCATTAGTTATGTAATAAACAATATTTGTAAATCTCAGATTAAATTCAAAGTAAGATACTGTATCTTTAATTTCCTGCTCTATCACAGGGTTACCTCATCCAAAGCTACACCTTGGAAACTCAGTTAGATGTACCCCTAGTGACAACTGTCCCACACTCAACTGTTATGCCACATGGGGATATGCTTGGTATTGCTTTTGGAAAACTGAACTGTAGGTAGAGCTTATCCTGGAGAGGGACTGTCCAGCATGATGTATCCCTTTGTCAGTATATCCTTATCTCCACAAACAATTTCTCATGATTGCATCTCCTCTGAGACCACTGGTCAGATTTTTTGAAAGTTGTCTGGGATGTTCCTCTGGTGGTCTTGTTGTGCTTGCCCAAATTTAGTTACTGTCTGCCAACAACTATTTTCCCCTGTTCGACATCATGGATTTTTCTTGTTATCGCTTCTCCTTTGTAACCAGTGGAGGACTTTCATCAAACGTTTGCATAAGGGTTCCTGTCAGTCCCTAGATGTGTCTCCATGAACATGGTTATGATCAAGTAAAAGGCCTCCAGATGGCCATCTTAGAAATCCCCTTTACTTAAAACTGTTACAATCTTGTTATCGCATCTCCTCTGAGATAACTGGTCAGATCTTTTCAAAACTTGTCTGGAATCCTAGTGGTCTAGTTACGCATGCTCAAATTTGGTTCTGGTCCATAATTAAATATGGCCACCATCAGCCATCTTGGATTTTTCTGATTATTACATTTTCCTGTAACACATAGTCTGATTGGACAAGGTGAGACATTTTTATTACATTTCCTCCGTTATTACGTTTCCTCCATAACCAGTAGAGGAATTTCAACAAAATTTTGCATATGGATTCATCTCAACCCCTTGATGAGTCTCTGTGCGAATGATTCCAGTCCATTGACTTAATATATCCAGCTTAGAAAAAGCAATTTCCCTTTTACTGAACACTGTTACTATCTAAGTTAGACATCTCCTTCAAGACTACTGGTCAGATTTTTTTTTGAAAACTGTCTGGGATGTACCCCTGGTGACCTAGTTTTGCACTCCTTGCATTTGGTTCTGGCCCATCAACAAATATGGTCTTCATTAGCCATCTTGGATTATTCCAGTTATCTTGTCTCCTCCGTAATCAGTGGAGGAATTTCATTGAAACTTTGCATATGCATTCTTCTCAGTCCCTGGATGTGTCGTCACAAAAATGATTCTAGTCCATCAACTAATATGGCCGCCAGACAGCCATTTTAGAAATCATGACTTCCCCTTTACTTAACACTGTAACAATCTTGTTATCATATCTCCTGCAAGACGTTTCTTCAGATTTTTTTTAAAAACTTGTCTGAGATGTTTTCAAAGTGGTCTTGTTGTGCCTGCCCAAATTTGGTTTTGGTCTATTGACAAATATGGCGATCATCAACCATCTTGGATTTTTCCTGTTATTGCATCTCCTCTGTTACCAGTGGAAGAACTTTGTCAAAACTTGGCATATGGATTTTCCTCAATACCTTGATGCATCTCCCTGAAAACGATTCCAGTCTGTCAACTAATGTGGCTGCCAGACGGCCATCTTAGAATTCTCAACTTCCCCTTTACTTCACTGTATCAATATCACAAACCATATTTGAAAATGTTACCTACCCTGAAAGTGTATCAGTTCCACTTAACCCTTGTCATGCTGAATAAAAAGATGCCACACCCATTTCTAATTTTTAGCCAATCAGATTACTTGATCTAGGTTGTTAATACAAATTCAAATACTTAATGACAAACAGTGTCGAGGCAGGACATATCCGAGTTCAGCAGGACCATGGTTAAGATGTTCAAATATTTAAATTCAGTACATGAAAGGGTCCATATTGCATTTGTTCCCACCTCAGTAAACCATTTATGTGGGGTGGACTCTTCTGCCACAACTCTTATGATTGGTCTATTTCCAACAGCAGAGTGTCCGGTTAGTTTTTATTATTGATATGATTTATAGAAAGTTTTGTATTTAATGCAAACAGTGCAGACCCTAATCAGATGCTGCATGATGCAGCACCTGATCTGGATCTACACTGTTTGCCAGTGTCCCTTTTGAGGGCCACTAGGCATAAATGGGTTAAGGTACGAAGTTTGAATAATGTGTGCCCACATGTTCCTCTGTAATATATAGTGAAATTAAATATTAATATATTAGATGGATTTTGAAAAATTTTCAACTTTTAAACCAGCTTTTTAATGTATAAATTTGATTACTTTTTTTTGACCTTTATTACTGCATTAACCCTATCTGAAAGTGCTTAATAACCGAATCATTCTTTTCTTCTTTCATATTTTATAATAGTGATGTCCCAGTGTGTGATTATAATCTGTAAATTGTCAGTCACCTCTGCCTCTTGTGACTGATGATTGAAAAGAATTTTCAAAGTTGACTATTTGGAAAACTCTATTTTAGGAACATATTTTTCTCACTTTACTTTAATAAACATGATGTATAAATGAGATATTAAGTTGTCTATTTGGCCTTTTTAGGTTTGTGGTGAATAAAGGTGAAGAAATTTGATATAAATAGTCTGAAATAGGCATAGCTCCAGATAAGGCACTGTTTTTTCAACCAAAAAGTACCAAATTTTTTTTTTCTTCAAGAAAACATACATTCTTGGTGCTCATTATAAGTGCCTTAGATTATGTGGATACCCCTTCTCTTCTAGAACTATGAATAAATACTTGTAAAAGAGCTAAACTAAGAATGAATGTATTTTCTACCAATCAACTACTAGTGAATGATCAGTTGGTTTTACAAAACCCATGATTGACTCTGAAACTTTTTATGGTAAAAACCATGGCTTACAAAGCTGTAGATAATAGGGTTATAGATATTTCTCTTGTTTCTCTGCAAAAAGGTATGAGTCAGCACATGACAAAACCAACAAAATGGGATATGTGCCAGCAAAGACACAGATCAGCCTGGGCATCTGCCCAGTCTGATCAGAGTCTTTGCTGTGCATTCACTAGGTAGCTAAGGACCCAAGCTTTCTTCATGCAGACAGTGAAGATTCTGATCAGACTGGGTGGATGCCAGGCTGATCTGAGTCTTCACTGGGCCCACATGCCAGTTTGTTGGTTTTGTCAGCTGCTGGCTCATATGTTGTGGGTCCTCATTAGCTGTACCTTAGTGAGGCACTACTAATGAGTACCACATCATTTGAGCCATTATAGCATATGCCAACAGCAAAGGTTCAGGCAACCGTGTAAATCTGTGCAGTCTTGCCAGAACCTATGCTGTCCACTCGTATATGCAGGTGGCCAAGTGGAAACTTCAGCCAAAGAACTAGACGTCTGGCCTTGCTAATTGAGTCTGAAGAGCTTTTTTCTTGCAACCCTGCTCAAATGTTTCCATTGAGAAATGAAAAATATTAATACATTTGTATTTTTGATTGAGAAATCTGGAGCTTTGGCTATTAACCCTTGTCATGCTGCATAAATTAAGATGCCACACCCACTTCTAATTGTCAGCCAAGCAGATTACTTAATTCAAATTTTTGATACAAATTCACATAGGAATGACAAACAGTGCAGATCCAGATCAGTTGGCTTCTTCACTGATCTGGATCTACACTGATTGCAAAGGCAGTGCATATCTGGGTTAAGCAGGACCACGGTTAAGTACATGTATACATTTTACATACCATATAAACCCTAAGTATTGGGACACCATATCTACTTACCAAATTTGAAATAGTTCATTCTTCTACCTCTTGATGTGTCGAAAATATTGCTGTATGTATGGCAAACAGTATAGACCCTGATCAGATGCTGCATTCTGCAGCATCTGATCTGGATCTACACTGTTTGCAAAGGCCTATCTGTCCCAATACTTAGGGTAATTACGGTAGATGAGTTTAGCTAATGTGGTTCAGGTTTGTTTCTGAATACAGGCTACTGGGTCTTGGGACTTCACGGTGCGACTATGGACACTCAGCAGTCCTTCAGCAGTGGACAAAGTCTTGGTACTAAAAGGACACACTGGCAATGTTCGAACTGTGGCCTTCTCCAAAGATGGCATGCTGGTAATGTATTTAAAAAAATTATAATGGCCACAAGATACATTTGGAAGATTTTTTGCCATTTTGTACAGAGTAGACAACTTTTGTGACTTCCTGCAAACCTAGACTCTTCTGAAGAAGAGGTCTACTCTAAACAAAAGAATGTGCTCTCAGGGGGCTGTGGGGTGTGTGTGTGTGGGGGGGGGTGGGGGGGGGTGGGGGGGGAGGGGGCAGGGGCAAAATATTTTCCTTCATTAATCCATTTTAGACTAAATAAACTCCCCCACACTATATATTGGAAGAGTCCGAATTCAATTGATTACCTGTCTTACATAAAAGTATACATACGGGGAAGTGTCAGATCTGCCTGAGAATTCCTGCAGTCTAATCAAAACCATCACTGCTTGCTTAGATATTATATGAAATTTACAGAGGCCCTGATGAGATCACAAGGATATACATCCTTTATTATGAGATCAAGCTGTTTTAGGAAGCTGAACCCTGGCAAGTGAAATTACATTGAGTGTAGGCAAAGTGCTAAGATTCAGAGTAGTCTGTGCATCACTAAAGTCTTATCATTATACTTGCTCTCTGTTGATACATTCTGCAGTATCCAATTATATACTTCAACCCATTTATGCTGAGTGGTTTCTTCTACCTTAACTCTTTGGACCGGTCTGTTTCCAGTAAAAAGGGTGTCTGGTTAGTTTTTATTATTACTGAGTTTTACAGAAATTCCTGTACTAATGCAAACAGTGTCGACTGATCAGATGCCGTGTTCTGCAGCATCTGACCTGGGTCTACACTGTTTGCCAATGTCCTTTTTATGGGATGCCAGTCTTAAATGGATTAACCCATTTTAGTCTGGAGAGCCCCAAAAAGGTAATTGGCAAACAATGCAGACCCAGATCAGCTGCCACAGAACACAGCATCTGATTAGGGTCTAAATGTTTGCAAATAGCTGAGCCATTTTTCTCTAGGAATATTGGATTCACACAGTCTGACATACCTAAAATTGAAATTGAAATTGAAAATGGGTTAAGCAGACAGCACAAACACAGATCAGACTGAACAAATACACTTGCCTATCTTTACATTTGAGCATCAGTGTTCATAAATGTACTTTCAGATGCGTCCCCAGGAAAGACTTAGATCTGCCTGCACATTCCTGCATCTGATCAGAGTCTTCAGTGCTTCCGTGAAAAAACCTTAGATGTTTGGCTATCCAGATTTGTCCATTGAAGACTCTGACCAGTCTGTGTGGATGCACAGGCTGATCTGCTGGTGCACATCTATGAAGGTACTTTCTTCTCAAGTTTAGGCTTAAAAAAACACTGTTCACACAAGGTTCAGTTTATCAAAAAGATTTTTTTTTCTTTTATTTTGTATCTACTATATATTACACAGATGTTCAGACATTATACTCTCTAATGATGTGTCAAAAACAGCTGGATGAGTGACAAACAGTGTAGACCCTGATCAGATGCCACAAAATGTGGCATCTGATCAGGGTCTACACTGTATGCTCAGGTCTGTCTGTCTAAATACGTAGGATTAATATGGTAATACTAGTTTCCTTGATTCAGGCATCTGGTTCCTGGGACAAGACAGTAAGATTGTGGAACCCTCGTAATGGGAAACTTATTCATGTGTTGGAGGGTCATGATGGCTGGGTACAGGCAGTTACTTTCTCACCTGATGGTATATATGTGGCAAGTGCGAGTGACGATGAAAGTGTACGAGTTTGGGATATAGTATCAGGAACATGTATTAAAATGTTGGAGGTAAGATTTTGGATAGGTTACAGGCATTGTAGCTCTAGATAAGAGGGAATGTCAGGTAAATATTTGTCTTATTTCTCCATAACATATGTTGTGGATATTCATTAGAAGTGCCTTGCTGAGGCACGAGGCACTTCTAATGAGTACCCACAATATGTGTTTTCATGGACTAATAAGAAAATGCCAATACTTTTTTTGTTGGAAAAAGCCTGTCTGCAGATATTGGCAATATTCATGTACAGTTGACTCTCGTTATCTCAACTTTGCTTATTTCTAATAACTGCTTATCTCAAAGTGAAAATCTGGTCCTTGTTTTGACAAGGAAATCTAACAACAGGTAACAAAATATTGTGGAAAAGAGAAGAAGCAATTTCTTCTCTTTTCCACAATATTTTCAATTTATTCTCTAACTTCAGGAGACAAATTACATATTCATTTGTGAAATGTGATTGTTCGATTTATGTTCTCCTCAATTCTGCAAATCTGGTATGTTGAGGTATGGATATCTAGAAGTATTTCAGGGAGTCCTTTGGACTTCGAGATAATGAGAGTCAGCTGGTACTTCGGTTGTTTGGCTATAAGGTTATAAAACAAATATGTTTTCTTAGTTCTTCATGAAAGCAGGGAACAGTTTTAGAATGCACAATCATGTCAGTAAAACTCCACTATCCGAAATTAAGGCCACTCCACTATTAAGAGCAGATTTTGCCAGTCCCAGTTTCTGTCTTATTCTTTTATTCAGTATTAAGACCAGCTCATAAGACCACTTTTAGGCAGTTTCAAAGGTAGTCTTCAAAGCAGAATTTTACAGTATATGATTTAAATCTACTTTTGCACTGAGCTTTTACATTAAAGGCTCCATATTCCTAAAAAATAGACATTTTTATCCAAGAAAGGTTTAATAAATTGATATAATAGTATTTATATATACAGCCTGTAAAATTTCCGTAAGTCTCATGCTTTTGAACTGTATCAAAAATGAAATGATTTTTTATCGTATCTCTGAATTAATGTTGGCAACATTAATTCTGAAATATGATAAAAAATCATTTCAAGAAGGAAAGACAAACTGAAATTTTACAGCCTGTCAGGTGCCACATTTTATGATTGTATTAATACCATATATCAGTTTATTAAATCTTTTTTGGATAATAAAATGTCTATTTTTGAGGAATATGGAGCCTTTAAGTTTCTTCTTTGCTTATTTTTCTGGAAGTTTTGTCAGTCTGTCCATCCATCAGCATGTCTGCTGTCTGTCCATATTTTTGCTTCTTGACAATAACTTGAGTAAATATTAATGGATTTTTACCAAACTTGGTATGTGCAGTGATAATGTTTGGTAATGGCACCTCCCACTGATTTACGCCCTGCTCTGTTGCTTTAGTTATGATCAGCGGTGTAAAAAACAAAGATTGACAGTTGCAAATGTTTTTTTATTGTTCTCTTTTCTTTATATACTTCTGAGCAATTATCTGAAAACATCCCTGTATATGTTGTTATTATTGGCATGATTTTCAGTCACTGTTGACCTTTTTATCCCCCGACCGATAGGTTCAGGGGATATAGCGATCAGCGTGGCGTCCGTCCCTCCCTCCGTTGTGCGCTCAATAGCTTTGATACCCTTAGACATATTTTGATAATATTTAGTAGGAATGTTGAGCAAGACCAAAAGGCGTGTCACGTGCAAGAGAGATGACTCTCACTGTATGTAGTTATTTCCCCTGAAGCCGAAATCTTGTGCAGGCCATAACTCCCATACTGTTGAGATAATTTGATAATATTTGGTAGGGATGAAGAGGAGGACCAGTAGGCATGTCCCGTGCAAGAGAGACAACTCTCACTTCATTCGTTATGTAGTTATCTCCCATGAAGCAGAAATTGTAGACTCATCCTTGTGCGCTCCATAACTTTGATGCCCTTAGACATATTTTGGTAATATTTGGTAGGAATGAAGAGGAGGACCAGTAGGCGTGTCGCCTGCAAGAGAGACAACTCTTACTATCTTGGTTATATACCCTGAAGCCGAAATCTTGTGCAGGCCATAACTCCCATACTGTTTGAGATAATTTGTTAATGTTTAGTAGGGATAAAGAGGAGGACCAGTAGGCGTGTCATGTGCAAGAGAGACAACTCTTAGATCATTTGTTATGTAGGTATCTCCCCTGAAGCAGAAATTGTAAACTCATCCTTGTGCACTCCATAACTTGGATACCCTTAGACATATTTTGGTAATATTTAGTGGAAATGAAGAGGAGGACCAATAGGTATGTCACATGCAAGAGAGACAACTCTGTCTTCATTATGTAGTTATCTCCCCTGAAGCCTAAAACTTGTGTAGGCCATAACTCCCATACTGTTTGAGATAATTTCATAATATTTGGTAGGTATGAAGAGGAGGACCAGTAGGCGTGTCGCGTGCAAGAGAGACAACTCTCACTTTACTTGTTATGTAGTTCTCTCCCCTGAAGCAGAAATTGTACTCATCCTTGTGCATTCCATAAGGTTGATACCCGGTAAGCATTCTACATAAATCTATAGCGGGCCGTTATCGGCCCGTCAGGGTAGCTGACGGGCCGATAATGGCCCATTATAGATTTAGAAAGAATGCTAGCTGGGTATACCCTTAGACATATTTTGGTAGTTTTTGGTAGGAATGAAGAGGACCAGTAGGCATATCACATGCAAGAGACAACTCTCACTTTCTTTGTTAAGTAGTTATCTCCCCTTAAGCCGAAATCTTGTGCAGGCACTCTCCAACACTGTTTGAGGTAATATTTGATAGAAATAAAGAGGAGGACCAGTAGGCGTCACATGCAGGAGAGACAACTCTCACTTTCTTTTTTATGTAGTTATCTACCCTGAAGCCAAAATTTTGTTCTCTCCATAACTTTGATATCCTTAGACATATTTTGATAACGTTTGGTAGAGGCATTGGTAACGACCAGTAGGTGTGTTAGATGCAAGAGAGACAACCTCTGCTATGGTTGTTTTCTAGTTACCACCCCTGAATGAATTTCTAAGCCAAATTCTTGAGTATGTTGTTTGAAATACTTTGTTAATGTTTGGTAGAGGTGTAGATAAGGACCAGTAGGCATGTCGTGTTCAAGTGTACTCTCACTTTCTCCATTATGTACTTATCTCACCTGATGCGGAAATCTTGTGCAGGCCATAACTCCCATACTGTTTGAGATAACTTGATAATTTTTGGTAGGGACATATATCAGGTCAAGAAGGTGTGTAGCATGCAAGAAGGACAACTTTACTCTGTTGATTTTTACCCCAATAAACATACAGCAAGTTCTTTTACCTTTACAGAGCATTTATTTTTGCTATTATTTCTAAATATGTACACTCACAAATTTAAAGTATTTGCAAATTTTGTGTATCCTGTACAAATTATCACATCAGAAGTAACTATTAGATGATTTTGACAAAAATAAAAAAAGATAAATAAATAAAAGAACACACAAAAATAAAATCATTAACAGTACACCTATTATTGTTTTCACTTATTATTTTGGTTACATTCATACTATCTTTGCATCTTTTTACTTTGCCCTGTTCCAATGTTTCCATGATATCAATTAAAATACACTAAATTTAGAAATGGCAGGTTGGTCGAGAGATTTGCCATCTCCTCTGATGGCTATTTTTTCAATTGCACCTCATTTTTTTAGTTACATTTGAGCTGAGAAAAAGGGCATTTAGAAAAGGAACACTTCTTAAGTCCTTTACTCTAGCTGAGTCATTTTTTTTTTTTAACAAAAAATGTTGCTACTTTTCTGATTTCTTAATGAACACATAATTATGTTGTAAGCAGTATTGCAGATGATATAGTCATATCTTCTGACAGTTATTGATTTTTGTTTGTTTGAATAACGTGAATTTTTCTTTGAAAAAGTTGCCCACTGTAATGAGAACCACCATGTATCTCTGACAGGGATGCAGTCAGTCATATTGCCTGTAAAGTATCAGAAACAGGTATTATTCCCTTACAATGCAGTGTTTTGTACATTAGTATTTGTAATATCCTTTATTTTCTTTTTGATATTAGTGTAAAAATCCTACGTATTGAGACTGGCAGACCTGAGCAGACACTGTTGACCCAGATCTGATGCATAAATGCAGCATCTGATTTGGGTCTACACTGTTTGTCCCTCATTCAGCATTTTTCAGACATATTAACAGGTAGTATAATAGACGTTGTTAAACTTTAGGACAAGTATGGTAAGGAGATAGATTGTCCCAATATTTAGGGTAAATATTTTGTAACAAGCAAAAGAGCATTAATTCTTTTTTCTTGATTTTTCAGGGTCAGACAGATATTGCCCATCATTGTGCCTTCACACCAGGGGGTGCTTTAGTTGCATCAGGTGCTGCTGGGACAACCCTTGCTCTCACGTGATCTCTCTACCTGTGGCAGTATTCCCAGAACTTGTTGCAGACAGAAGTCTTGTGACTCCAAACAAATGCATATAAGAATATAAGTATTAGCTTTTACAAAAAGCTTAGTCTTTGCTTAGTGTAGACCAAGCTTTTTGTGAAAGCTAATGCTTGTTTATAATATAATGTTCATAGAAAATAAAATTGGACCAGACCATGGCCTTTCAGAAAGTACTTCCAGAACAGTTGCAAACTCTGATTGTCTGCACCCATGGGTGTAGACAATAACCTTTAGTACTGACTGGGTAAATTTGGCAGGTGACAGTGTGGTGATTTTTCTTAACTCTAGATAAGAATTTTTTTAACTGAAAAGTATCGATACATGTATTTTTCTTATTGTTCCATGAAAACATGTTGTGGATATTTATTTAAGAAATGAATTTTATTTTTTTTTAAGTTCATCGAGGTATGAGCGCAGTGGGTTGCGTGCAAAGTGAATGATCCCTGAAGGGGTTCATTCACTTTGCACCCACTGCAGTCATACCTCAATAAATTTCGGAAAAAATCAAATTCATTACTTATATTTACATTATTGAGAGAACTTCACATTACAGGCTGCATTAAGGGCAAGTGGATTATATTTGGATAGCTTAAGAGCGGCGACATCATCACAACAGTATAGTGGCATCCCATCAAATCTCCGAAAGTGTCTATTGTTTTGACGTCACATCACTTCGCATGATCCATTGGGTTCATGGAGGAATGAACTGCACTGGGTTCTGTAGGTTTCTTAGAGTCTCAAATCGAAAAGTAAATATTAGAAGCTTAAAACAGGTTGGAAATTTCATGCGTTGTCTCATTTGGAGAAAATGTGCATGCAGTGTCAAACCCTGTTTTCTGGGAAAAATAAGAAAATCATTACAAAATGTCATTTGCTGAAGTTTCTGTCCAGCATGCTAAGTGTTAACCCTTGTCATGCTGAATAAATTAAGATGCCACGCCCACTTCTAATTTCCAGCCAATCAAATTATTTGATCCGGGTTTTTGATAGAATTTCACATATTTAATGACAAACAGTGCAGATCCAGATCAGTTGGCTTCTTCAGAAGCCAACTGATCTGGATCTACACTGTTTGCTAAGACAGGGCATGTCAGACTGACACAGGTTGGATGCACAGACCAGGCTATATGTCTGTTGTTGCATTTACCCTGAAGAGTCCTCTTTTAAGGTGACAGCTTAAATATTTGAAACTTGATTGGATGGGGGTGCAGGGTGTTGGGTGGGGGAGAGCGGGGGGGGGGGGGGGGGTGCATGGGGTGGGGTGGGGTGCAGAAACAACATAATAACAAATGCAAATGGAAAAACTCTGATCATAGCTTGTGCTTATACCTCAAGTCTAAGATTAGGTGCTTTTTTCAACCAAAAGCTATTGATATTCTTATTTCTTCATGAAATCATATGTTGTGTGGATAGTTCATTGAAGTGCCTCACTGAAGCACATGTTGCATTAAATCACTATGACTAGAAGCTGTTATATCTTATACATGTAGTGCTCTCAGTGATTCACATAGGGGAAAAAATTCTGTCATTTTGTCAAAACAGGCAAAGTGTTGGGACAAAACAGCACCAGTTAAATGTCAAACACACAATGAAGGCTGAGGCTTGTCAATATATCTGTAAAATCCAGTCAGTGTCTTCATGGATATAAAAGAAGCCATGTAACTTGCCAATGAAGACCCCAGTTAAGTGGATGACAAGGCCTAGCTAGATAGTGAAAGGATATGACCTTCCAAGGCCTCGTTTGTTACCAATGCAGCTTGGGTTCAGTTGCTGGTATCAGCTTGTGACAGAGTAGTAACTGTTACAGTATACTTTGTGAAATGGAACAGAACAACCCTGTTTTAGTATCTGTTATATCAGATATGGCTAACATGTATAAAGATATTTAAAATATGTATGACTGAACAGTTTATGCAAGATTTTTCCAGATGGATTGTTTTTAAACCTAATTATTAAACTCCTTTAATTGCAATCCTTTAAACTTATTATTCACCTTCATCACTCTCTAGGCTAATTCAGCAGATGACAAATTGATATTGTTCTTATTTTTTTCCAGAAAATAGGCTTTGGCATTGTATGTTAATTGTCCCCTCAAGAGACAGTTTGTAGGAAATGTCAGTCTATTTTCTAGGAAAAATAATTATTTCAGAATGCTATCTGCTGAAAGTTTTACCCAGTATGCAGAGTGTTAAACTCTTGAATATATTTCATATTCACATGATAAATAAACTCTTGTAAAGATCCTCTGTAATCCTTGGATTTGTCCTCTTGCATTCCGCAAAGTACAATTATCCATGTAGATAATTATACCTTGTGAAATGGAACAGAATGGAACAACACTGAGTATTTTTTATATCAGCTATGGCTCATAACAAGCCATCTCATCAGGATCTATTCGGTTTGCCATTCCATTTCATTTCATCCTATATCGCAAAGTATAATTAGCCTAGTTACTCATTAGATAAAGAATACCCACAAAATGTTTTCTTGGAGAAAAAAAAAAAAAGGAAAATATCTAGATAAATATATCTTTAGCTGCGTTTAATTGTCAGCTCTACAGACCAAAATATATACCTTTGCAAACAGGGCAGATCCAGAAGAGATGGCTTGTAGTGAGCCATCTCATCAGGATCTACACTGTCATTCCATTTCTGATTTTTGACCGATATTTCAAAGAGAAATCAACGGACATGTCCAGATCCAAAGATGGAAGTCCATATCACAAACTCAGGGATGAAAGGGTTAAAGAATGGCTTAGGTTTCCACAATGGATTTTACAATATAAACGCACATACTTTTAGCTAGATTTGTCCAAGTCAAAATGTATATGTATAGCAGTGATTTTCAAGTTATTCAGGCAGTATGAAGTACCCCAAAATAAAAAAAATACAAATTAGTTATTTATTTAACCCTAGTCCTGCTGAACCCGGAGATGTCCTGCCTTTGCAAACAGTGTAGATCCAGATCAGTTGGCTTCTGTAGAAGCCAACTGATCTGGATCTGCACTGTTCGCCATTAAGTATGTGAATTTATATCAGCAATCTGGATCAAGTAATCTGACTGGCTGAAAATTAGTACATTAATGGGAATGGCATCTTAATTTATTCAGCAGGACAAGGGTTAATATGAGCATGTAGTTTTAGTATATTTATGATGTCTCTTCTCATGTACAAACTGCATGGTGGACCTCTACAAAGGTTGCTGTTGTATACATAGATCCAGATAACACTATATAATTTTGACCCCCTTAAACCCCACTTTATAGTAAAACTGGGTTTTACAGGGGTATACATTATTTTTCTTATTTTTGCTCGAAAACATGCATTGTCGGTGGTTCTAACCAGTACCCACAATCTATGTTTTGTGCAGAAATATCAAAATTATCAGAGTTTTTAATCTGAAAAGTTTTAGTTTTTGGAGCTGAAATTTTCTATTTGAATAGGCGTGTTTTCATAATGTTTCAGCAGAAAAGTAGATATTTTCCTTATATCTCCAGAACAACATATGTTGTGGTACTCATTAGAAACACCTATCAGAGGGGCTTCTGCTGAGTACCCATAACATAGGTTTTCATTGAGAAAAAAGAAAAATATGTGGATACCCCCTTTATCTGGAACTAAGTTAGATAGGTAGATACTGGTAAACAGACAGAAAGGTAGATAGATAAGTATTCTTGGGTCACCAAAACTAGTTTTTACCAAAAAGACCATTTCTTGATGTTGCTAAATTTTCAGTGTTTTGCAATAAATTTTTGATATACCTGGCCTGTTAAGGTAATAGAATTTGCAATAAGTCACTGTAAAAGGCATGAGAAGTATGCTATCTTCATAATAATTTATGATATTTAAGGTGAATGTATACACTTGATAGATTTCAACCATTCTTATACCCCCATTTTACTTGTACTTTAAGCTGAGGGGTATATAGTTTTCACATTTTTTTTTTTTTTTTTTGCATTACGAAAACATGCCTATTCAAATGTATTGTAAATTTCACTCCCCCCAAAAAAAAGAAAATTTTCAGATGAAAAACTCTGATATTATTCGTATTTCTGCTCAAAACATAGATTGTGGGTACTCCTTAGAATTGTACCCACAGTCTATGTTTTCGAGCAGAAATAAGAAAAATAATGTATACCCCTGTAAGCCCCAGTTTTACTGTATAAAAGTGGGGTTTAAGGGGGTCAAAATTATATAGGCATGTTTTCATGATGATGCTGATTTGTACATTTTTATGTTAGATGTTATTTTGTCCTTCCATAGCATTACTGAACATCTGTGTCAAAGTTTTAGCATCAAAGTATTTTTTTTTAGATGTTGTATTGCATCTGTTGATGGATACATGTAGTTCCAATTTTATTAGCTCATTTGAGCAAACGCTCAGGTGAGCTATTGTGATCACCCTCTGTCTGTCATCTGTCCTCGTTCATCGTCAACAATTAGTTTGTTACTACTCTAGAAGTCACTGTTTTGACCCAATCATAATTTGCTCAGAATGCTTGCCTCTTTGAAATCTAGGTCAAGTTTGAAACTTTGCCACTTTTGGTTAAAAACTAGGTCACCAGGCCAAATCAAAGGAAAATTTTGTAAGCACTCTAGGGGTCACATTTTTTAAGTGATTATCATGAATCTTGTTCAAAATGTTTGTCTTGAGGATTTCTAGATCAAGTTTGAAACTGGGTCATGGGGTCAGAAACTAGGTCACCAGGCCAAATGAAAGAAAAACTTTGTTGAACCTCTAGGTCAGTTTCTGTATATATATATAGAAGAGTAATCATCATGAATATTGCTCAAAATGTGTGTCTTGATGATTTCTAGGTCAAGTTCAAAACTGGGTCACTTAGGGTCAAAAACTAGGACACTGTACAAAATCAAAGAAAAAACTGTTAACACGCTGGCGGTTATATTTTTTAAGTAATCATCATGAACCTTGCTCAAAATGCATGCCTTGTGATTTCTATGTCAAATTCATAACTGGGTTGCTTTGGGTCAAAAACTAAGTCACCAGGCTAAATCAGAGGGAAACCCTGTTAACAATCAAGAGGTCACATTTTTTTTATTAAGCAATAATTTTGATGATTTCATTTTTTTCAGCAGTTTTGATGATTTTAGGTCAGGTTTGAAATTGGGTTACTTGGGGTGAAAAACTAAGTCATCAGGCCAGAACAGTGTAAAATCTTATTAACATTGTAGAGTTCACATTTTAGAAGTAATCATCATGACTCTTACTCACAATGTTTGTCTTGATGATTTCTAATGTCAGTTTTGAAACTGGGTCACTTGGGATCAAAAACTAGGGCACCAGGCCAAACTAAAGGAAAACCAATGGGGAATTAACTACTAAGTCACTAATTTCCATTTTACTGTTTATTTGATTTTTTTTTCTTAATTTCTTCTCATTAGCCATATGTCATCTTTCCCACCTGGCAGTCTCTACTGATGGTAACTTTTTTAAAACTGAAACTACATTTTGTCCATTTTGTTCTATTTAACTTCAGTTTTTGTTCAAAATCTATCTAACTGCTCCTTCTCTCTCTATAGCAAACACAAGACTCCCTAACACAACTCTCAGCATCTACAACACAGCTTCATTCTCAAACCAAACAGATCTAACATCTCAAAATTGTGTGTACAAATATTTATACCATATTACGAGTGCATGTATGTGTAGGCTATTCAGATTGTATGTGTTTGCTAAATGATCTTTTTTGTTGTTGTGTTTTATTTTTGTTTTTTTTTAATAAAATAATTTATATTCTTAGTACTGTGCCTTAAAGAGATGAGATTTGCTTGGTATATTTTCTGCCATTTTTTTCAAGGGAGAGAAATTTTGTTACTTGGATCCTGTTTGCTTTCCTGCACACAAAGCCTCTTCTGAAAAGGGGTTTACTCTTAAATTAAAAGAAAGAATTTGCTCCCAAGATACACAAATTATTTCCTTTTAGAATAGTCTTTTTTTTCATAAGGGGACAAAAACGGGTTTGACTGAGTTTCCTCCCTTGAAGTTTTTATCCCATTATGAAAACATACCTATTGAAATATACTGAAAATGTTACCACCAAAAAATGAAAAAAAAAAAAAAAAATCAGATAAAAATTCGGATATTTTTCATATTTCTGCTCAAAACATAGATTGTTGGTACTTGTTAGAACCGCCTCAGCGAGGCAGTTCTAACAAGTACCCACAATATGTTTTTGACCAGAAATAAGTAAAATAATGTATACCCCTGTAAACCCCAGTTTTACTATATAAAAGTGGGGTTTAAGGGGGTCAACATTATATAGGCATGTTTTCATGATGATTCCCCTTTAATTTTGACGCAAGTTATTAAATATTATACTGCTGATGTAAACAGCCTGCCAGTGTGACAGAAATATGAGAATGTACAGTCTTTGAGCGGTTGACTGCATATGCTCAGAGTATACTGAACAAATATCAGGCCTGGTGAAGACATGCATACTCTAATCTTTGGACTTTAAAGATTATGAAAAGCCAAATAATGTTTTAATTCTTACAGTGCAGGATTGAAATATATGTGATTTTGTGGGATGAACCTACTTCAGCCCACACCACAATCTCTAGAAATGTGGCACAATCTTTAATAATCAGCTTCTCACACGCAGGAAAGAACCCAGCTAGCATTCTACGTAAATCTACATCGGGCCGTCATCGGCCCGTCAGCAAGCCTGACGGGCCGATGACGGCCCGATATAGATTTACGTAGAATGCTGACTGGGAATGTATTTTCCTTCAAAAATATACAGTAAAATTCCATTATTAAGACCATCTTTGGTACTGCCTAAAAGTGGTCTTATTAGCGGGTTGGTCTTAATATTGAATATGAAACATAGCTCCAGATAAGGTGCTTTTTTCAAACCAAAAAGTACATGTACTGATATTTTCTTATTCCTCCACAAAGCTATGTTGTGGTACTCATTAGAAGCACCTCACTGAGGCACTTCTTATGAGTACCACATATTTTTATGAAGAAATAAGAATAATACTATGCAGATATCCCCTCTTATCTGGAGCTATGAACAACAAGAAAATCCTACTTGGGACTGGTGTAAGCTGTTTTTAATAGCTGAATGATCTTATTTTCTATGGTCTTGATAGCGGAATTTTACTGTATATATATTTTTTTCTGTTTTCACTCTTAGTCAGTAAAAATAAGCTCCAGAATCACAATTATAATTCAGCATTTTTTAATTTGCTTTTATTTTGTCTCACCTGATCAGATACTTCTGACATGCTCCTTCGGCGACCACATGAATGTGACCTGAACAACTTCTGGTAATAAATATGTACAAATTGTAGCCAATTCAATACAAGTAAACCAACCCTCCCTGCATTGTCCACATTTAAACATGGATCTCTTGGAATATTTTTTTCTAAGTGTCTTAATCACTGTTATGCCAGGTGAACTAGCCATCATGTTTTTTCAGAGGCCACATGTGGAACTCTGAGTAAAATCACTTAAATAAGGAAGGAAATGCTGTGGTAATGTTCCTTATCCAAGGACACCCATTCAGAAAAAACAACAACAAAAAAAAACAAAAAAAAAAACAACATAAAAAAAGCATGCCTCGTAAGGGTTAAGTTTAGCACTTTTTAGGCAGATTTAGAAGATGCCAAAGGTAAGTTTTTATAACAGAAAATAAGGTTGTCTTTTCATGCAAATTACTTCTTTAGGAGAAGGAGAATAGCTGCATGAAATATCAAACCCTAAGTTCTGGCAAAATACTGAAACTATTTCAGTATTTAGAAATATTTTGAAACTTTACCTAGCATGCTAAGAGTTAAAAAGACTGAATGTGAGCAATCTGCCTTTGGCATTTGCAGTTTGTATGTGCTGAGGAATTAGTTGCTTCATAGGAAAAAAACCATTATAGCATATGGGCACTGCAAAACTTCAGGCAAGCCTGCACATCTGTGCAGTCTTGCCAGAACCTGTGCTGTTCACTCATGTAAGCTGTAGGACAACTGAAAACCTCAGCCAGAGAACAAACGTGGCTTGCTAAGGGGCTGTGCATGCACATTGAAAGATTGATTTTACCGACAAGTTTGAAGAGCCTTTTTCTTGCAACACGGCTCTTATCATGCTGCTGAGTATGTTTGTATTGTTTTTACATGTACACATGAGAAGCATTATCGGAAAAAGTATCTTTAGACCATACACAAAAGGTAAAGATCCAGGTTAGCCAGCAAAACCTCACAATATGATAAGGGTTTTTACTTAAAAAAAAAAAAAACAACAACAATAAACAAAACAAAAACATAAAACGTTGATGTATGTTCATCCCTCTTAACCCTTGCCATGATGAATAAATTAAAATGCCACGCCCACTTATAATTTTCAGCCAATCGGATTACTTGATCTATGTTGTTGATACAGTTTCGCATACTTAAATGCCAAACAGTGTAGATCCAGATCAGTTGGCTTACTCAGAAGCCAACTGATCTGGATCTACCCTGTTTGCAAAGATAGGGCATACCTATGCTAAGCAGGACTAGGGTTAATATACAGATGCTTGGTACAACAACCAAATTTGTAAAATGATAATTTGACTGGCAAAACCTTAATTCAAGAGGTGACAGTTTACCTGTAATGTGCACATTCTTTCGCCAGAAAACTGAGAACTGCTCTTTGCTGATTCAAGAAAGGCAGTTGTCAGTTTCTGGCAAAAGAATGTGCACACTACTGGTTAACCACTTAGAGGACTAAGCCTGCCCAGTAAGTGTGGTTAGATAAACTGACCGGGCTCGACATGACCACATTGGGTTGACTGGGCCATAAAACCTCAACACAAACAATTATGATAAATTATGTAAGAACATTATATTTAATACTCTAAGAAACATATATTTTAGATATTTGTTAGAATTGCCTCAACATGTTCTGTGAGGAAATTAGAATAAAACAAGGCCTTTCTTACATATATATCATTCTGTTCTTGAAGGATTCTTTACGACAGAAAATTGATTTTTATGGCAGCTTCTTTGGGAACAAATGCTGTCCATCACGAAAAAATGCCTATATAAGTTTGACCCCATTAAACCCCACTTTTATATTGTAAAAGTGGTGTTTACAGGGGTATACATTATTTTTCTTATTTCTGCTCAAAAACTTAGATTGTGGGTACTCATTAGAACAGCCTCAGTGAGGCAGGTTAGAACAGCTTCAGCCAGGAGGTTCTAATGAGTACCCACAATCTATGTTTTGAGCAGAAATATGAAAAATATCAGGCTTTCTTTTGTCTGAAAATTTTTAGTTTTTGGAGGTAAAATTTTCTATATATTTGAATAGGTGTGTTTTCGTAATGCATTTTAATGAGGTTTCTGTATTCCACAGTGTCCAATTACTCTGTAAGTGGACAACAAAGTCCTGGATCAGACTGTTTGAATTGGCAGACTACAAAGTCCTGGATCAGACTATTTGAATTGGCAGATTGATCTGGGCCATAGCAGTTTTGACATGTCATGAAGGGCACACATTATGGATCTGGTCCATAGTGGTTTTGACATGCCATGAAGGGCAGACATTACAAAAATGCACCTATTCAAATATATTGAAAATTTCACCACCAAAAACTGAAAGTTTTCATCTAAAAATTCTGATATTTTTCAGATTTCTGCTCAAACAGATTGTGGGTACTTGTTAGAACTGCCTTGCTAACCAGTGTTAGAACTGCCTCGCTGAGGCAGTTCTAACCAGTACCCATAGTCATGTTTTTGAGCAGAAATAAGAAAAATAATGTATACCCCTGTAAACCCCAGTTGACTATATAAAAGTGGGGTTTAAGGGGGTCACTATTATATAGCTATGTTTTTCGTGATGGTTTCACTTGGTGCTGCACACATATATTTATACCCATAGTTTATTTTTAATTTTAGTCATACCTCTAGATAAGATGCTTTTCTCATATTTTAGTATTTCTCCACAAACACATGATGCTGTGGATAGTCTTTGCAATTGCCTTAGAGTGACTATTTCATTGGGCAGCCAGTAGCCACAGCGCATTGTTTGTAGGAATATGGAGAAAAAAAAAAAAAAAAAAAAAAAAAAAAATTCCAGGAAAGTCATCTTATCAAGAGCAAATATTTTCACATTTGGTTTCATAGATTATAATATACTGTGCCTTACCCATTTAAGCCTAGCCTGCCATAAAAGGGACATTGGCAGTGTAGACCCAGATCAGACACCACAGAATGTGGCATCTGATAAGGCTGTACACTGTTTGCATTAAGTTCAGACATTTCTACAAAACATTATAAAAACTAATAACCAGAGCCCTGTATACAGGAGATGGCCGTCAAAAGGGTTTAGGTAAAAAGAGTCCATTCTGCATAAATGGGTCAATTATATTTGTTAAATAAAATAACATTTATTAGACAGTCTTTTTGTTTGATGCTTCCTGTGCAATTATTGTTTTCCTGACAATATACATCTGACCATGCTATGGGTAAATTCAGTAGATAAAAACTGATGACATTTTTCTTAATTTTCCTAGAAAATAGGATCTGACAACTCAGGAGACAATTTTCATGAAATATCAAATCCTATTTTCTTGGAAAAGTAAGAAAAATATGTCAAAATGTCATCAGCTGAAATTTTTACCCGGCATGCTAAGTGTTAAAGTTGTTGTACACATCCATTTTTAGCTCACTTGCTACCCCTCGGCATCGGCGTTGGCATTAGCATCAGCAGCGGCGTCGGCGTTAACAAAAATATTAAAGTTTTACATCAAAGTCCTTATATTTTCTAAACCCTCAGATGGACATAGACGTTGGTCCAAAATTTTATTGAGTACTATCCACACTTCTGCTCATGACCTAGAGGTCAAAGTCACAGACATTTTATGTTAAAGTTTTGCCTTAAGTTTTGCATCAAAGTTTTTAAGTCCTTGCATGGGTTTACTTTATATTTGTCATGATTATAGATATTGGTCCAAAATTTTATTCGGCACTGTTCCTATTTCTTTTTATGACCTAGAGGTCAAGGTCACAGACTTAGAAATTTATGTTAAAGTTTTACGTCAAGAGTTTTTAAGATCTCTTAATTTCTAAATCTTTGCATGGATTTACTTTGTATTTGGCATGATTATAGATGTTGGTCCAAAATTTTATGCAACACTATCCCTAACTCTGCTTATGACAGAGTTTTGCATCAAAGTTTGTAAGGTCTTTTTTTAAATCCTTGTTTGGATTTACTTTATATTTGGCAAAAGAAGAATATGGGCAATGACATATTAATAAAAGAGGCCCACGAGCCATGGCTCGCTCACCTGAGTGAAAAAGCCACTGCAAATATGCAGAGGTTATACAGGCAACATTTTTCCAATCCTGTCATTGCAAATAATGAAAGGCTTATCATTTCTTGTTTTTGAACAATAAGGGTGTTTATTATTATTTTTTGCCATATATGGGCATGACAGTCAATGGAGCATGACCATTTGAACAAGCTGTCTATCCGTTTTCAACAGTAGGATCGACAAGAAATTTATTGGGTTCCTCAAAAGAAGTTGTTCAAAAATATCAAGATTTTATACATTTATACAGCCAGGAGCAGGGGAAGCTAACCCTCACAGAATAAAATATTGATGATAACTTAAAGCCCTTGCTACTCCAATCATGTATTATAAGTTTTAGACACTTCAGCTATTTTTGTCTTTGTGTGTGTTTTAGCTGTCAAGGATCATTCCTTTTATAATTTATGTATCTTTGCCAGTGCAGACTTGCCAAGCTCTAAACTTCATTGAACTAGAAATTGTTTGTAAAACACTGTGCCCCCACCAACCATATGCTTGCCTCTAAAGATAATACAAGGTAAAGATGCCAGCCCAATCTACAAAGGGCCATAATTCCTGAAATATTTTTCTGAATTCATTCAAAGTAAATCAGGTCATTTTCTCATCACTACCAATCTATTCATCAAGTTATGAGGGTCTAGCTCCAACAATTTTTGAGATATTTTGCTGACAAGGGAAAAATGCCCAAATTTACAAAGGGACATTACTCATGCCAAGAAGCAATAGGCCCCTCAACTTCCTTCTCACCTATTTTTTCTTGAGGATTTTTTTCTGTGAAAAGCCTGTCCAAAAATACAATTTTTTTCAAAAAAAAAAAAAAAAAATGCTTGTTACTGATGTGGTCACTGGTAAGTACATGTATATAGAAGAGGCTCAGCCACTGACACTACAACCTGCATAGGTCAAAAGTTCCCCCAAAAAGCTACAATCTGCATAAGTAAAACAAAATCAATTTTGGCTTCACAAGCTCTGGGCTTCAGGGGAGATTAGTGCGTAAAAAAAGCAGAGTTGTCACCCTTGCTCATGACACGCCTACTGATCTTTGTCATTTACCAAATATCAAAATACATGTATTTCAAACCATTAAGTTATGCACAAAAATTTGGCTTAGAAATTCGTTTGGGGAGCTAAAAGAACAAAACAATTGTTCTGCTTGCATGAGACACTCTCACTTGACCAGATATGTCTCTGCCAAATATGTTCAAATTATCTAAGTTTGGGAGTTATGGCCTGCACAAGATTTCTGTTTCAGGGGAGATAAGTACATAACTAAGAAAAAAAGAGTTGTCTCTCTTGCATATGACACCTCTTCTGGTCCTTATCTACGTGGGCGAGTCCATAAGTAACCAGCCTATCCCATTTCCAATGGACCGAGACGGTCACGATTTTCATGCTTTGTTTCAATATGTTTTACACATAGGTACAAAATTGCACACGTATCGAGTCATTCTTTAATAAGACATTGAATGTCAAACATGACTTGTGATGCAAAGGCATGCTTTTTATCTAAAGTTGAGTACCGTGCTGTAATTCGGTACTTGTATTTAAAAGGTAAAACAGGCAAGGAAATACACGGCGAGTTAGCCGATGTTTATGGGTCTTCTTATGCTCAGGTTAAATTCTGGGTAGAAGAATTCAAACGAAGTAGGACGTCTTTAGAAGATGAAGCCAGGTCTGGACACCCACTGGATGCCACCGACAAAGAAATGTGTAAGAAAGTTCGGGATCTGGTATACTCTGATAGGCGAATTCAGGTGGAAGAAATAGCGCAGGCATTAGGCATTTCACATGGTAGCGTTTCAACAATCTTGCATGATTGTTTAGGTATGCGCAAGCTAACAGCCTGTTTGGTCCCCAAATCCCTTACCGATGAGCAAATGGCAACCAGAGCATCAGTATGCAGCGTTTTGTTGAAATGTTTTAGGTCAAAAGATGATTTTCTTTTGCGTCTGGTGACTGTAGAGGAGACTTGGGTTCATTATTATGAGCCAGAGAATAAAGCTCAGTGGGTAGGGCTTGGGTCCTCGAGGCCAAAGAAGTTCAAGACGCAACCATCTGCTGGCAAGGGGATGGCCACAGTATTTTGGGATGCAAAAGGCGTTATTATGTTGGACTTTTTACCCAAGAGAAGTACAATAACTGGAGTGTACTATGCAAACTTGTTAGACCAGCTGAGAACCGCCATCCGTGAACCCCCCCCCCCCCCCCCCCCGAGGTAAACTCTCTAAAGGTGTTTTGCTGCAACAGGACAATGCGAGAATCCACACTTGCAAAGTTGCAATGGATGCTGTAGAGCAAAACGGGTATGAATTAATACCACATCCTGCCTATTTGCCAGACGTAGCTCCTAGCGACTTCTTCCTATTCCCAGACTTGAAATAGGATATCCGTGGACTTCATTTCCGGTCTGATGAAGAAGTCGTAAAGGCAGTTGAGGAGTGGGTCAATGGAAAAGACCCCGACTTTTTCAGTTCTGGGCTGATGGCACTTGAACACCATTGGTTTAAGCGCATCACACTAGAAGGCAATTACATCGAAAAAGAAGAGGTGGATCTCAATCGGAAATAAGTTAGGCTGTTACTTATTGACTCACCCTCGTATGTCTCTAACAACTATCATTTCAAACTATCAAGTTATAAGTGCATAAAAATTTGGCTTAGAAATTCGTTCAGGGGTGATAACTAGAAAAAATAAAGCAAGAGTTGTCATTCTTGCATGTGACACTCCTACTTGACCAGATACAATTCCTACCAAATACCAAATTATCTCGGGAGTAATGGCCTGCACAAGATTTCTTTTGGGTGCAGGGGAGAGAACATAACAAAGAAAGTGAGAGTTGTCTTTCTTGCATGTGACATGACTACTGGTCCTCCTCTTCATTCCTACCAAATATGAAAGCAATCCACTGAAGAATAAAGATAACGCATAACTTTGAAAAAAAAGTTAATAAACCTTGGACATCAGGGGAGATAATTATATAACGAAGACTGTAAAAGTTGTCTCTTGCACGTGACATGCTTACTGATCCTCCTCTTGATTCCTACCAAATATGAAAGCAATCCATTGAAGAATAAAGCTAAAATATCACTTTGAAAAAAGGTTAACCAAAAGGTAAACCGAAGATGTCAGGGGAGATAAGTACATAGCCAAAGGAAGTAAGACTTGTCTCTTACATGTGACATGCCTACTTGTTCCCCTCTTCATCCCTACCAAATAGGAAAATAATCCGCTGAAGAATAAAGGTTGCATGTAACTTTAAAAAAAAGTTAACCAAAAGGTAACCTCTCCACCACCCCACCCCTGGACATAGCTATTTAAGGACAGATTTTTTAAAAACCTGTCCAAATGGGCTGATGACCATAATTTAAGCTATTTTTAAATCCCTCTACCCAAGCAACATTCCTACCTAACTAGGGACAAACCGCTTCAGCAGCTTTAGAGGAGTTGTCCTTTTAAAGTGTTAAACTAGAAATAGTGTTTGTAAAACACTGTGACCCCAACCATATGCTTGCCTCTAAAGATATTACCAGGTGAAAATGGCCCACACTATAAAGGACCATAACTCCTGAAATATTTTTCAGAATTTATTCAAAAGTTAATCAGGTCATCTTCTCATCACTACCAATCTATTCATCAAGTTATGAGGCTCTAGCTTCAACATTTTTTGAGAGATTTTGCTGACAAGGGAAAATGCCCAAATAAACAAAGGGACATTACTAATGCCCAGATGCAATAGGCCCCTCAACTTCCTTCTCACCTATTTTTTCATGAAGAATTCACATATGAAATTTCAAAACATTAGCATACACGATTCTAAACTTATGCTATGCACAATAAAGCAACAACTTTATATGGCCAGAAATTGCAAAGGGCCATAACTCCCACCACATTTCATTTAATTGGTTGAAAATTTAATCAGGTGATCTCCTCTTCAGTCCCAGTCAGTACAACAAATATCAAGACTCTAGCTCAAATTCTTTTTGAGATATCTTGCTAACTATAATAAAAGGGAAATACCTCTAAAATGGGAGAGAATTTGGATAAGAAACAAGAGGGCCATGATGGCCCTATATCACTCAGCTGAATCATGTTTTATATAGCATTGCTAACAGAGATGCGGTTCTAAAGGTCATGGTGACCTTGACCATGACCTTTGCCCTCAGGGTCTTCTGGTCAGAAGAAACATCCCTACGACATTTTGAGGGTACTAGCCCCAAGCATTGCCGAGTTATAAGCTTCTTTTGTACTAGAGATCACTGTGATCTTGACCTTTGCCATTAGGGTCATCTACGGTCAAGACCAACATCCCATTTAAGTTCAAGTGCTCTAGCCTCAAGCACTGCCGAATTATAAGCTTTTTAATACTGAAGGTCATGGTGACCTTGACCATAACTTTTGCCCTTGGTGTCATCTACTGGTAAGGACCAACATCCCTTTCAAGTTTGAGGGTCCTATCCCCAAGCATTGCCAAGTTATCAAGCTTTTTAGTACTAAAGGTCCTGGTGACCTTGACATTTGCCCTCAGAATCATCTACTGGTGAGGACCAACATCTCTACTAAGTTTGAGGGTCCTAACCATAAGCATTGCAGAATTATAAGCTTTTCTGGTGCCTTTGACCTTTGACTTAAAGGTCATCTACTCTTCAGTTCCATCCTCCCTATTAGACAGTCCTAGGCTTAATCATTGTCAATGTTTTTCTGCTGTATGTAAAACAAGTGACCACACCCCCCTGTGGGTGGTGCCTCTTTTCACCCCAGGGGCATAATTTGAACACTCATGTCACAGGATCTTTAGGCAATGTTACATACCAAATATCAAAGGCTTAGGCCTAGGCCTTGCACTTTCAGACAAGAAGATTTTTTAAGTTTTTTCCTATATAAGTGTATGTAAAACACTCTGCCCTGGGGTGGGGCCATTTTTGATCCAGGGCTATAATCTGAACAATCTTGGCAGAGGTCCACTACGCGAAGCTATGTACCAAATATCAAAGACCTGGGCCTTCTGGTTTCAGACAAAAGATTTTTTTTCAGTTAAAAATCTACTTTTACATGCCTACCAAATGAATGAATGCTTAACCATTGGTTAAGAACACAAAACAATTAGAGTGACATTGGTTAGGCATTCGATGACTCAAGAAAAGTAAACAAACATTGCATTTTCTGTTTCATGAGCAATATAAATGTTGTGAGGAAATTATTTGAAAAACAGGAAATTACATTCAACCGCCCATTTATATTTATATCGGCGTCTGTGGAGTAAATCTCGGATCACCTACTTCACGCATATTGGCTGAACTATTTTTCATGTGCTGAAGGTGTGTCAAAAGCCATAGAAAAGACATGGAAATTCGTGGTGTTTATTGTTCTTTACTTAATTTTGCACTTTGCTAGAAGTTCAGAATATCATCACACACAAACGATAATAACATGATTATTTGTGTTATGGATATATTGATTGTCAATGCAGCATCATTGAGAAATGGCCATGGTAAGGGTAGAAAATGAGTAGTTACACATTAGAGCTGTGAGTTTTGTTTTTATTTATTTAGATGAAATGCATAACCACCCATTTTCGACCTTTCCGTGGCGATTTCTCAACGATGCTGCGTTGACAACAAAATTTTGATAACACAAATAATCATGTGTGTCTGTCATGTGTGCATGAGGATATGCTGCTGAAGTTGTAGCAAAGGGCAAAATTAAATTACGGACAATAAACACCACAAATTTCAACGTGTTTTCTATGGCTTTCGGTACATCTTCAGCACGAGAAAAATAATTCAGCCAATATGCATGAAGTTAGGTGGTCTGAGATTTACTCTGAAGACGCCGATATCAATGGGCTGTTGAATGTAATTCCCCGTTTTTCAAATAATTTCCTCAAAATGCTTATATGGCTCATGAAACACAGAAAATGCAAAGTTTCTTTACCTTTTTTTGAGTCGTCAAATGCCTAACCGATGTTGCTCTGTTTCACATTCTTAACCGATGGTTACGCTTTCGTTTGGTAGCCGTGTTTTAGCTCCTGTGACCAAGATACACAATGGACTAGAATGGTTTGAGCAATTTTGGTAGAGGGTCACCCGAGGAACATTTCTGTGAAATTATTTTAAAATCTGTCCAGCAGTTTTGGAGTTATTTCCGTTTTAATAAAATAATATTGAAATCTTGTTAGCAAGATATCTCAAAAAGCAAAAGTTGACGACGGACAGAAGGAAGATGGACTGAGGCCTATTACAATAGCTCACCTTCAGCACGTGCTCAGGTGAGCTAAAAAACATACAGATCATCTATTTTTTCATGAGAAATCCATATATGAAATTTCAAAATATTAGCATACATGATTCTAAACTTATGCTATGCACAATAAAGCAACAACAAATGACCAAAAAATTGCAAAGGGCCATAACTCCAACAACATTTCATTTAATTGGTTGAAAATTTAATCAGGTAATCTCCTCCTCTGTTCTAATCAGTATACCAAATATCAAGGCTCTAGCCCAAATACTTTTTAAGATAACTTGCTAACGAAGATTTCAATATTATTTTATTAAAAGGGACATCACTCTAAAATGGAAGATAATTTGAATAAGGAAAAAAAAGACAGGTCATCTATTTTTTTCATGAGGAATCCATATATGAAATTTCAAAACATTAGCAGACATGGTTCTAAAGTTATGCTATGCACAAGAAAGCGTTATGAAAGAACAAACGAACGAACAGACAAGCCAGAAGCAATATACCCACACTTTTTCAAAGTTGGGAGCATAATAAACAGGCAGACAGACTGACGGATGAACGACACACAAGCGTTGATCGCTATAGCTCAGCCTGAGCATAGCTCAGATGAGCGAAAAAAGAACAAACAAAACACAGAAGTGAATTTAATTTCAACACAATTATTATTCAAAAATAACATTTAATAATTCATTTTCTTACAATGTTTTACTGCCAAAACAGTAAAACAGTTTAACCCCTAAAGCACAATCACAACTACAGCAGATAATACTTTGACCTTTTTTTTTGTTATTTTTCAGAGAAACTAAGACAACATTTTATGTAAATTCTCTGTCTAGCAGACAAGTCACATGAAATGCCACTGTTTTTTAAATGTAATCTGCAATGGTTGTGATTGATGCTTTAAAGGTGAAAAGAGCCAGGAAGTACTGGGCTGGATATGGAAAAATCCACAAAACCATAAGCAAACAGTTAACCCCTAAAGAGGTAGGCAAACTTTTAGCAGACGACATTATATTTTTGTAATCATTGTTTAGAGAAAATAAGACTTGACATTTCATGTAAATTGTCTGCTTGGCAGACAATTCATTTGAAATCTCAAGCCTTATTTTATCTGAAAAACATATTTGAGACATCTGTTTTGTCTGAGAATTTTTCTGTGTATGTTAAAGAAACAAGGGAAGAAATCTTAATAGTGTGAATTAAGACCACAGAAGATCATGATGCTGTCCATGCATGATTTTCTATCTGATCAGTTGAATGTTCAAATGTTTGAAATCACCAACTTGAGTTGTTTATCCTTATATGATTAATCCGTAAAACTCTGTAGCAGATCTAGGTGTCTTTTAATCATATTTCAGAAGAAATATTGCATGGCTTTTCATGTGAATCATTTGCCATATGTTGTGGAACTCATTAGAAGCATCTCAGTGAAGGGCTCCTAATGAGTGCCAGTGTATTTTTTTATTATTTTTTTTTTTTTTTTTGAGAAATCAGAAAAATAACAGTACTTTTTGGTTAAAAATGCTTTTATCTTTAACTTTGTACTTATGCTTATAAGCACCGGAAAACACACACACACACACACACACACACACACACACACACACACACACACACACACACACAAGCTGAATAGTAAGGCAGAAATACTTTCACAGATTACCCAGAAAAGTTTGAAGCTATTTTTAGTTTTTTTATCTCTTGTACATACTGTTATCAAGCATTGATCGTAAGTGGTTTCTAAAATGGACAACCTCAGCCATTGTACAGTCATTCTATACCTCAACCACAAAGGTTCAACACTCAAGGAGGTAAAAGAGGACATGATGTTCACAGCAGGGGAGGATACCCCTTCATATAAAGCATGGTGAAAAGTGGACTGCTGAGTCGAAATGTGGCAGGGAGACTCTTGAATCTGTCTGGGAAGGCCGGTAACCATTTCTACTCAGGAGACCATTGCCAAGGTTCTTGCAGCATTATTGTAGAAAGAAGAGTACAAAGCTTTATATTGTCACTAGGTGTCAGCTCATAGGGTCCCAAAGCTCCTAGGATCTGATCAGAAATGGATTCAGCACAACGTCAAGGGAGAATGACAGCTTAGCATCCTCTGGCAAATGTGACCACAGATGAAACCATGGTCTATCACTTCCAACCAGAGACGACGTCAGAGCTCTGGAAACGTTCTCTGCCTTACAAGAAAGCTAAGACAGTGATGTCAGCAGACAAGGTGACAGTCTATATTTTATAGGATACAAAAAGAGTACTGCTGTTGGACTACTTAAAAAGGCTCACACTGTCACCAGGGCTTCCATTGACAAGAAAGATGCTCTTCGACCAGAACATTGCTCTGGCACACATATCCATAGTGTCCAAGCAAGGCTACTTGGTGTATTCCAGCTTGTTAAACACCATTCTTGATGAAGCTATAAATGATGTGGACCACTTCCTGAGGGCTTAAGATGGTGCCTTCTACATTGGAGGTATGCATCTGCTTCTTGACCAATGGACTAAATGTGTTCATGAAAGTAGGAACTGTGTTGTCATTTGGAAAACGATTGTTTTATTTTCTAAAAATGACACCAAGTGCTCTTGGAGCATGTTCCAAGAAGAAGTAAATCAACTGTTTAATACACCATTATAGCAACTTATTTGGGGATAAAATATTAAGTTGATTGAATTAGAAACACAAAACAAAAATCCTAAATATACGGTTTTAACACTAATTATTGGGACATACAGGCCAATGGAAACAGTTTTGACCCAGATCAGATGTTGCAGAATGTAGCATCTCATCAGGGTCTGCACTGTCTGCCATTCATCCAGCAGTATTTAGACACATGAAGAGGTAATAAAATGAACTTTTTGAAATTTTAGGACAATTATAGTAAATGTTAAGATGTCCAGATATTAATGCATTTAAATGGAGAAACCCCACAAAAGGATAATTGTTAAACAGTGCAGACCCAGATCAGATGCCACAGAATTAGGCATCCGATCAGGGTCTACACTCTTTGCATTAAATATGGTATTTTTTTATAATACAAAGTAGTAATGAAAATTTACTAGACACCCTGCTATTAGAAATAGACCAGTCCAAAGAGCCGTGGTAGAAGAGTCCACTTGATGTTTATGGGATAATGGACTATATGGTATTTGAACCCTTCAAGAGAAATTGCTGTTTCTGAATAGAAAACTAAAAAGAAATTCAAATTTTACTCTGGTTACTTGTTTTCTGATAACTGATTTTGAGTGAGCGACTACTTAGGTGATTTCAGGGTTTTCAAAAACGTTTTGCTTAATTTGCAAGAAAGAAATATTTGATTCAGATTGAGTGAGTGGTATTATATTGAAAGTGCAAATTTTCATTTATATATACTGATGTCCTTAATAAAATAAAAAAAAATGAAATAAAATAAAAATAAGTAAATAAATTTAAAAAAAAAATAAATAAAATGAAAACAAAATAAAAAAAAATAACAGGCAATTTTGGATTAATGGAATTGCAACTATCCTTCTGAGAATCTAGCTAAGTCTTTGTAGAAGCATTTAAAGCAAACTGACATAGAAACATTTATAGATTACATTTTATTGTTGTTTCATCCAGCAACTGCCTAAAGTGAATAATTGTTATCATTATGATTATATAATTACCAATTATGTTATTAAGTGTCATGCTGTTAATCCAGTGATTATTAAGCAGAAAGCAGATTCTGGATGAAACCGTATCATAATCTATTTCAGGAGACTAAAGAGCAACATTTGGCATCCCATTTTGGTTTTTACCCATTTAATAGAAATGCCTTTAATTCAAGACATATTTATTTCAATTAAAGGTATCTTTATTAAACTAATAGAAAATTGAAAACAAATAATTAAATCAAAGATATCTTATAAAAAATGGAGATAGCTTTAATTCAATCAGTCATAGATTTTAATCTAACTATATAATTTTCTATTAAAGGGATAACAAGTTAATCAGATGCCGTACTTGCAATCTCAGAAATGAGTGGCAATCTCAGAAATGAGTGACAATGAGAATTTCTGTAAGGTGTACAAATGTTTTAAGAATGAAACTAATCTGTAACAAATTAATATGTTAAAAAGCCTATCCTATTCACAGAAGACTCTTAAAAACTTAACTAGATTCACACCAGTATCAGTATGGCAGGTAAACCATCATGCCAAACCTGTTTTAGAAGGAAATTAATATGACTATACTATTAAAATAAATGAAAAAAAAAATGCATAAAAACTACTATATTAGGAACAATTAATATATTTGCATGAAAATGTAATTGCATAAAAACTACTATATTAGGATCAATATATTTGCATGAAACTATAACTGCATAAAAGCTACTATATTAGGAACAATATGTTTGCATGAAAACGTAATTGCATAAAAACTGCTATATAAGAACCAATATAGATTATTTGCATGAAAATGTAATTGCATAAAAACTACTGCATAAGAAACAATCTATTTGCATGAAAATTTAATTAAGTAAAAACTGTGTAAGAAACATTATATAAGCATAAAATGTAATTGTATAAAAACTGCTATATTAGAAACAATATATTTGCAGGAAAATGTTGTTTTGTTCTATGTGCATTTTACAGCGCAAAAGGGGCCTAATCCCATTGCCATGACACATATGCATGGTAAATATGTTGTCTAAAATTTTGAATAATAATAAAAAAAAATATAAAAAATGAGAATACAAATTAAGCAAAATGTTTTCAAAAACCCTAAAATCACCTAAGTAGTCGCTCACTCAAAATCAATTATAAGAAAACAAGTATCCAGAGTAAATTTTGAATTTCCTTTTTTATTGTTCTCTTATTAGAAGAAAGAATTTCTCCTGAAGGTTTCAAATACCATATTGCCCATTAACCCATAAATAGCAAGTGGACTCTTCTACCACAACTCTTTGGACTGGTCTATTCCCAATAGCAGGTGTCTAGTTAGTTTTTTTTAGTAATTACTACTTTGTATTATAGAAACTCCTGCATTTTAATGCAAAGAGTGCAGACCCTGATCAGAAGCTGTATTCTGTGGCATCTAATCTTGGTCTGCACTGTTTGACAATTACCCTTTTGAGGGTTTCCCGACTAAAATGCATTAATATCTGGACATCTTAACACTTACTATGATTGTCCTAAAATTTCAAAAAGTCCATTTTATTACCTCTTCATGTGTCTAAATACTGCTAGATGAATGGCAGACAGTGCAGACCCTGATGAGATGCCACATTCTGCAGCATCCAATATGGGTCAAAACTGTTTGCATAGGCCTGTATGTCCCAATAATTAGTGTTATAACGTATTTTTAAGATTTTTGTTTCGAGTTTCTAATTCAATCAACTTAATATTGTATCCCCAAATAAGTTGCTATAATGGTGTATTAAACAGTTGATTTACTCTTCTTGGAACATGCTCCAAGAGCACTTGGTGTCATTAGAAAATAAAACAATCATTTTCACAATGTCAACACAGTCCCTGCCTTCATGAACACATTTAGACCCCTGGTCAAGAAGCAGATGCATGTCTTCAATGTAGAAAGCACCATCTTAGGCCCTCAAGAAGTGTTCCACATCATTTATAGCTTCATCAAGAATAGTGTTTAACAAGCTGGAATACACCAAGTAGCCATGCTTGAACACTATGGATGTGTATGCCAGAGCAATGTTCTGGTTGAAGAGCACCTTTCTTGTCAATGGAAGACTGGTGATAGTGTGAACTTTTTTAAGTAGTCCAACAGCAGTACTCCTTTCGCATCCTATAAAATATAGACTGTCACCTTGCTTACAGACAACACTGCCTTTGTTTTCTTGTAAGGTAGAGAACCTTTCTAGAGCTCTGACTTCATCTCTGATTGGAAGTGATGGACCATGGTTTCATCTGTGGTCACAAATTGCCAGAGGATGCTAAGCTGTCATTCTCCCCTGACCAGTTGTGCCGAATCCATTTCTGATCAGATCCTAGGAGCTTTGGGACACAATGAGTTGACGCCTTGAGACAATGTAAAGCTTTGTACTTCCCTTTCTACAATGTTGCTGCAAGAACCTTGGCAATGGTCTCCTGAGTAGAAATGGTGGCTGACCTTCCCAGACAGCTTCCAGAGTCTCCCTGCCACATTTCAACTCAACAGCCTACTTTTTCACCATGTATATGAAAGGATATCCTCCCCTGCTGTGAACATCATGTCCTCCTTGACCTCCTCCAGTACTGAGCCTTTGTGGTTGAGGTGGAGAATGACTGTACAATGGCTGAAATTGTCCATTTAATCAGAAACCACTTATGATCAATGCTTGATTATTGTATGTACAAGAGATAAAAGAACTGAAATAAGCTTCAAACACTCTGTTTCTGGGTAATCTGTGAAAGTATTTTTGCTTAACAATTCAGCTTGTGTGTGTGTGTGTGTGTGTGTGTGTGTGTGTGTTTTTTCCCATGCTTATGAGATTAAGTACAAAGTACCAGATAAAACATTTTTTTGGTATTTTCTAATTTCTCCACAAAAAATACACTCTAGGTACTCACAGGTACTCACTAGAAGCCCTTTTGTGAGATGCTTCTAATGAATTACCACATTTTCTTGGAAAAATAAGAAAAAAAATATCTCGATGATTTGAAGAGATCTTAAAAGACGCAAAACTTTAACATAGATTTCTAAGTCTGTGGCCTTGACCTCTAGGTAATAAGCAGAGGCAGGAATGGTGCCAAATAGTATTTTGAATCAATATCTATAATCATGCCAAATATAAAATAACTCCATGCAAGGATTTAGAAATTAAGAGCTCTTAAAAACTTTGACACAAAACTTTAACATAAATTTCTAAGTCCTTGACCTTGACCTCCAGGTCATAAGCAGGGATGGGGATTGTGCTGAATAAAATTTTGCGTCAGTATCCATGATTGTGCCAAATATAAAGTAAATCCATATAAGTGTTTAGAAATTAGGAGATCTTAAAAACATTAATGCAAAACTTTAACATAAAATTCTTTAGGTCACAAGCAGGGGTGGTGGTAGTGCCAAATAAAATTTTGGACCAATATCTATTATCATACTAAATATAAAGTAAATCCATACAGGGATTTAGAAATTAAGAGATCTTAAAACTTAAATGCAAAACTTTAACATAAATTTCTAAGTCTGTGACCTTGACCTTTTTAGGTCATAAGCAGGGGTGGGGGTAGTGCCGAATAAAATTTTGGACTGATATCTATTATCATACCAAATATACAGTAAATCCTTGCAAGGATTTAGAAACTAAAACACTTTGATGCAAAACTTTAACATAACATTTCTAAGTCCATGACCTTAACCTGTAGGTCATAAGCACGGATGAGGATAGGGCTCAATAAAATTTTAGACGATGATGATGATGAGTTCAGGTTTAACTATGCATCAACCCATGAGGGTCATTTGTGTCAAAATGGTGTACTTCTTTGGTTTTGTAATGAAACGGTTTTACTGATAAGTCATACATGCATAAAATGCAAAACCAGAACAAATTTAAAAATTAAAATTGTTATATTTTGTTAAAAAGATTGATGTGTTTTGAAAACATAAGTGTGTTATCAGCTGGTACATCTTCAAATAAGTATCTTAGGTCATTTGTTTGGAAAAACTGACGTCACACATGAGAGAATTCAATGCAGTCGATTAGAAAGTGTTTCACTGTAAAAGGTTCATTACAGCTTATACAAAGTGGCTGATCTTCTCGTTTAAGTGGGATGATTCTTGTCTTCTTGTTAATAAAATTTTAGACCACCATCTACAATTATATCAAATATAAACTAAATCAATCAGAGGATTTAGAAAATATGAGGTCTTAAAAACTTTGACGTAACACTTTAACATTTTTGTTAACGCCAATATGCCTGCAGAGGCCAATGCCGACGCTGGGGGTAGTGCAATAGCTCTTCCTGTACTTTCGTACAGACGAGGGAAATAAATGTTTTCATGACAGAGTTACAAAAATATTTTGCTTGGAGGCATATCTCTAAAACATGTCATATTTACACTAAATAGTTGAACACTACATTTCTAAAATTTGAGGACCATTTCACTACAACAGTGTAGATCCTAATCAGATGCCGCATACTACAACATCTGATCTGAATCTGTACTATTTGCTGTGGCCTGTTTGTCCAAATACTTGATGTAAATAAGATTGTTTTCTTTGCAAAATATTAAAATGTCTCAGCTTTGACATGATATGAAGAATACAGGCAAACTAGGATCAAAGGTCCTGATCAGCCTGATTATCTGCACAGCCTCACCATGTCTTCTACTGTTTGTTGATTATCCTTAGTATTCAATGATTCTGTGTCTAGTAAAGATCCTGAACAGACAGCATTCACTCAGAAGCTGATCTGGGCCTTCACTGCTCATATACCTCTCAGACCCCTTTTCTCATCATGTCACTTAGTTCTCTCTGGGTACCATATTTATCCTAAATATTGGGACTCCTAATTACTCCTTACCATACTTGTCCTTCACCTTTATCACTCTCTGGGCAGGTTCAGCAGATGGCAAATTGATGATGTTTTTCTTATTTTTTCCAAGAAAATAGGGCTTGATATTTCATGCAAAGAGTCTCAAATAAAAGTCAAAAAGGATTGCATTTGGAAACAAAGAATGCACAAAATCACAAAAATCGGAGACTCAGTTTATTTGAGTTTCTTTACATGCAATACTGTAGTTTGCAAGGCTGCATACGTCCCCTAGCATCGGCTTAAGCCGTGATTTTCAAAATAACCAGGATGGGCTCAATGATCCCAAAGGAAATAAAATAAAACCTGCATTATGATGATGTACGGGGAGACTTTTTACAGCCACCACACAGCACAACACCAGCTACAGTCCAAAAAAAATAAAAGTAAAAAAGGATTGCCTTTGGAAACAAAGATCATACAAAATCACGAAAATCGGAGATTCGGTTTAACTGAGTCTTTTCATATGCAACACTGTGGTTTGCAAGGCTGCATACGCCCCCTAGCACCGGCTTAAGTGATATTGATTTTCAGAATAACCAGGATGGGCTCCATGATCCCAAAGTAAATAAAATATAACCTGCACTATGATGATGTACAGGAAGACTTTCTACAGCCGCCACACGACATCAAACCATATTTTCTGGGAAAAATAAGAAAACAATTTGTCTGCTAATATTTTTTCCAAGATACTGATCAAATCTATTTACGAAACCTTCTGATGTGCCTTTAACTGCTAGATAACTGGTAAACAGTGTAGACCCTGATCAGATGCTGCATTCACTGATCTGGGTCTACACTGTTTATTCAGGCCTGTCTGTCCCAAAACTTAGGGTTAGTTTGGTAGTCCTTATCTACATCACTGAGCTTTACATCCAGAGACAGTCACATTGCACACATTCTTTTACTACTCTCTGAGCTAATTAAGCAGATAACAAATTGATCATAATTTGCCAGAAAACAGGATTTGGAAATGTCAAATCATGTTTAACTGGAAAAATAAGAAAAATATTTTAAAATGTTCTCTGCTGGAATTTTTACCCAGAGTACTAAGCAATAACATCAAACAATGACTTCAATCTTGTATCAAATCTGTATTGGATTTATGGGAAGAGGTTGATATCCTTCATCTGCCATCCTTAACAATGTAGCAAGGAGTAGAACTGGACCTGAAATAATACAGTACAGTGAAATTACAAACTAAATAACTTCCACAATATGGACCAGCTATTCCAAGCATCTTTAGTTTTATACACAGATTCAGATAAGAGGGTGTATCCACATATTATTTTTCTTATTTCTCCATAAAGACATGTTGTGGACACTCATTAGAAGCCCCTTGCCAAGGCACTTCTGTGAGTACCCTCAACATATGTTTTCATGAAGTAATAAGAAAAATATCAGTACTTTTGGGTTGAGAAGAGAGTCTTATCTGGAGTTACATTTACACTTTACATGTTGCGTAAAATTTTCAACTGAGGACATGGAATTTTTCCCAGATAAACGGGGTTGACATTTCATATAAAAACTGATGTCAAATCCTGTTTTCTGAGAAAAATAAGAAAATTACCTTACCAGTTTGTCATTTGCTGAATCTGCCAACAGAGTGGAAAGAGTAAGTAAGCTATTAAAGTTAAGCATGTTGCTTAAAAATGTCAGCAGAATGACATTTTAAAATGTATTATGTTTTTTGATTTTAAACAGAAAATAGGACTAGAAATTTCATCCTCATTATTAGGAGGCAATTTGTGTAAATGTCAATTTGTTATATTCAGGTTTTACCTCAATTTCAACAACCTTTCAGTCATATAGTGGCAGTGTTTGGATGTAGCAGGGAGCTTGATACTCACTTTTAGAGTGCTGCCTTACTGAAATATCAATCCCCTGACACATCACATGATATTTCACGTCATATTATACCAACACCAGGCTGGAAAGTTCTAGCTCTACTGTCTTAATGTTGAGCACCAAGCAAAAGAGCATCTAGTACCATTTTAAAGTCTTTGTATGACAAACCCCGGACGGAACCCATTGGGTCACAAAACAGATTCTCCACCAGTTGAGCCACTGTGCTGGTAAAATGCCAGTTGCTTGGATTGGTTAATGGCCAAGTTAAATCTAATAGGGTCATGTCAAGCCAGTCAGTTTACCTGACCACACTTTTCCTAGGCAGGCTTATATATGTAATCCTCTTAGCAGTTAACCAATACTTGAGCACATTCTTTCCTAGGCAACTGACAACTACCCTTCTTGAATTAGCAAAAGGAACAGAATGGCTGTAGAAAATATTTCATGATCTAAAGCTTCAAAAAAGAATATTATCGGACCTGGTGGGGATCAAACCTGTGACCTCCTGGGCCCAGTTGTTCAAAGCGTCGTTAGCTTAACGAGCTCGTTAAGGGTCATTTCGTTAACTGTTTTAGCGGATTCAATACATAATATTCTGATATTTTTTGCTGAAAAAATGTGAGTAGCTTTTGCACTGCAAAAGCTACTCACATTTTTTCAGCAAAAAATTTCAGCATATTTGCGTATCACTCTATGTAAATTTTAACGAATCGTTAACTAACGACGTCGTTAGCTTTGAACAACTGGGCCCTGATCAGCAGTTAGATGTACATCAGACTTAGCCACTCAGGCCTGAATTTAGGAATCTATAGAAGTTAAAACCCAAACTGTCTGGCACAATATCAGTTAACCCTATTTTCTGGCAGGCTTTATGTACAATATTTACCCTAAGCATTGGGTTGTTTGGTTTTAACCCAGTCAGCATTCTACGTAAATCTATATCAATTCGTCATCGGCCCGTCAGGGTAGCTGACGGGCCGATGACGGCCCGATGTAGATTTTCGTAGAATGCTAGCTGGGAACAGACCAGTCAACACTGCTATGGTCATGTGAAGCTGGTCAGTTTACCTAACTACATTTCCTGGGCAAGCTAAGTCTTCTAGGCCGTTAACAAGTATTTGTGCATTCTTTTGCCAGAAACTGAGAATTGTGCTTGAATCATGGAAGGAAAGAAAATGACGGTAGAAAATATTTCATGATCAATCTCCATGAAAGAATGCTACCAAACCCAGCCGGGAATGAACCAGTGATTTCTTGACCACCTAGCTATTGGGACAGGTCTGAGCAAACAGAAAAGATCCAGATCAAATGCTGCATTCATCATCTTGAGTTGAGATATCCTAATACTTAGAGTTTTCACAATACTTCTTGTCTGCTGAATTGTCCAGAGGCTGTTAACTAGGCTGTTGATTTTAGCATCAAACTCGCACACTTCTTTAATATGTCTGTAACATATTCAATGTCTTGGAAAGATCCAACAAAAAGTGTGAGAGGAGTTTTCACAAAGTATACACTATTAACCATTATTGACTAGGTACAGTTGTCCTAAAATGGCTATTAAAGATGCTGGAATTTTGTAAAGAAATATTTGTTCAGCATCAAAGTTTCACATGCACATCTTCAACAGGCCTGTAATGTATGTGTAAAGTTTTGAAAAGATCCAAAAGAAGTTCTAAGAGGAGGGGATTTCATAATGCAATATTAACCATCACTAAGTGCAGTTGTCGTAAAATGGCTCCATTGTTAAAAAAAAAAAAACCTTGCCATTTTCTCAAAAAAAAAAAAAAAAAAAAAAAAAAAAAAAATTGTACATGCTCACCTTTTGATGAGTGTAACATATATGCAATGTTTTGGAAAGGTCCAACAAAAATGTAAGAGGAGTTGATTTCACAAAGTATACACTATAAAACCATCATTGACTAGGTGCAGTTGCTTTTGTTTGTTTGTGTTGAGGTTTTACAGCCCAGTCAACCCAGTGGGGTCATGTGGAGCGCGGTCAGTTTACCTAACCACACGTTTACTGGGCAGGCTTAGTCCTCTAAGTCCTTAACCAGTATTGTGCACATTCTTTCGCCAGAAACTGACAACTGCCCTTCTTGAATCAGCGGAAGGGAGGTGCAGTTGCATACATGTGATATCTCCTGAATCATGCATGAGTCTCCAACATTTAAAGCCCATCTCCTGGTCTCCAGCCAGCCCATCTCCTGGTCTCCCGTCCTGTTAATGGAATCTCCTCCAAATGCAATTATCCTATCCTGAACCCCTGGGGTCCTATCATGTCTTATGATAATAAGCAACATCACTTCAGTTTTATGACAAGATGATTATTGAGCCAAGTCTAATCCTGCTGCAGTATGTGTCAAAATGTTCCAGTATTCAGGTTATGTATTGATTGATTGTGTTGGAGTTTAATGACACATCAACACATGCAGGTCATTTTGTGTTTGTTTGTGTTGAGGTTTTACGGCCCAGTCAACCCAATGGGGTCATGTCGAGCGCGGTCAGTTTACCTAACCACACGTTTACTGGGCAGGCTTAGTCCTCTAAGCGGTTAACCAGTATTGTGCACATTCTTTCGCCATAAACTGACAACTGCCCTTCTTGAACCAGCGGAAGGGAGAGAATGACCGTAGAAAATATTTCATGATCAATCTCCACGAAAGAATGTTGCTGACCTCGGCGGGGGTTGAACCCGCGACCTCCTGGTTTCCAGTCGGACGGCGCATCCAACTGAGCCACCGAGGCCGGCTAGGTCATTTTGTGTCATCTCCCAGAGATGAGAAGAGAGATGGAAGAGATAGTAGAGGAGATGAAAGAGAGGGGAGAAAGAGGAAAATGAAAGAAAGTGAAGAAGCAGAAGAAATAAAACATTCCCCCTCTACCTATACTTGCTGCAAGGACAGCAGGCCTTGCCCAACTGTAAGCCAATATCAGTTGGATGCCCCAGTGACACATTTTACATCTCTGTCAGCAGTATGTAAGTCATATCAAGATGGTGAAAAAGTGATAATGAAAGGCTCTCTGCAGAGAAGCACTGTACAGTCATAAGATGAATTCTGCCTCTATGATTCGAACCTGGGGCCTTGTGGTTCAAAGTAAGGAGGGCTAAACCATGTTGACCTCTCTATCTGTTGCATTTTGGATTCAAGATTGTAAGGCCACTACTACCACAGTGTTGTATCCTTAAGCAAAACTTATCCACATTGCTTGCTTGGCTTACAAAGTCATAATTGTGTAGTGGTTAACAGGTCTGCCCAGTAAGCAGAAGGTCCGTGGTTCAATTCCTGGTCACCAAATGACCAATTTCTTTAAGCTAATTTTTTTTTCAATTATATCATTCCCTGCATTGTGCTTTACTTTGTATCTCCTATAACTGTCTTAGATTAGTCCTAGATAAGCTCTAAAGAGTCTTTGTTAATTGTTTCACAAAGCGACTATTTATATCTTAACTTTAACATTATAAATGCTGTTTCCTCTCATCAATAAAATCATTCAATTCAGCTGAAAAAATGTGGCCTTGACCCTGGCTCTAGATAACGTACATTTTTCAACCAAACAGTATGGATATTTTCTTATTTCTTCACAATAACATTTGCTGTGGGAACTCATTTAGACAGTTATGAGTTTGTGTTGAGGTTTTACTGCCCAGTAAAGCCAATGGGGACATGTCAAGCGCGGTCAGTTTACCTAACCACACTAACTGGACAGGCTTAGTCCTAGAGCGGAAATGTTTACCTAGCAATAATTGCTAAGTGTCAATGAAACATTTTCTGTCATGTTGTGATAGGGTCTGGATATGGTGGTGCAAATTTTTGCCCTTTTATAGTGCTGCCTCACTATCACGTAATGCCCGAGACACTTTGACCTGATACGACCACCACTCACATTATACTGATACCAGTTTTTGTTTGTGTTGAGGTTTTACTGCCCAGTCATTTGTTTGTTTGTGTTGAGGTTTTACGGCCCAGTCAACCCAATGGGGTCATGTCGAGCGCAGTCAGTTTACCTAACCACACATTTACTGGGCAGGCTTAGTCCTCTAAGCGGTTAACCAGTATTGTGCACAGTCTTTCGCTAGAAACTGATAACTGCCCTTCTGGAATCAGCGGAAGGGATAGAATGACCGTAGAATATATTTCATGATCAATCTCCATGAAAAAATGTTGCTGGCCTTGGCGGGGGTTGAACCCGCGACCTTCTGGTCTCCAGTCGGACGGCGCATCCAACTAAGCCACCGAGGCCGGCAACTACTGCCCAGTCAACCCAATAGGGTCATGTTGAGCATGGTCAGTTTACCTAACCACACGTTAACTGGGCAGGCTTAGTCCTCTAAGCGGTTAACCAGTATTGTGCACATTCTTTTGCCAGAAACTGACAACTGCCCATCTTGAATCAGCGGAAGAGGAGAATGACCATAGGCCATAGAAAATATTTCATGATCATCTACATGAAAGAATGTTGCCAACCTCGGTGGGGGTCAAACCCGCAACCTCCTGGTCTCCAGTCAGACGCACATCCAACTTAGCCACTGAGGCCAGATACTGATATCAGTACAACCAGTCCTAGCTCTTCTTCCAAATGCTGAACATCAAGACAAGTGCAGCTAATACCACTTTTAGAAGTCTTAGTTATGTCCTGCATGAAGAATGAATCGACAATTACTGATATTTTTCTTATTTCTCCATGAAAATATTCATTGCGGGAAATACTCATTTGAAGCAGGTATTTTTGTATACCCATAAGTTATGTTTTTACGCAGAAATAAAAAAAAAAAAACAAAAAAAAAAAAAAAAAAAACACTTCATGCAAAACTTAAACATGGGTGTAAATGACAAAGCAAGAACTAACCTTGACCTACATAAAGGGTCTAACTTGGGGATGGTGGTGTATGCTATTAAAAGGCCTTACCCTAAGGTAGGTGTAGGCCAAATATGAAAGCAGTACCGTAAACAATTAAAGAACTATGCAAACCGTTGAAAACTTAAACATTATGTTATGCCAACAGATGCCGATGCCAATGACTGGCTGACAACATAAGCTCTCTAGGGACATAGTCCTGGTGAGCTAAAAATGTCAAAAACACCATGTCCTTTGTATAAAGATTTGACAGTATACTCTGTTATGCATTTGAAGTTGAAACATGTCCTTGATATACCTCCAAGGGAGATCATTTTGACCAAAAAATATTTTCTCCTTTTTTAAGGGTGCTACACTTAAACGAAAACATTTGCTATCTCTAATACCAAATACTTTCATTTTACAGCAGCATCTACCCAATTTAAAAAGTAATCCATTTTCAGAATAGCAAACTTTTCTGCAGGGGTGGTGTCCCCTGGACAATGGGAGGCAAAAACATACTTCACAGACTACTCAAGTTTTTGTTTGAGTTTTTGATTGTGTTGGGGTTTAACGACATGTCAACCCTTGTGGGTCATTTTGTGTTGTCTCCCAGAGAAAGGGAGGAAAAGGATATAAGAGATAGAAGAGATAGTAGAGGAGATGAAAGAGAAGGACAGGGAAGATCATTTTGACCAAAAAATATTTTCTCCTTTTTTAAGGGTGCTACACTTAAACGAAAACATTTGCTATCTCTAATACCAAATACTTTCATTTTACAGCAGCATCTACCCAATTTAAAAAGTAATCCATTTTCAGAATAGCAAACTTTTCTGCAGGGGTGGTGTCCCCTGGACAATGGGAGGCAAAAACATACTTCACAGACTACTCAAGTTTTTGTTTGAGTTTTTGATTGTGTTGGGGTTTAACGACATGTCAACCCTTGTGGGTCATTTTGTGTTGTCTCCCAGAGAAAGGGAGGAAAAGGATATAAGAGATAGAAGAGATAGTAGAGGAGATGAAAGAGAAGGACAGGGAAGAAAGCAGTGCAGGAATGAAAGTGAAGAAACAGAACAAATAAAAACAATCCCCCTCTACCCTTACCTGCTACAAGGATAGCAGGCCTTGCCCATCTGTAAGCCAGTCTCATTTGGACGCCCTGTTGATGAAAGGTACAGGACACCTTTGCCACACCCAACCACCCCCATTTGTTTGAGTTTTAACATCACTATCAACAATTTCTCGGTCATGATGTGACTGTGTCTGGACAAAGGTGGGACCCAGCTAGCATTCTTTATAAATCTACAGTGGGCTGTTATTGGCCCGTCAGCTAACCTGGCGGGCCAATAATGGCCCGCTGCAGATTTAGGTAGAATGATTGCTGGGGAACTGATACTCTTTTTACAGTGCTGCTCACCACCATATCCTAACCAGACATATGGAAATGATACTACCACCAGTCATATTATACTGAAAGTGGTGTGACTACTCCTAGCTTTTTTTTCCCAATGCTGACTGCCAAGGTATTATGAATTTTAGAATGTCTTTGGTAGGGTCCAGCCAGGGATCAAACACACAACCTCTTAATCTTTAAGAGACTCTGCCAAGTGATCCACTTGAGTTGGGCAATTTAGTGTGACATAATGATCTACTGTATGCATTAAAACCAGAAAGAGTTATGACAGATTTCAACAGTGCTACTATCATTACAGGTAATCATGAAGTTAAACAAAAATATTTTCATCATTATGTTTACCAATCAGTATAGTACAATCAACAAGTTCCATCAACAATATTATTAAGCAAAAAGAAAAAAAAAACAAAAAAAAAACAAGTTCATCTTACCATTGATATGAAAATTTTCATATGTCAAGAGTGCTGCCAACATGGTCAGTACTGAGGTCTGCATGGCAGTCATCATCATCAACATCATCTTCTAAGATACTGACATCTATAATTAACTGCAAAATTGTACAAAAATACCAATCACTACTAAACAAATATCATAATATCAAAACACTATTGTTTAATCATTTGTCCTTTGGAATTATTTTTTAAAGAATTATCACTCTCCACAGTCAGTATTTCATCATCATTGTACAGGTGTGATAATTATATCTGTCATCAATGACTGCAACATATCATTAATAATAATGCCATTTTAACATGATCAATAGAGTGTAAGTAAAAAACAGTTGCATTTTCACTATTGTTAAATCATCAACATTGCCAAACTTTCTATTATGCTCAATACTTGATCAGCAATGCCATCATCATCATTAGAGATACTAAAATGATGATGATAATCATCATCATCATTCATCAATACTATCATCATCATCATCATCATCATTATCATCATCATTATCATCATCATCACCATCATCACTTACAGTACTGTTATTTAAGAAATAATTTTTCTCTATTGTGAATTATCGAGAATAACGCATGGTATTGGAGGGCAAATTGTGAAGTATTAATTCATGATAGAGTAAACTAATATTCTTATCTGCCAAATACAACATGTGTTAGTTGTGATAATTCAAATTAGAGAAAAATGTTTTTGATTCTAACATGATACAGAAAAGGAAAACAAACCTTGTTGCAGTTTTCTGATGAACTCTTTTGCCACGGACATTGTGAGAAGTAAATGTTTACATGCGATGTCATCAATTTGTATGTGTTGAGGTTTTACGGCCCAGTCAACCCAATAAGGTCATGTCAAGCATGGTCAGTTTACATAACTACACTTTTACTGGGCAGGCTTAGTCCTCTAGGTGGTTAACCAGTATTGTGCACATTCTTTCCCCAGAAACTGACAACTGCCCTTCTTATATCAGCAGAAAGGAGAGAATGACTGAAGAAAATATTTCATGATCAATCTCCATAAAAGAATGTTGCTAACCCAGGGGAGGTTGAACCAGCAACCTCCTGATCACCAGTCAGATGTGCATCCAGCTGAGCCACCAAAGCTGGCATGACGTCATCAAATGTACGCTTTTGTATGCACTATGTTGATGTGATGAAGTACTGTAGTCTGATCATGGAAGGTTTTCTATTCGGCTCAGTGGGTTAACATTAACGTCATTATAGAAAATGATAGTATATACTGAGCATAACAAGTTCACGTAACACTTTAGAAAACAAGAGTGCCATGATGGCCCTTTAATGCTCATCTGAGTATCATAGCACTTTGAGAACCTGACCTAGAACTGATCAAGGCAAACATTCTGACCAAAATTCATAATATAATGATGACTGTATTAACAAGTAAGACAATGTAGCATATCAAATGGACTGTGAAATAGAGGTTGTCAAATAGAATGACTCCACTCAAGAGGCCATGTTAAAATGTACGCATATGCAAAGTATCACTGGCTGTAGGAGCAATAGTTACTGAGAAACTGACCTGAACACAAATACTTCACAAGTGCCAAATATCACACTGTAGGACCATAGTTACTGAGAAACTGACCTAAACAGAAAAACTCAAGTCACTGGACCGTGAAATATACGTCAAACACGACCTAGTTCCAAACTTCATCTAGAAATCAAGACAAACATTTTGAGCAAGATTCATAATGATTACTTAAAAAATGTGACCTCTAGAGTTTCAAGAAGGTTTTCCTATGATTTGGCCTGGTGACCTAGTTTTTGACTCCAAGTGACCCAGTTTTAAACTAGACCTAGAAATCATTCAGACAAACATTTTGAGTAATACTCATGATGATTATTTAAAAAATGTGACCTTTGAGTGTTAACAAAGTTTTCCTTTAATTTGGCTTGGTGACTTAGTTTTTAACCCCAAGTGACCCAGCTTCAAATCTAACCTAGAAATTATCAAGGCAAATATTTTGAGCAAGATTCATGATGATTGCTTCAAAAATTTGACCTCTAGAGTGTTAACAAGATCTTCCTTTGATTTGGCCCAGTGACCTAATTTTTAACCCTAGGTGACTCAAGTTTCAAACTTGACCTAGAACACATCAAGACAAACATTTTGAGCAAGCAAGAGTGTTAACAATATTTTCCTTTGATTTGGCCCAGTGACCTAGTTTTTTACCCCAAGTAGCTCAGTTTTGAACTTGACCTAAAAATTATCAAGACAAACATTTTGAGCAGTATTCATGATGATTACTTATAAAAAATGTTACCTCTGAAGTATTAACAAGGTTGTCCTTTGATTTGGCTTGGTGACCTAGTTTTTGATCCCAAGTGACTTAGTTTCACACTTGACCTAGAAATCGTCAAGACAAACATTTTGAGCAAGATTCATGATGATTGCTTGAAAAATGTGACCTCTAGAGTGTTAACAATATTTTCCTTTGATTTGACCTGGTGACCTAGTTTTTGACCCCAAGTGACCCAGTTTTGCACTTGAACTAGAATTCATAGGGGCAAACACTCTGTTCAAGTTTCATCAAGATTGGGTAAATCCAAACTCTGACCCCTAGAGTGTTAACAACTAATTGTTGTCGACGGACGACAGACGAGTGACGACAGACAGAGGGTGATCACAATAGCTAAAAATATAACCTTGTCCAGTGAAGGTTTTTGATTGAGTTGAGGTTTTACAGCCCAGTCAATCCATTAGGGTCTTGTTGAGCTGATCAGTTTACCTAACCACACTTTTCCTTGGCAAGCTTAGTCCTCTAAGCAATTAACAAGTATTTGTATACATTCTTTCACCAGAATGTCAGGCGAAGGCTTTTATATCAAATGAGCATTAGTAACAAATACAAATAATACTTTCGAAAAAATATAACATACTTTAGAAAAAATATAACCTCACTCAGTGTCTAAAGGCCAGGGCCTAAGAAAATGCCAGTTCTTTGGTCTGGGACCGGGTTTTGAAGAGCTGGACAGATTTTTACTTCTGGAGGACATAAAAAAATAGGTCCATTATAATTCATGTGTTCTAATATTTGACTTTAAAATTTACACCTTATTATGGGCTGGAAAACCAAACAAATCTTTATCAAACAAAGCACTAACCATGTACCAGAAATCGCCTTGAGCAATCTGCTCATTATCGCAATGCCACTTGATCTGCACGTAGTAAGAGGGCAAATAATGGCCTAGTATCCCTCATCTGTTTACCAGACAAGTTTGAGTCAACTAGCCTTTCGGTTCAGGAGAAGAAGTTCAATACTGGTTAGGGTTAGTGATAGATTGGGGTTAGGGTTAGGGGTTAGGGCTGGGGCTAGAATGGGCTGGACAGGGGTAGTGTTAGGGGCTGGGGTTAGGGTAAGAGGCTTCAGCTAAGTCTTGGATTTCAAATCAGAATGATTTTAGTTACTTTTGATCTACAAGTCACCTTGATACTTTCAATGAAGTTTGAGTCAACTGCTCTTTTGGTTCAGGAGAAAAAGTTAAAAAACAGATTTTCAACATGGCTGCTAGGGTGACCATCTTGGATTTCCGATCAGACTGATTTTAGCTATTTTTAATCTACAAGTCACCCCGATACTTCCTATCAAATTTTAAGTCAATAGGACTTTCTATTCGTGAGAATTAAGAAGTTCAAAATAGATTTTCAAAATGGCAACTGTGGTGGCCATCTTGTATTTCTGATCAGAACAATTTTAGCTATTTTTGATCTACAAGTCACCTAAATGATTCTTACCAAGTTTCAAGTCAATTCAGGCCTTTCGGTTCAGGAGAAGAAGCAAAATATAGATCTTGGATAGGCAATTGGAATGATTTTAACTATTTTTGATATACCAGTCACTCCTATGCTTCCTACCAAGTTTTGAGTCAATTGGCCTTTCCTTCAGGAGAAGAAGCGAAAAATAGATTTTCAAGATGGTGGCCATGGTGGCCATCGTGGATTTCCAATCGGAACAATTTTAGCTATTTTTAATCTACGTCACGCCAAAGCTTCCTATCCAGGTTTAAGTAAATTGGCCTTTCGGTTCAGGAGAAGAAGGGAAAAAGAGATTTTCAAGATGGCTGCCATGGCAGCCATCTTGGATTTCTGATCAGAATGATTTTACATTTTTATCTACTAGTCACCCCGATGCTTCCTACCAAGTTTCAAGTCAACTGACCTTTCGGTTCAGGAGAAGAAGCCAAAAATAGATTTTCAAGATGGCCACCATGGCGGCCATCTTGAAATTTCCGATTGGAACTATTTTAGCTATCTTTGATCTACAAGTCACCCTGATGCTTCATACCAAGTTTCAAGTCAATTAGTCTTTCCGTTCAGGAGAAGAAGCGAAAAATGCATTTTAAAGATGGCCACCATTGTGGCCATCTTGGATATCTGATCAGAATGATTTTAGCTATTTTTGATCTATATATCATCCCAATGCTTCCTACCAAGTTTCGAGTCAGTTCAGGAGAAGTGAAAAATAGATTTGCAAGATGGCAGCCATGGCAGCCATCTTGGATTTTTGATCAAAACGATTTTAGCTATTTTTAATCTACAAGTCACCCCGATGCTTTCTACCAAGTTTAGAGTTAACTGGCCCAGGGGTGTAGGAGGAGTAGGCTTTTAAAGCAATTGTTGATGACGCGTGACGGATGATGGACGATGGACGATGGACATTGACGGCAATAGCTTACCTTGAGCACTTTGTGCTCAGGTCAGCAAGAAATAAACTACCCATTTGATTGACGTGTAAAAACAATACCGGCTTTTAGTGTATTTATTTGTGTTGAGGTTTTATGGCCCAATCAACCCAATAGGGTCATTCTGAGTGCGGTCAGTTTACCTAACCACACGTTTACTGGGCAGGCTTAGTCCTCTAAGCGGTTAACCAGTATTGTGCACATTCTTTCACCAGAAACTGACAACTGCCCTTCTTAAATAAGCGGAAGGGAGAGAATGACCGTAGAAAATATTTCATAATCAATCTCCAAGAAAGAATGTTTCTGACCTCTGTGGAGGGTTGAACCCGCAACCTCCTGGTCTCCAGTCCAACTTACCCTAAGTTGGGACACCTTAAAGCCTTACCATACTGTTCCTAAAATTGGAACAAGTCTATTTTAGTACATTTTGATGCATCTTTAATATTGCTGGATGAGTGGTAGACAATATATATCCGGATCAGAAGCCATGCATTTTGTGGTGTCTGATCTGGGTCTACATTGTTTGCTCAGGCCTGTCTGTCCCAACACTTGGAGTTATTACAGTAAGTATATAAGAGACAGTGCTTCATACCTGCATGCTTGGTCACACATTACAACAACAGAAGATGTTTTTTTCGCTATTGTTAATTTGTTTATTTAATTTTAAAAGATCTGTTTAATGTGCTTCATTGTAATTTTTAAAGTGCTCCTTAATTTTTTTCTACTGGTCCACAGAAGGAAAATAAATGAAGTGGCCAGCTCCAGCACAACGAGACTTGCCACGACGTGAAGAGATTCTAGATGTTTCCTTCTTGTGCTCTTCACTGAGTGCTTGGTTGTTGTGAAAGTGAAAGTACATTAAATCACACCTCCCATAATATTAAGCCACAATGCTGTATATAATCAATCATGATATTATGCACTTGTTAGTTGAGCAAGTGTAAGCAATGTTGGTATGTCATTCATTATATTAATAATAAAACAGCATCTGCATTTGGAAATTGCAATACGGAAATTCTTTAACAATGGTTATGGAAAAAGAATGTCATCACCACTTGTTAAACTCTGTAAAGGCAGTTAAAATGACTTGGCAAACTCCGTAAATATGGCCAAAAATGACTGGACTGATTGGCAATTTTCAGTTTCTCGAGCCCTGCCCAAGGCTTCTGGTTCCCAGCTGTATTATGTCTAATAAGAAAGTAAAAACGGAAGTCACATGTCACTGAGGAAGGTTATATTTATACCTATATTGTTAAATCATAAATATAAACAATCTCACCATTAAGTTGGCAGAGCCTCATCAGGACTGTAGAGTTGAGGAAGCCCATGATAGCCGACTCAAACACTATAAGAGAAGGTGAAAAATTAAGGCAGATAAAGTACAAACAGATTGCAAAGAAGCACAATTAAGACATAAATCATCATCATCATCATCATCATCATCATCATCATACCTGTCCTCATCATAATCTACATCATCTGCATCAATATTACCATTCTAATAAGGTACAGTAATTCCATTATTCACCATATCATCATCATCATCATCATCATCAATAACTTTTTTAATAATTATAACCGCTTATACATTTAGTATACATAATCAAACAGTATATGATTCATAAACCGTATTGTCAAACCATAAACATTACCAATCTCACTGATTGTCATCTATATTAGGTTAGCACTGCTATCATCATCATGATCCTTGCAAAGGACTGAAGACATTCAACAAGCTCAGCAGCAGCAGCAGCAGCATTAGTATCACCATCAACAAATCTGTCATAATGGCAGTCATTGTCATCAACCTCAGTGTTAATGTGCAGTCAGGCAGGTCAAAGATGCAGGCAAAACTGATGAATATAAAAGTAATAATAAGCTTTGCATTCAGAATCTCTTCCCTGATCATAGTGGCCACCGGCTATAACCCCTACGATACACACCAAACAATCCTTGCGGGCATTAGATCTCCAGACCCTCGTCATGAATGGTGGAGTTGAGAAAGGTTATGCTAAGCAGAAAGGTAAGCTGTAAAAAAAGAAGCAAAATTAAGGCATATAAAATGCAACAAGAAAAGAAGCAAAAGAAAGATACCATCATCATCATCATTAACATATCTATCATCATCATCAGTCTCAGTAACATTACAGTAAATCAAAAACACTGATGACTTAAAACATCAACATCATCATCATCACTTCTAGATCATCATCATCATCATCACTTACAGTGCTATTATTATCATAATCAAGTACATGTAACACTTGCAGAAAAAAATATATAACCCTGTCTGGTGACCTGAGGCTTCTGGTACCCAGCTGCATTATATCAAATAGGAAACTGAAACCAGAAGTCACAAGTCACTGAACAAACTTATATTTATACCTATACTATCAAATCATAAATATATGCAATCTCACCATTAGGTTGGCAGAGTCTCATCACAACTGTAGAGTTGAGAAAGCCAATGACAGCTGAAAGAAATGCTGCAAAAGATGGTAAATAACTAAGGCACATAATTATGTTAAAAAAGATGGCTAAGAAGCATAATTAAAGCATACAAATTATTATCATCAACATCATCATCATAATTTTTGATATCATAATCTGCACCAACATTATGATTGTAATCAGGTGTAATAATTCCATAATTCAACAACACCACCACATCATCATCATCAGTAAACATACAATAATTATAACCACCTCTACATTTAGCATATTATTATAATCAAGAAGTACATTTGTGTTGAGGTTTTACGGTCCAGTCAACCCAATGGGGTCATGTCGAGCGCGGTCAGTTTACCTAACCACACGTTTACTGGGCAGACTTAGTCCTCTAAGCAGTTAACCGGTACTGTGCACATTCTTTTGCCAGAAACTGATAACTGCCCTTCTTGAATCAGCGGAAGAGAGAGAATAACTACAGAAATCAGTTCATGATCAATCTCTAGGAAAAAATGTTGCCGACCTTTGCGAGGGTCGAACCCGGGACCTTCTGGTCTCCACTCGGATGCGCATTCAACTGAGCCACTGAGGCTGGCATCAAGAAGTACCGGTAAATGATTCATCAACAGTACTGACAAACCATAATCACAACCAATCCCATTGACCTTTATCCACATAAGGTTAGCACTGCAATCATGATCATAATCCTTGCAAAGGACTGATACAAAATCACTTTCAAATACATTCAGTACATATAATTGACAATTAAATGTATCTTGAACACTTTTGTCAAACCAAAAAAGCATTACAATCTCATCTTTTGAAATTCTACACATCATCATCACCATCATCAACAAAAACATTGTATGCAATCATCATCATCATCAATGATTATCATCACCATCAGCATTCATTTTGATGTATCAGGCAGATCAAAGACTGTCTTTATTGACAAAACTGTTAAATATAGAGTAGTGATCATGTTTTGCATTCAAATCTCTTCCCTGATCATAGTGGCCACTGGCTATAACCTCTACGATACACATCAAACAATCCTTGTGGGCATTAAATCTTCGGACCCTCTTCATAAATGGTAGAGTTGAGAAAACCAATGCTAGCTATATTGTGTTGGGGTTTAATGACACGTCAACCTGTGCGGATCATTTTGTGTCATCTCTCAGAGAAAGGGAGAAGAGAGATGGAAGAGGGGAGAGATGGAAGAGGGGAGAAAGAGAAAAAAGAATGACAGTGAAGGAACAGAAGAAATGAAAACATTCCCCCTCTACCCTGCTGCAAGGATAGCAGGCCTTGCCCAGCTGTTAGCCAATCTCAGTTGGACGCCCCGGTGACGCAAGATACACGACACCTTTGCCTCACCCAAAATGCTAGCTGTAACAAAAGCTGTTGGTAAAGAAGCAAAGTTTGGCATATAAATAACAAATGCTGGAAGAGAAGTGCAATTATCTCATATAAATATCAAATGATGGAAAAGAAGCACAATTAAGGCAAATACAAAAAGGTATGTGAATAAGAATAATTCAGACATACAAATTACGGACAGAATTTATGCAATTACAGAGATGAAGCATGATTCAAGACTGCATATTCCTCAAAAATAGACATTTCATTTTCCAAGAAAGGTTTAAAAAATATTACCATAATAACCATAAGTATTGGGACAGATAAGCCTTTGCAAACAGTGTAGACCCAGATCAGATGCCACAGCAAGTGGCATCTGATCAGGGTCTACACTGTTTGCCATACATACAGCAATATTTTAAATACATCAAGAGGTGGAAGAATGGACTATTTCAAATTTTAGGACAAGAATGGGACGTAGGTAAGGTGTCCCAATACTCAGGGTAAATACGGTGATACAATCATAAAATGTGGCAGAGCCTGTAGAATTTCATTTAGTTTGTCACTCTTAAACTGTATAAAAAATTAAATGTCATTTTTTATCAAATTTTTTAATTAACATTGCCAACATTAATTCAGTGAAACAATAAAAATCATTTTATTTTCTGATCCAGTTCAAAAATGTGAGACAACTGAGGGCTGTCAGATGCCATATTTTACGATCTTCTTAATACCATAAATCAATTTATTAAACCTTTCTTGGATAAAAAAATGTCTATTTTTGAGGAGTATGGAGCCTTCAAAGCAATGAATTAAACAAAAACAACAAAAAAATTAATGCTTAGTACTCTGGGAAAAAAATTCAGTTTCAAGTTTTTTTTTTATTATTATTATTATTATTACTATTATTTTGTTCAAATTTTTGCATATTACCCTTACTTAAAAAAAATGGCAACAAAAACTCCTGACTTTCATTTTGATTGCAACAAGGAAAAATATGTTCCATGGGCTTAATCATGAAAATCACAGATATTGTACGTATGTGTCTTGTGTAATCAGTAATGCATGTCTTGCACAATTAATTAATGAAGCCACTTGCAAAACGAAACTATGACATTGCTTAGCAAAATGCTATATAGTACAGAAAAGGCTGTAATGTAGGTTTTGATAGAGGTATGACTGTCCTACCAGGAGATAGCAGTTTCAACTGTGCTCATACAACAGTAATGAGGCTAGATCAACACTGTAATGCTACAGGTAGCCTAACCCGTACCTCAAATTTACGAAAACTACGAACAGTTCTCTTCGTAAATGAGTGGATTCTTTCATATTTTTGCGTAATTTTGTCCGGAGATTGCGTATATTCTTGTAGTTTGATACGAAGGTTTGTGGAAACCTGCGTATTTATGAACAAATTTCCGTACATACGTAGAAATATATTCGTAGCTGTCTACAAACAAACGGGGCAATCTCCGCACTCTGAATGGATTCCTTTGTAAAACTGTGGACTTAACATTTTTCAGTGCGGAACAGTTTGTAGAATATAGACTTTAACTTATTTCAGTTCGTATATGTATGGAGATTACTGGACTTAGAAATTTTTTAGACCAAATGAGAACATAGAATATAACCAATTTTTGGTTCGTAGTCTTTCATAGCATTCGGAGTGTGCTTAGAGACCTTTGAAATTTAATATGCATAACAGGTTCACAGAAGAATTTGTTGCCATGGATACAAAATGGTATCAATTAAGATATCATAAAAGTAGCTGCTTTATTGCTTTGAAACCAAAAAGTTCAGTCATTTGTAGAGCTACTCTGAGGCAACATATAACTATAAAGCTAGTTCATTAGTGAATTTGAATTATGGATTAGAAATACATATACTTGGTTTTTGTGTCTTACATCTAAAATGGAATAGTCTAAATGACTTTAATAGTCCATGGAAATGTGATTGCTGATTTCAGTGGTTTGGACAGAAGGTTAGTGGTCTCTTTTGATTACATGTATTTCAATAGAATATAAGCAAATCAAAACGTTGAATTCTAAGTCTTGCACTTTTTATTTTTTCATTCACAATATATTGATTATAATGCTTTTCTTCAAAAGAAGTGCTGTAAAATTGCTGTAAAATCTTTTTTCCATCACTGTTAACAGATATACAAAACACATATGTACATGACTTTTTAAGTAGATTCCAATGACTAATAACCTTTTTGTAAATACAAAATGCTTTAATACAAAATAAACTTATGTTATGCTTCATTTTGTGGTAGAAAAAGCATGTTTTATGGAGTTTTCATATTAATTTTGTTACTGCCCTATCTTGAAATCCTGGAGGTGCTTGCTATGTTCATTCGGAGGCCAGCCTAGGTGGCTCCGTTGGATGCACATCCAACTTGTGATTAGGTTACAGGTTTGACCCCCATCAGGTCAGCAACATTATTTCATAGGTATATGATCATGAAGTACTTTTTATGGTCATTCTCTCCCTTCCGCTATCATGTAAGAAAGGCAGTTGTCAGTTTCTGGCGAAAGAATGTGCACACTCACTGGTTAACCACTTAGAGGATTAAGCTGCCCAGTAAAAGTGTGGTTAGGTAAACTGACCAGGCTCTACATGACCCCATTAGGTTGACTGGGTCGTAACACCTCAACACAAAAAAAATGTTCATTTGGAGACAAATAGGTAGTCATGCGGAGCTGATTACAAACAACCGGAGTATTGGGACATTTTCTACAAACCTTTACGCAAGATATTAATGGTAAGTGTGCGTAAGCATGCGGAGCTAGTTACGAACAACTACGCAGTCATGCGGAGATGATAACAAACCAGTGGAGTATTGGGACATTTTCTACGAAACTTTATGCAACATACAAATGGTAAGCCTGCGTAAGCATGCGGAGCTAGTTACGAACAACTACGCAGTCATGCGGAGATGATTACAAACCAGCGGAGTATTGGGACATTTTCTACGAAACTTTACGCAACATACTAATGGTAAGCATGCGGAGCTAGTTACGAACAATTACGCAATCATGCGGAGCTGATTACAAACCAGCGGAGTATTGGGACATTTTCTACGAACGTTTACGCAAGATACGAATGGTAAGTTTGCGTAAGCATGCGGAAATTTCATCCCAATACTCCGCTTGTTACGAAAGTGCGTAGCTCATTCCGAATGTGTTGATAATCGTAGAGATTTACGCATTCTCCGCTCTGTTTTCCATTTTTCAGTAAAAAATTGCTTCGTAGTAAATGTCCCAATACTCCGCACAATATTTTCTTCGTAGTTATTCGTAGTTGCACGGAATCCTTCGGAAATTTGAGGTACGGGAATAGATATTATATCACTATGTCAGGCAGGGAGTGAGCATATAACAATACAGCAAGACAACTTCCATCCTGTAGGAGTTATCAGTATATTTTTCAGTGGCATTCCATCTTCCTTCCCACTTTTATGAATAAAGTATCAGATCTCATCGCCACACTAATAAATCATGGAGTACTGGGCCCAGTTGTTCAAAGCATCGTTAGCTTAACAAGCTTGTTAAGGGTCATTTCATTAACTGTTTTAGCAGATTCAATATCCAATATTCTGATATTTTTTGCTGAAAAAATGTGAGTAGCTTTTGCACTGCAAAAGCTATTCACATTTTTTCAGCAAAACATTTCAGCATATTTGGGAATCACTCGATGTAAATTTTAAAGAATCGTTAACTAATGAGGTCGTTAGTTTTGAACAAAACACGTGTTGTGGGTACTCAGCAGAAGTGCCTATATACAGCTTGGATCTGAGTATACGTATAAGCTTGGACAGGAGTTTTTTTTTATTGAGGTTTTACGCCCAGTCAACCTATTAAGATCATGGTAGGCTGGTCAGTTTACCAAACCACACTTTTCCTGGACACACTTAGCCCTCTAAGTGGATAACCAGTAAGCGTGTGTACAGTCTGTTGCCACAAACTAAAAACTGCCCTTCTTGAATCAGCAGAAGGGAGAAAATGACCTTGAAAATATTTCATGATTAATCTTCAAAGAGGAATGTTGCTGGACCCAGCGAAGATCAAACACGGGATTTTCTGCTCACAACCCAACTGAGCCACCGAAGGTGACCAGCTCGGATCTGAACTTATATTTCTATTTTCTGTGTTCTCAACATTCAATGAGGATAGACAGATGGATAAACAGATTGGAAAGCAACCCCTAGAGATCAGAGTAAAAAGCTGATTAAATATTATACAACTTTAGCATACAAGAAGGTAAACAACAAATTACCTTCAAATCCTGCACACAGTGGTTTAGGAAAACACAAAATAAAGGACAAAAATCAACACATTTCTTTTGACCCTTTGCTCAGGACCAGAAATCAACATGACGCTGCAAGAGCCTAGCAAATGGGAAAGGCATGCAGCAAATTTGGTCAAAACCAAGGCAAAAGTGTAAAAGGAGATGGCATCATGGACAGACAGATGAATGGATAGAGAGAGAGGTGGTGGATAGAGGGGGGGGGGGGGTGGGGGGGATGGGTAATTGGGTAATCAAAAATCAACACATTTCTTTTGACCCTTTGCTCAGGACCAGAAATCAACATGACGCTGCAAGAGCCTAGCAAATGGGAAAGACATGCAACAAATTTGGTCAAAACCAAGGCAAAAGTGTAGAAGGAGATGGCATCATGGACAGACAGATGAATGGATAGAGAGAGAGGTGATGGATAGAGGGGGGTAGGGGGGATGGGTTATCGGGTAATAAAGATACAGTCCCATGATATGGTAAGTAAGTAAGATGACAAACATTTGAAGACACAAGCTGAAAGATAACCAAAAACTGTACCTGAAGAAATCCTCTCATACTCAAACTGTCAAACTCGTTGATACCTAAACATCTGATAAACCAATGGAACAGGACCTGAAGGAACACTCCAACACCTTAACATTTGATAAACTAAAATACAATATCCATAAAATCCCTGAATAACATGACCTGAAGAAACCTTCTGATGCCTTAATCTACTTATGTAACATTACATACCCAACAACTTACCTACCTAACAACCTATGAAATAAAAACTGAAATAAGCCACAAAGAATCTATTTTACTTCTCTTACAAAGACTGGACCTGAGGCAACTGACATCTAAACCCCTAAAAACTTGAAATATTTGCCCTGAAAAAAAAATACAAAAACAAAAAAACAAACAAAAAACCTCTGTCAACTAAAGCTTGGAAGCATTAATACCCAAACCTCAAACTGAAAGATCAAACCTGAAGAATTCCTCTGACATTTAAACCTTGAAACCTCTGACACACTAAACGGAAGGACCTTGTTTGTTAGTTTGTGTTGAGGTTTTACGGCCCAGTCAACCCAATGGGGTCATGTCGAGCGCGGTCAGTTTACCTAACCACACGTTTACTGGGCAGGCTTAGTCCTCTAAGCGGTTAACCAGTATTGTGCACATTCTTTCGCCAGAAACTGACAGCTGCCCTTTTTGAATCAGCGGAAGGGAGAGAATGACCGTAGAAAATATTTCATGATCAATCTCCACGAAAGAATGTTGCCGACCTCGGCGGGGGTTGAACCCGCGACCTCCTGGTCTCCAGTCGGACGGCGCATCCAACTGAGCCACCGAGGCCGGTAATACGGAAGGACCTGAAGCAACCTTCTGACACCCAAAATTCTGACAAACATAGAGAACCTGAAAAAAAGAATCTCTGACACAACATGTAAACCCACAAAAACAAAAAGCAGAACCTGAAGAAACCTTTTGACATTAAAACGTCTGACAGACTGAAACCTTCCAACAAATAAACCATAAACCTTCTGATAAACAAAATACTCAGGACCTTAATAAATCTTTGACAAACAGAATGACAGTTTGAAAACCTCTGACAACAAAACCTTGACAAACAAACTCTGATACCGGACTCCTGAAACTGTGAACCAAAATATCCATTAAACTCCTTTAGTAAAAACAGCACCTAAATATAATAAAACAAACCTTTGACACCTTGAAACCCTCTAACAAACAGAAAGACAGGACCAAAAATACCTTCTGATACCTGAACTCCTGGAAATGAAACAAATCTTTGAGACCTTGAAATCCTCAAACAAACAGAAAGACAGGACAAAAAATACCTTCTGATACCTGAACTCCTGGAAATGTGAAACAAATCCATGAAACCTTTGATAAAAACAGAATGACAGCACCTAAACATAATAAAACAACATTCTGACACTTAAAGCTTGAAGCCCTCGTACCGAGAAGATGTCCTTCAACATCTTGACCCTCCATGAAACCTTCCAACATTTTGACACCTGACAAAGTGAAACAACAGATCCAAGAAAAGTTTTCCCTAAAAAGTGTAAGACTACATAAACTTTGACTTTGACTTTGAATTTTTTCCATTCAACAATCTTAAAGTCATGTCATGCCACTTTTACTGGGCATGACTAGTCCTCTAAGCAGTTAACCAGTACTTTGGGCAAAAACTTTTGCCAGTAATTGACAACTGTTCTTCTTAAATCAGCAGAGTTTCAGTTGGAATGGGAGTTTTACAACCCAGTCAACTCAGTTCAAGTCAAATAAAGCTGGTCAGTTACTCAAACTTTTCCTGGGCAAGCTTAGTCCTCTAAGTGGTTATAACCAGTACTTATGCACATACTTCCACAAGTAACTGACAACTGTCCTTCTTGGGACTCCTGGATCTGCTGATTTGATGTATTATTGACTGCACTACAGAGCCAAGCTGAATCAGCAAAAGGGGAGAATGAACACAGAAATTATTTCATGAACAATTGCCATGAAAGCTATGTGGCCGAGCTGGGATTTGAACAAGACTCGCTATGGACTGCCCTGTAGATCCCAGCACCTAAACCTTGAAACTTGTTTGACTTGAGTCAATGTTAAACAGTCTTGTCAACCGTCATGTAAAACCATCTCTCACAGACACTGCCTTGAATCTAACAAACTCAATTCCTGCAAAAGTTTACTAGCAACTCTGCTACAGAGGCACCAAACATCCCATCTATTTTGCAAGTCCCAGTGAGTGGGGACCATCTGCACCTTTTTCAGTTAAGCCTAATCAGACCTGCTCAGAAAAAGTACTGGTATTTTCTATAATATAAGCCTGTAGTATGTCATACTGATCTGCTCTGTATTTGACAAACTGTCTTTACTGGTTGTATCCATACACCAAATTTGGGCAACATGGGCTATAGACTACAGGAGCAATGCCCCAGACAAGGTCTCAGATGGACACAGGATCACAGTTAACACATAAATTGCTGTGATCAACTGCTGGTAGTGAACACAGTACAATCTTAATCTATTATCTGTGCTTCTAAAACAAATTTTGTCAGCTTAGGCCATATACTACAAGAAATATACAAGAAATATTTTTTCCTGTAATACGGGTCAGAGATCAGTATAAAGGCTGCAGTGACCTAAACTTGTCACACACTTTCTTTACTAGATTAGCCTTCCAGAGAGAGGACATACATTATCCTACTGGAACAGGTTGAAGTTTGAGTGCTAGCACAGAAAAAGAGGAATTAGAGTTTTGAGTACCTTGTCAATGTAAGTTTTTGTTATAAGACTGACATCAACCACTACCAGAGTAGTTCTGTAGTGTCATGTGATATCCACCAACACCATGACACCACCTCTGCCCCAATAATCTACTTGACAGACATTACATACTGCATAGGATTTCCTCATCAGATGCCATGTTTGCTTGTATCCATCCACCCCATTTTTTTTCTTTTCAAATTTTTACTTGATTAACCTACTCACACTTTTCCTGGGCAAGCTTTGTCTTCTAAGTGGTTAACCAGTACTTTGTGCACATAAAGTCACTAGCAACTGACAACTATGATTCTTGAATCAGAGAAAGGTGGAGAATGACTGTAGAAATGATTTCATGATCAATCTCTACAAGGCTTATGCTGCCGAGCTGGGATTTGAACTTGTGATCCCTTGATCTATAGTCAGATGTGCTACTGACTAAGCTATGTGGCCCAGCCACACTGTTTAGGTAAAATCAAGATTCATTGGTGAACATGACTGCCCTCCACTAATTTTGCATCCACTGGAAATTTTGGCACCATCTAACACCATTACAATGACACATTGCCCAGGGGCATGGGCATCTTGCTGTCAGCGCCAATTCACATAGACATCATCTTTGTTTTTTTATTTGGGTTTTATGGCCCTTTCAAGAATATTTCACTTATATTGAGCCAATCATTCATCAAAGGTGGGCTAAAACCAGAGAACCCGGGGAATAACCACCTGACCATCCGTAAGCAGAACTTGGCTTTCCCATATGTGACCCTAGGGAGGCTTGAACCACAGCAGTGGGAAACCTAATGGATTTAGAGTCAGCTCTATTATCCACTAGGCTATGGGGGCCCGCCATAGACATCATCTGCTTGACTGCTAATTCTTAGGGCATGTCTACCTGATGTCTCATGCTGTAATATAGGCATGCTGAAATATGTTATTCCCTGATGAATAACAATCATCTACGCAGCCTGTAGCAGTCTGGCACTGTAATATGAAGTGCCATGCTATCTCCCACTAGACAAGCCAGTCACAGCTCCAGATAAGGTTTTGTTGTTTTTTTTTTCAACTGAAAAGTACTGATATTCTTCTAAATTTTCCATGAAAACTTGTTGTGGTACTCATTTGAATGGCCTCAATGAGATGCTTCTAATGAGTACCAACAACACACATTTTTATAGAGAAATAAGAACAAAATATGGATTTCCCTTCTTATCTAGGTCTATACAAGCCTTCCTCTATCATGCCTACAACTTGCTTACATTCATCTCACATAGGTTTACCCAATTTTGCTGTTATTTCTTTTATGTACGGCATTTTGCTAAGCTATGTCACAGCTTTGGTTTGCATGCAAAGCTCTTATATGCATTACCTATTACAGAAGACTATCATGACATCTGTGATTTTTGTAATTTAACCAATGAAACACATTTTGCATATTGTTAATGATAAATCACTTAATTTCTGTTTGCCATACTTTGAGCTTTGAGTGAAGGTATAGTGCAAAATTGTGACCAAAACTTGTCTTTAAATTTAAATTGGACCACCTAACTACATGTTCATTATTGACAACCCTAACCATCTTTTACACTAGGTGCATATATATATATATGTTCAATCATCAGCAGAGACTATGAAAGAACAGTGTGTCAGGCCCCAATATTACAAAATGTCTCCAAAATCCAACTGAAGCTTCTTGCTAGAACTATAAACCTTTACAAAAATTAACTTTTCATGCTTGGTAAAAATTACAGCAGAAAACATGTTGTAATTTTTCCCAGAAAATAGGATTTGACCTTTCATAAAAATTGTCTCGAAGTGTCAGACCCTATTTTCTAGGAAATATAAGAAAAATATCATCAGTTTGTCATATCAGCATTTGCCCACTGCATAATAAGTTTTCAAAGTTTGCCTTTGTTTTTCGTGGTGCTGGAGTCTCATTACCAAGTAATGGCTATGTGCTATGATCAGTAAGTTCATAGTTAAGAAAGACATTAATCATTAGACACAAACACGATTACAACTACTCAGGAGGCAAGGAGCGCAAATCCCTTTCAGCTTCTTCTAGACACAACTTTAGAAATTTCAATTTCTGCAAGAATATTAAAACTGAAATAATAGTTTATGCAAATTAAAGAATTAAAGTATGCAAAAAAATATACCTTATAACTGAAAAAAGTTAGTGAAATATGAACCTTTAGTGTTGCCAAAAATGAAGAAACTGCCTTAGCCTTCTAAACATGCCTGCAAACTTGCTGACATGTTTAGACATTCTCCTGGCAATGTTTTGACTTTCTCCAATTTTCACAATCTTCCCACACTTTTCAAAACTAATATATATTCCATAGCTCTAATTGAGAGGAGGTATCAGGCGAATAATTTTTATTTCTCCTTTAAAAATATGTTGTGATTACTCAGTGAGGTGTTTCTAATGAGTTCCCACAGCATAATTATGTTTTTCATGGAGAAATAAAAACAAGAGGGCCATGATGGACCTGTAATGCTCACCTGAGTATCATGACATTTAGAAGACCTGTCCCGTAAATGATCAAGGAAAACATTTGGACCAAGATTCAGAACGATTATATTGACAAGTATGACAATGAAGGATGCCTAATGGACCATGAAATATAGATCAAGGTTAAATATGACTGCACTCAAGAGGCCATGCTAATATGCATGTGCTAAGTATCACTGGCTGTAGGACCAATAAGTACTGAGAAACTGACCTAAATGCACACACTTAAAGTCAGTGGACTGTGGAATATAGGTCAAGGTCAAATATAGATGACTGCATTTAAGAGGCCATGCTAAGATGTTTGTAAGTGCCAAGTATCACATCTGTAGGACTAACAGTTACTGAGAAACTGACCTAAACAGAAAAAACTTATGAAAGTCACTGGACCATGAAATATAGGTCATAAGTGACCCAGGTCCAAACTTGACCAAAGTATTCATCAAGACAAACATTTTCAACAAATTCATGATATCACATCTGCTTAGGGCCCTTTGGTTTCAGAGAAGTACTTCTTTAAGTTTTTAGCTATATACCTCTATATTAATAATGACCCCGCCCCAGGCATGGCCAATTTGGAATCCAGTGGTATGGCTGGTAGGATATATCTAGGAGACCACTAAACATTGCGACATACTAAATATATAAGCTGTGGACCTCATGATTTCAGAGAAGAAGATTTTTTAAGTTTATCCCATTATAAGTCAATGGGAGCTAATGACCCCCAGGGTGTCACTAATTTAGACCCCAGGGGGCATAGTTGGCAGGAATTATGTAGGAGACCACTAATCATTGCTACATACAAAATATCAACCCTAACAACCTATGTCATAACAATGATGAAGACACCATTTTTCGTCAGTAACTAGTTCACGGAATCCTGCTGAACTAACTTGGGCTTTATGAAATTGAGAACATTGTTTTAGTCCACCATTTCACTGTCATATGGACTGTGTCTTCCAAAAATTCGGGCTTCTGAAGCACAATGGCTAGTCAGACTTTTTGACCATAATGTTGATATGCAATAGCACTAATAATTTAAGCATACTTGGTCAAAATACCTATAATAAATAAATACAAATGGAGTTTGTTGTTTTGGTAAAAGGCAACACTAAAATTGAATTGTTTTGTGCACTCAGTGATTTTTCACTACATTATACACTCTTCAGTCATGGCTATGTGCATATCACAATGTTGATGACGTAGGTAGCTGACCTGGAAATATGTTAGCTCTGGGCCTCATGTCTTCAGAGAAGAAGATTTCTGAGGATTCTTTAGCTATAATAGTTCTATGTAAACAAATGACAACCCTGGGGCATGGCCAGTTTGGATTCCAGGGACTTGATTGGCAGGATTTATGTAGGGGACCACTTAACATCGTTATATACTAAATATTTAAGCTGTGGGCCTCAAAGCTTCAGAGAAGATTTTTTTCCCATTATAAGTCTTTGGGAGCTAATGAACCCTGGGGCATGGCCAATTTAGACCCCAGGGGCTTGATTGGCAGGATTCATGCAGGGGACCTGACATTGGTACATATTAAATATATAAGCTGTAGGCATCATGGTTTTATTAAAGAAGATGTTTTAAGTTTTTCCTATTATAAGTCTGTGGGAGCTAATGACCCCTGGGGTGTGGCGAATTTGGACCCCAGGGACATGGTTGGCAGGATCTATATAGGAGACCACTAAACATTGCTACAAACTCAATCTGTTAGCTCTTGGTCTCATGGTTACAGAGAAGAAGATTTTTTGAAGGTTCTTTAGCTATTTTGCTCTACATATACATATGACCCCCCCACCCCCCCCCCCCCCGGGTGTGGCCAATTTGAACCCCAGGGGCTTGTTTGGCAGGATTTATGTAGGGGACCTCCTAACATTGCTACATACTAAACATATAAGCTGTGGGCCTCATAGTTTCAGAGAAGAAGATTTTTTAAGTTTTTCCCATTATAAGTCTATGGGAGCTAATGATTGATTGTGTTGGGGTTTAACGACATGTCAACCCTTGAGGGTCATTTTGTGTCGTCTCCCAGAGAAAGGGAGAAAAGAGATAGAAGAGAGAGTAGAGGAGATGAAAGAGAGGGACAGGGAAGAAAGAGGAACAGGAAAGAAAGTGAAGAAACAGAAGAAATAAAAACATTCCCCCTCTACCCTTACCCACTACAAGGATAGCAGGCCTTGCCCAACTGTAAGCCAATATCAGTTGGACGCCCCAGTGATGTAAGATACACAGCACCTTCGCACCACCCGACCACCCCAGGGAGCTAATGAACCCAGGGGCATGGCCAATTTAGACACCAGGGGCTTGACTGGTAGGATTTACATAGGGGACCACTAAACATTGCTAGGTACTAAATATACAAGCCTTGGGCCTCATGGTTTCAGAGAAGTTTGTTTTTTTCCATTATAAGCCTATGGGGGCTAATGACCCCTGGGGCATGGCCAATTTGGACCCCAGGGGCATGATTGGCAGGATTTATGTAGAGAACCACTAAACGTTGCTATATGCTAAATATATAAGCTGTAGATAGCCTGGTTTCATAAAAGAACATTTTTAAAAGATTTATGTAGAGAACCACAAAACATTGCTACATACTAAATATAATATAAGCTGTATAGGAATCACAGTTTCATAAAAGAAGATTTTTTAAGTTTTCCCATTATAAATCTATGGGAGCTAATGAACCTGGTGGCTTGGCCATTTCAGATCCCAGGGGCTTGATTGGCAGGATTTATGTAGGGGACCAGTAAACATTGCTATATATTAAATATACAAGATGTAGGCCTAATGGTTTCATAGAACAAAATTTTTTGTTTTTCGCATTATAAGTCTACGGGAGCTAATGACCCCTTGGGCTTGGCCAATTTGGTTGGCAGGATTTATATTGGAGACCATTAAACATTACTACATACTAAATCCGTTGGCTCTGCGCCTCATGCTACAGATAAGAAAATTTTTGAAGGTTCTTTAGCTATTTTGATCTGTATATACATATGACCCCCTGGGGAGTAGCCAGTTTGGACCACAGAGATTGTTTGGCAGGATTTACTTAGGGGACCACTAAACAATGCTATATATTAAATATTTAAGCTGCTGGCCTCATGGTTTCAGAGAAAAAGATTTTTTTAGGTTTTTCTCATTATAAGTCTTTGGGAGCAAATAACCCCTGGGGCATGGCCGATTCAGACCTCAGGGGCTTGATTGGCATGATTTATGAAGGGGACCACTAAACACTGCTACATACTAAATATAAAAGCTGTGAGCCTTATGGTTTCAGAAAAGAAGACTTAATTTTTTTTTTCCATATAAGTCCATGGGACTTCGGTTAATGACCCTAGGGGCGTGGCAAATTTTGATCACAGTGGCATAGTTGGCAGGATGATATGTAGGAGACCACATAACATTGCTACATACTAATTCTGTAAGCTCTGGGCCTCATGGTTTCACAGAAGAAGATTTTTTAAGGCTCTTTAGTTATACAGCTCTATATAAACATGAGCTGCTGGATGTGGCCAGTTTGGACTGCAGGGGCTTGATTGGCAGGATTTATGCAGGGGACCACTAAAGATTGCTACATACTAAATATATAAGCTGTGGGCCTCATGGTTTCAGTGATTTTTTTCTCATTATAAGTCTATGGGAGCTAATGACCCCTGGGGCATTGCCAATTTGGATCCCAGGGGCATAGTTGGCAGGATTCAGAAAACTTATTAACCGTTATAAAAGAATTGGCTATAGCCTGGATATTATGTGGCAGACTGCATGCCTAGTTGTCAACCCAATCATTGTTGATGGCTATGCTTCACTATTTAATTGCACGACAGCGGTTCGGGCCTCAGACTCAATGACGGCCTCTTCGTAAAACTTTAACCGGTGTGTTGGGGCTTGACGATATGTCTTTGGCTTGGCCCGCCGTGGTTCAACTATTGGTTTTCATTTGCTCTGGCATACAGTAGAGTTAGCCATGAGTACTCGTCTTTGTTTATTATAGTGATTAATTTGATTTTTATGTTTTGGCTTTGATGCATTGACTGAGTTGGGAGCCTATATGCGAACCGAATTTGTTTGTATTTCTGTATTAAGAATAGCATCGGGACCCAGAGTGAAGTTAGCTAGCTGTAAAAGTGCTTTAAACCCCCCGGTGGTTTACTCTACTGACCGTTCTAAGGGGGTGGTCCCGGTGTTAGTCTTACTCTTTGTTGCTTTGTGGTTTATTCTACGAGGCGATTTGTTGTATGTCTTTCTATGTGTCATTTTGTTTTTGTGTTTTTTAGTCCTTTTAGTATTGCGATTACCTCGCTTGGGGAAGAGAGAGCTAATCTTAATGCTTTTCGTACGTTTGTTTGATTTGTGCTTGTTTGGATTTGTCGGTTTCCTCTTCCTCTTGGGGTCTGGGAAGGGCTGCGGTTTGTGGTTGTGGCATTCCCTGGACTTTTCTCTTACCTTTTTTTTTCATGCAGGAGACCACTTAACATCACATCAGGATGTTAGCTCTTGACCTCATGGTTTCAGAGAAGAAGATTTTTGAAGGTTCTTCTTCTTCTTCATATTTTTAACGCCACCAGGCAACCGAGTCACAGAGGTAGCACCAGATAAATCTGGATTAGTTTTACTGGACTACTGGGTTGGCTTGAAAGGGTGCTTAGTTATCATTCATAACTAGGTCATCTTGCCCAGACACGGGATACATGCATGTCCAGACATGGTGCGGGCCTGTCCAGACCTTGTGCGTGAGTAGTAGTCCAGTCTGTAAGTTGCAGAATTTTGAATGTCAGCCGAAAAGATTGAGCTTTAATCTTGTTCCTAATGCGTGTCAATTCCAACTGCATAATGCATTAGGTACACAGCTCGAGTGATGCAAAAGTTTCAGACAGTTGTCAAGGAAGAGAGAGACTTGGAGGGTATCCTCACCCAGGCTGCCAAGAGGGTGTCCTCACCCAAAATGCTGATCAGGTGTCCTCACCCGTTACAGACAAAAAAGGTGTCCTCACCTATTTATCCAGGTCTCTAGCAAGGTGCTTTTCTGTAGAATGGACACTTTCCAGATGAGTCGCTGCAGGAATGCTCCAGGGCCCAGTTGTTCAAAGCGTCATTAGCTTAACGAGCTTGTTAAGGGTCATTTTGTTCACCGTTTTAGCAGATTCAATATACAATATTCTGATATTTTTTGCTGAAAAAAATGTGAGTAGCTTTTGCAGTGCAAAAGCTACTCACATTTTTTCAGCAAAAAATTTCAGCATATTTGCATATCACTAAATGTAAAATTTAATTAATCGTTAACTAACAATGTCTTAAGCTTTGAACAACTAGGCCCAGGAAACCAAACCAGGATATAATGTTGGACTGTGTCTTTCAGCTATCTCTTCTATGGTGGTGTAGAGCTTTTGGTAATATTTAGACGTTGGTCCCTTGATGAAAAGCCAATTCTTTTCTCCGGGTCGATGAAGGAAGTAGACTAGAAGGTCAACATTCAGTTCATCTTCTTAATGGAATTCTCTGTGCCTTGATTTTACCCTAAATCGTACTTGACCTACATTTAATGATTATATACCTGTGTATAAAATTTGAATCCAATACACTAACCTTTTCAAAAGATATCAAACGGAAAACATTTTTAACTATTTTTCAACATTGATAAAGGGCCATAACTCCAAAAATAATTGGTGGATTTTACCCTAAATCGAACTTGACCTATATTTTATAATTATATGCTTGTGTATTAAATATGAATCTAATAAACTAATCTTTTCAAAAGTGATGGAACTGAACTTCAAAGTTGAAAAAGGGCCATAACTCTCAAAATAATATATGGATTTTACTCTAAATCAAACCTGGCCTACATTTTATGATTATATACCTGTGTACAAAATTTCAATCCAATACACCAATCCTCTCAAAAGATATCGCACAGAAACCATTTTTCAAAGTTGAAAATTTTTCAATGTTGAAAAGGGCCATAACTCCCAAAATAATTGGTGGATTTTACCCTAATTCAAAACTGACCTACATTTTATGATTATATACCTGTGTATAAAATTTCAATCCAATACACCAATCCTTTCAAAGATCTGGCATGGAAACCAAAAGTGTTACATACGGGACGGACGTACATACGGACAGCGGTGATACTATATATCCCCCTCCCCCCCTCCCCATTCAAAAATGGCATAAAAACATTCCCCCTCTACCCTTATCTGTGGCAAGGATAGCAGGCCTTGCCCAACTTCAAGTAAATATCAGTTGGACGCCCCGGTGATGTAAGATACACAATACTTTTGCCTACCCCAACCACCCCAAAACACTTTTGCCTCACCCAACCACCCCAAAAGAGTTGTTGAAAATGTGAAAAACTAACAGACGGACCAACCGACAGATGGACTGATGGAGGGACAGACAACAGGCGATCCCAAAAGCTGACAATATACGCTGTACTGTCTCATGGTCTAACAGTCCATCAACTTTCAAAATGATCAGATGAAAACTGTAGGGGGAGTTATTTGGAAACAAAATAATGCTAGAAAAAATAGTTTTAGGTCGAATGACCTAACAGGAAAAAGAAGTTTGGTCATTTTGTCCAAAACTTTTAGAGTCTTTGGACAGTGACCGAGCGAAGCGAGGCTTATGTTAGATTTGGGCTTAACGTCGCTTTCAGGAATCTTTCAGTCATGTTGCGACGGTGTCTGGATGTGGCAGGTAGCTCAATGCTTACTTTTAGAGTGCTTCCTCACTGAAATATCACGCCCCAGACACAATATTCCACCCAGTCACTTTATACTGACACTGAGCTGACCAGTTCTAGCTCTACTTTCTTAATGCTGAACGCCAAGTGAAAGAGCAGCTAGTACCATATTTAAAGTCTTTGGTATGATGACCGGGGATCGAACCCGCAACCTCCCATTCACAAAGCGGATGCTCTACCACTGAGCCACTGTGCCGGTTGCGAAGCAAGGAAATGCGAGCGCAGCAAGCCCCTAAAGGCCGGGAGTTTTTGGGGCCTGCTTAGGTCCGCGACAGCTCTGGGGTAAATGGTGCTATTTCCTGCATTCTGAGCATTTCCAGAGTTGTTCAAAACATCGTTAGCTTAACGAGCTCTTTAAGGGTCATTTCGTTAACTGTTTTAGCAGATTCAAGATGCAATATTCTGATATTTTTTGCTGAAAAAATGTAAAAAGCTACTCACATTTTTTCAGCAAAAAATTTCAGCATATTTGCATATCACTCGATCTAAATTTTAACGAATCGTTAACTAACGACATCGTTAGCTTTGAGCAACTGGGCCCAGCAATTTTTATATCTGGACTCACCAAAAAATCAGCTTTTTTAACTCAATTTCTGAAAAGTCAGTTGGATATATTTTAGCATTGTTTTTTATTCATCTCATTTTCAACATCAGACTGTCCTATTGTCCCATTTTCAAAGTCCATTTAATTTGTTTTAAATGTTTAGAAATGGAGGTGTACTTAATTTCTTGCTGAGTCAGGATACAAAATTGTTATTTTCAGGAGAGCAAGTAAGTCTTTCTATGCACATTAAATTTAATATAACTAAACTATTAAAATTCAGCCTTTTCTGAAATTAAACTAGATCTACCATGATATCTCTAAGTATTGGGACACCTTATCTACTTACCATGATGTACTTAGCCTAAGATTTGAAATAGTCCAACCTCATACTTCCTGATGTGTTTACAAGTTTGCTGTATGTCAAACAGTGTACATCTTGATCAGACCCCACATTCTGTGGCATCTGATATGATCTAGGTCTACACTGGTTTGCAAAGGCCTATCTGAGGCACTTCTAATGAGTACTCACGTTTTTATGGAGAACTGGAGAAAATTTATCCCAGAATTATTGTCAAATATTCCTCCTTAATAAATCCTCTGGAAGATGAAGGATAGCTACAGCTACCTTTAATAAGTATGATTAGATGAAAAAAAATCCCTCAAAATTGTACAAAGTTTTTTTGCCCAATTTATGGGACCTTCATTTTTCTACATTCCATTTTGCCATGTGAAAACAATAATTGGTTCTCAATTTGCGAAAACGCCTTTCTTGATATACAGTTGCCATCACGAAAACATGCCTATATGATATTAACCCCCTTAAACCCCACTTTTATATAGTAAAACTGGGGTTTACAGGGGTATATGTTATTTTTCTTATTTCTGCTCAAAAACATATATTGTGGGTACTCGTTAGAATCGCCTCGGTGAGGTGGTTCTAATGAGTACACACAATCTATGTTTTGAGCAGAAATATGGAAAATATCAGATTTTTATCTGAAAATTTTCAGTTTTTGGAAGTGAAATTTTCTATATATTTGAATAGGCATGTTTTCGTAATGTCTGGATATCAATAAAAGTAGAAACAGTTAGCAACTGTTTCATTGGTTATGCGCTGGAGCAACAGCCGGATTTATAAAAACCGGGACCGATGTGCCGGACTTACAGTCGGTCATCGTGGCTGCTTCTGTTAAAACCATTGGTCATTTCATCCTACTGATATATTTTTTTTTTTGGTCATCTTTTTATCTTCTCAGCCATTGGCCAATGGCAGACACCAATCTGAAACACTGACAAAGTGTGAACGGACAAACATACAGACACCCATTGCTAGACAGGATAGCTCATCTGAACCCATGCTTGTCAATCAAATAAAGAAAATAAGACTACGACCTAAAAATCCAGATCATAGTAGGGGGTGGGGGTGGGGTGGGGGGGAGAGGGGGTGTGTGGAGGGGATGGGGGTGAGCAGGGATACTGGATATAATTTGGATGGTCCGTCAATATCTATCTGTATACCAAATACAAGAGGGCCAAGATGGCCCTGTATCAATCACCTGATTACCAGACAAGTTAGAGTCAATTGGCCTTGCTTCAAAAGAAGCACAATATTGATTTTCAAGATGGCGGCCATCTTGGACTTCCAATCAGAACAATTTTAGCTACTTTTGATCTACAAGTCAACTCGATCTATACTTCCAATGACTTTTGAGTCAATAGCCCTTTTTGGTTCAGGAGAAAAATAGCCATCAGAGAAGATGGCAAATACCCCCGACCAAAACGCCATTTCTAAATTTAGGGTATTTCAATTGATATCATGGAAATATTGAAACAGGGCAAAGTAAAAAGATGCAAAAATAGTATGAAATGTGACCAAAATAATAAGTCAAAACAATAATAGATGTACTGTTGATGATTTTATTTTTTGCATGTTCTTTTTTATTTATTTATTTTATTTTTTATCAAAATCATCTAATAGTAATGTCTGAGGTAATAATTTGTACGTGATACACACTATTTGCAAATACTTTGAATTTGTGAGCATACATGTTCAGAAATAACAGCAAAAATAAATGCTTTGTAAAGGTAAAGGAAATTGCTGTATGTTTATTGGGGTAAAAAATCAATAGAGTAAAAGTTGTCCTTCTTGCATGGTACACACCTTCTTCACCTGATACATGTCCCTATTGTCAAGTTATCTCAAACAGTATGAGAGTTATGGCCTGCACAAGATTTCGGCTTCAGGGGAGATAAGTACGTAATGGAACACGACATGCCTGCTGGTCCTTATCTATGCCTCAACCAAATATTAACAAATATTTCAAACCACATAATCAAGAATTTGGCTTAGAAATTTATTCAGGGGAGGTAACTGAAAAACAACCACAGCAGAGGTTGTCTCTCTTGCAAGTAACACACCTAATTGGTTGTTACCCATGCCTCTACCAAATATTATCAAAGTATATCTAAGGGTATCAAAGTTATGGAGCGCACAAGATTTTGGCTTCAAGGGAGATAACTACACGATGAAGAAGAAAGTGAGAGTTGTCTCTCTTGCATGTCACATACCTACTGGTTCTCCTCTTCATTTTTACCAAATACTATCATATTATCTCAAACAATATGGGAGTTACAGCCTGCCCAAGATTTTGGCTTCAGGGAAGATAACTACATAATGAAGAAAGTGAGAGTTATCCCTCTTGCACTGGATACGCCTACTGTTCCTCTTCATTTCTACCAAACATTATCAAAATATGTCTAGTATCAAAGTTATGGAGCACACAAGATTTTGGCTTCAAGGGAGATAACTACATAATGTAGAAAGTGAGAGTTGTCTCTCCTGCACATGACATGCCTACTGGTCCTCCGCTTCATTTCTATCAAATATTATCATATCTCAAACAGTATGGGAGTTATTGTCTGCACAAGATTTCAGCTTCAGGGGAGATAACTACTCTTTATGAAGAAAGTGAGAGTTGTCTCTCTTGCATGTGACACTCCTACTGGTCCTCCTCTTCATTTCTACCAAATATTACTAAAATATGTCTAAGGGTAACAAAGTTATGGAATGCACAAGTACAATTTCTGCTTCAGGAGAGATAACTACATAACAAATAAAGTGAGAGTTATCTCTCTTGCACACGACATGCCTACTGGTCCTCCTCTTCATCCCGATCATATATTATAGAATTATCTCAAATAGTAAGGGAGTTATGGCCTGCACAATATTACAGCTTCAGGGGAGATAACTACATAACAAAGACAGTGAGAGTTGTCTCTTTTGCACGTGACATGCCTACTTGTCCTCCTCTTCATTCCCACAAAATATTTCCAAAATATGTCTAAGGATATATCAAAGTTAAGGAGCGCACAATGATGAGTCTACAATTTCTGCTTCAGGGGACATAAATACATAATGAATGAAGTGAGAGTATTCTCTCTTGCACGTGACACACCTACTAGTCCTCCGTTTTATGCCTACCAAACATTATCAAATTATCTCAAACAGTATGGGAGTTATGGCCTGCACTAGATTTTGGCTTCAGGAGAGATAACTACATAACAAAGACAGTGAGAGTTGTCTCTCTTGCACACAACACACCTACTGGTCCTCCTCATCATTCCTACAAAATATTACAAAAAATATGTCTAAGGGTATCAAAGTTATGGAGCGCACAAGGATGTGTCTACAATTCCTGCTTCAGGGGAGATAACTACATAACGAATCAAGTGAGAGTTGTCTCTTGCATGCTACATGCCTACTGGTCTTCCTCTTCATCCCTACTAAATATTATCAAATTATCTCGAACAACATGGGAGTTATGGCCTGCACAAGATTTCGGCTTCAGTGGAGATAACTACATAATAAAGACAGAGTTGTCTCTCCTGCACGCAACATGCCTACTGGTTCTCCTCTACATTCCTACCAAATACTATCGAAATATATCTAAGGGCATCAAAGTTATGGAGCGCACAAGGATGTGTCTACAATTTCTGCTACAGGGGAGATAACTACATAACTAATAAAGTGAGAGTTGTCTTTCTTGCACACGACATGCCTACTAGTCCTCCTCTTCATGCCTACCAAATATTAAATTATCTCAAAAACAGTATGTGAGTTATGGCCTGCACAAGGTTTCGTCTTCAGGGGAGATAACTACATAATGAAGATAGTGACTCTTTTGCATGCAACACACCTACTGGTCCTGCTCAACATTCCTACCAAACATTATCAAAATATATGTCTAAGGGTATCAAAGTTATGGCGCGCACAAAGATGCGTCTACAGACTGACGGATGGACAGGCACCATGCTGATCGCTATATCCCCCGAACCTATTGGTCGGCGTATAAAAAGATCAAAAACAGATTTTCAACATGGCTGCTAGGTTTTAGCTATTTTCTACAAGTCACCCCGATACTTCCTATCAAATTTCGAGTCAATGAACCTTTCTACTCAGGAGAAGAAGTTCAAAATAGATTTTACAGATGGCAACTGTGGCAGCCATCTTGTATTTTAGATCAAAAAGACTTTAGCTATTCTTGATCTACAAGTCACCTCAATGATTCCTACCAACTTTCAAGTCAGTTGGCCCTTCAGTTCAACAGAAGAAGCGGAGGCGTTCTTGGATTTCCACTTGGAATGACTTTAGCCATTTTTGATCTACCAGTCACCCCTATGCTTCCTACCAAGTTTGAGTCTAGTGGCCTTTCCGTTCAGGAGAAGAAACAAAAAAGATTTTCAAGATGGCCATCCTGGATTTCTGATCAGAACAATTTTAGCTATTTTTGACCTACAAGACATCCCAAAGCTTCCTACCCAGGTTCAAATCAATTGGCTTTTCGGTTCAGGAGAAGTGAAAAATAGATTTTCAAGATGGTGGTCATGGTGGCTATCTTGGATTTCCGATCGGAATGATTTTTTATTTTCTTTTTTTTTATCTACAAGTCACCCCTATGCTTCCTACCAAGTTTCGAACCAATTGGTTTTTCGATTCAGGAGAAGAAGGGAAAAATAGGTTTTCAAGAATGCCACCGTGGTGGCCAGCTTTGATTTCTGATTGGAACAATTTTAGCTAATTTTTTTCTACAAGTCAAACTGATAACTCCTACCAAGTTTCAAGTCAATTGGCCTTTTGGTTTGGGAGAAGAAGCAAAAAATAGATTTTCAAATGGGCGCCATGGCGGCCATCTTGAATTTCCGATAGTAACATTTTTAGCAATTTTGATCTACAAGTCACCCTGATGATTCCTACCAAGTTTCAAGTCGATTGGCCTTTCGGTTCAGAAGAAGAAGCAAAAAATAGATTTTCAAGATGCATGATGGCCATCTGGGATTTCCAATTGGAACAATTTTAGCAATTTTTTATTTACAAGTCACCCAAATACTTCCTACCAAATTTCGAGTCAACTAGCCTTTTGATTCAGGAGAAGAAGCGAAAAATAGATTTTCAAGATTGCTGCCATGGCAGCCATCTTGGATTTCCGATCAGTATGATTTTAGTTGTTTTTTTTATCTACAAGTCATCCCGATGCTTCCTACCAAGTTTCGAGTCAATTGGCCCAGGGGTAAAGCAATTGTTGACACCGCATCATGCACCACGGACGGGGCTGACCACAATAGCTCACCTTGAGTACTTCATGCTCAGTTGAGCTAATAAACTAAATGAATAGTATGATTTAAAAAAAAAAAAAAAAATCTGTGACCTTGACCTGTAGATCATAGGCAGGGGCTGGGATGATAATGACTAAAATATTGGACTAATATTTAATGCCCAACTCTTCTATCAAAAACTGAAGAGGAGTAAATGAAAAAATCAGTATCACAAAATTTTGAAAAAAAAAAAAAAAAAAAAAAAAAAAAAAAAAAAAATGGCTTTTTTTTTCACAACTTTTCTAAAGGGTGTTAATCTAGATAGCAGGAAGGTATTCAATTGCCCTGTAACTGAATACACATTTTTGTGAATTGAATAGTGTATGAAAGTGATTCACTTAACAAACCATCTTCAATACTCAGCTATAAAAGCATTTGCACATCATTTCACTTTGATTATAGCAGTAAACTTCATGTATGTATGGTTTACCTTTGTTGCAGGAAAAAGCATATGTATAGCAGTTAAGACAATCTCATGACACTGCATGTTATTCATGGTTTATTTGAATCAAATTCATTGCATACAATTGCTATCTTATTAGACTTGTTCTTAATGATGCATTACTGGAAACAGACAGATGAATGAGCATCACGAAAGCATGCCTTTATAATGCTGACCCCCTTAAACCCCATGCACTTTCATATAGTAATAAAACTGGGGTTTACAGGGGTATGCATTATTTTTCTTATTTCTGCTCAAAAACTTAGATTGTGAGTACTCATTAGAACCACCTCACCAAGGCAGTTCTAATGAGTACCAACAATCTATATTTTGAGCAAAATTATGAAAAATTTCAGAATTTTTATCTGAAAATTTTCATTTTTTGGTGGTAAAATTTTTGGTATATTTGAATAGGCTTGTTTTCTTAATGGTTAATGATAAACAGTATTTCTATCATTTTCAAATGACAGGTAGTGTTATTCCCATTTTACTCCCATATTGTCTACTGTTCCATTTTATCTACTGTCCAGTTTTGTGTACTGTCATATATAAGCTTAGGGTAGAGTAGGATCCACTTGACAGGGGATTATAATGCTGATGCCACAACACAATGAAGTGCAGCTTTATACTGTATTTACCATAAGAATTTGGACAAAATTAATTTTGGATAGGAGAAAATCCCTGACGAAAAAAATCAGACCAGTGGTCTTGGTAACAACAAGAAACAATTTATAGACATAATGAAAGGACAAACTGGACAGCACCCCCCGCCCCCTCCCCCCTTGTGTGATAGCATCTATACATGCACACAAATATTCTAGACTGAAAAAGCTGCTACCTGTATTCTGCACTCACAGTTTCAAGCAGAGATAGGATACTGAAATTAGTATGAAAGTAAAGGGACAGAAACATGTGGATTCTCAATCAAGTTAACCACGTTGATTATTCTTTCTGTTTAATAGGTTCCATCTACTAGGAAGAAATTAAGTAGTTCTGGGAGAACTGTGAATCTTGTTTGGGTCATGTAAGCGGATGTTAAGATTACATCTGCCTGTCCAACCGAACAATACAATATCTGGATAGTACTTGTATAAGCACACCTTAGTAACAGATAAAAATATGTCAAAAAATTAAATTCACTAGAAGAAACAAGACTAGTCAAGGAGACGGCATCATTGCAGAGATGAATTTTTAATTTTAAACCAAGATGTCGGCTAAAACAAAAAGGATCAAGAAAGAGTTAACTACCCTGAAATAGGCTGTTTTGTGAAACACAGCCTATCTATAAATTGCATCTAGTTGTCCTATACACATATGACCAAAACACAACAATTCAAATGTTTGTGGTGGTGTTCTGGAGCTTTATAATACTTTGTGTAATATTACAGTTATATTGGGCCATAATGTGTGCTTATGCTTGCATTTGTACAGTCTCGTCCATGCATGCTTTTTCAGCTGTCTATGACCAAGCATGTCCCTGTCCAGTTTATACTCAATCCAGGGCATATTGAGTATGAGCTAGGTGTACTAATGATGGGAAATATTCCCAACCCAAACGAGGTTCAGACCTATGACACCTGTCTTACAGGCTGAGATCACAAACCACTAGGACATCTAGCCCAAAATGTTTAATGCATATGTTAACCTTGCCATTCTCTGAATCAACACAGGTATTTAAATGAAACTTTGCTAACACTGTAACATTATGCCACAAATTAAAATGGCAGTTAACTCCCTTTTATTTGTTACCTTTCTATTTTTCTCAGTTTTCACAATTGAATGCTTCATCTACAGTAAAATGCCATCTCTTTTAAAAGCATTTATTACCAAACTATTTAAACAAACAACAACAAACTTTAACTCTGTTTGCTGGAAACAAAACATCTTCAGATGCACCTTTCTGGGCAGATGCCTGGATGGAGATTGAAAGCCTTCTTTATTGACCACCAAAAGACAACTGACTCTCTTAACTGTTTTACTATTCCCCTTATGACATCACTAACAATGAAGAATTTTCAAGGCATTTTATTGGCAAAACCTCATCAGATTTTTCTTTTATGTTTTGATGGTTATGTACAAGAAATTCTAGCATCTATACATAAACATGAATATTCTAGAATTGCTATTCTGCTCTCACATTTTCAAACAGAGACAGAATGTTCTGAAAGTTGTTATAAAGACTTCAGAAGAAGGTCAAGGAGATAGAAACATGTATTCTCAATCAGGTTAATGACTTTAGCTGTTGATTATTCATTCTGTTCTATCTACTAGAAAGTATAACAGTATTTAGGGAAGGTGCACATATTAGAGGTAATTTGGTATATGGAATTCATTTAAGGTAAGGCATTTCAATAAGTTCACAAACTTGGTGAGTAATAATAATTCCTAGCATAGTAGTATATAAGAAAACAGTCTAGGGAGAACTATGAATCAATTTGAGGTCCACCACAGGTCATGTAAGTGGATCTGAAGATTACCATCTATCTGTCCAAGTGAACAATATGCATCTGGATACTTATTATGTAAGCACTTTTTATAGTAACCAACGAATGTGCTAGCAATTTAATTTACAAGAAGCAAGAGAATGAGATGGCATTAATGCAGAGATGAATTTTTAATTTTAAAATCAAGATGGTAGATAATACAAAAAGAACCAAGAAAGAGTTATCTGCCCTGAAATAGGCTGCTGGTTTGAAACACAACCTATGTGTGAATTGTCTCTAGTTGTCCTATACATATATGACCAGAACACAATTCAAATGTTTGTGGTGGTGTTCTGGAGCTTTATAGTCCTTTGTGTAGTATTATAGTTATATTGGGCCATGATGTGTGTTAATGTTTGCATTTGCAGAGTCTCGTCCATGCATGCTTTTTCCGCTGTCTATGACCAAGCATTTCCCTGTCCAGTTTATACTCAATCCAGGGCATATTGAGTATGAGCTAGGTGTACTAATGATGGGAAATATTCCCAACCCAAATGAGGTTCAAACCCATGACACCTGTCTTACAGGTTGAGATCACTAACCACTAGGACACCCAGCCCAAGATGTTTAATGCATATGTTAATCTTGCCATTCTCTGAATCAACACAGGTATTTAAATGAAACTTTGCTAACACTGTAACGGTATGTCACATATTAAAATGGCAGTTAACTCCCTCTTATTCAGTACCTTTGTATTATTCTCAGTTTTCACAATTAAATGCTTCATCTATGGAATAATACTGTCTCATTAAAATTTTACCAAACTATTTAAAAAGAACAACAAGCTTTAACACAGTTTGCCGGAAACAAGACATCTTCAGATGCATATTTCTGGCCAGATGGCTGGACGGCTATCAAAAGCCTTCTTTACTGACCACAAAGAGACAACTAACTCACCTTTTTTTCTATTCCACTTATGACATCAGTTAGAATGAAGATTTTTCAAGGCATTTTATTGTAACTAAAATGTAGTTGGGATTGATAAAACCTCATCAGATTTTCCTTTTATGTTTTGGTGGTTATGTACAAGAAATTCTAGCATCTATACATTTACATAAATATTCTAGAATTGCTATTCTGCACTCACATTTTCAAACAGAGATAGGATGCTCTGAAATTGGCATTAAAAACTTTTTAAGAAGGTCAAGGAGACCGAAACATGGATTCTCAATTAGGTTAACAGCTCTAGCTGTTGATTATTCATTCCTTTTGTGTTCTATCTACTAATAAGTATAACAGTGTTTAGGGAGGGTGCAGATATTAGAGGTAATTCAGTATACAGAATTCATTTAAGGTAAGGCATTTCAAGAAGTTCACAAAATAGCTGAGTAATAATAATTTTCCTAAGAAATCAGTTCCAGGCTAACCTACATATCATTGTATGGCCACAATCTTGAAAGTCATGAAGGCAGAGTGTGAACGTGGCATGATAAAAAGTCAGTATTCAAAGGTAAGATAGGGTGCTGAAGTGATGGGGTATAAATACTCTCTGGGCACGCCACACAAGGAAGTTGGGTTAGAGCTGGGTTGTGAGTTAGATCTGGGAATAAAAGTTAATACCTAGGATGAACGAAAAGGAGAGAAGGAAAAATATATATATATATTCCAACCTGGGTTGATAACAGTTAGTAAATTAACTTGTGTAAATAAAATGTAGAAATGTATTGTGGACTTACTTATACCTATAGCATAGTAGTATTATATAAGAAAACAGTCTAGGGAGAACTATGAATCTTATTTGAGGTCCCCCACGTGTCATGTAAGTAGATCTGAAGATTACCATCTATCTGTCCAAGTGAACAATATGCATCTGGATGCTAATTTTATAAGTACTTTTTAGTATTAATAAAGATGAATGTGCTAGCAATTTAATTTAACAGAAGAAGCAAATGAAGGAGATAGTATTATTGTAGAGCTAGTTGAATTTTGAATTTTAAAGCAAAGATGGTAGATAATACAACAAGAATTCCGCGGAAGGCGTCATCGCACCTGCTGGCACAAAAGTCACAGGAGCCTCAATCAGAATGTGGTTATTAAATAAGTTTATTTCATTCTTAGCAGTGCTTACTTGGAAAACTGGGTTGAAAAAAATGTAGACAAAGTGCCTGGGGCACATATATTCCAGGCCAGTCCCATTCCCTCTAATGGCTATATCTTCAGCACTGACTTTTCGTATCATACAGCCCAATGATAATGGAACGTTGACGTAAAATGTGTAAAAGTCACTGGAGCATGAAATATAGGTCAAGGTCACGGGTCAAGGTACCTGCTAATTCAGTACATCAAGGAGAAGCACAATGCAAGGTATGGTGGTTGTAGGCCTTATAGTTGAGGAGTTATCAAACATCAACATAAAATGTGTCAAATATAGGTCAAGGTCACTGGGTCAAGGTACCTGCACTATGCAAGGTTTAGTGGTTGTAGGTCTTATATTTGAGGAGATACCGTACATCAATATAAAATGTGTCAAAGTCACTGGAGTGCACAATATAGGTCAAGGTCACCAGGTCAAGGTACCTGTCGAGTCAGTACATCAAGAAGAAGTGCTATATAAGGTTTGGTGGTTGAAGACCTTACAGTTGAGGACATATGGACATATGGAAGGGTGACCTAAAAGGTGTAAAAGTCAATGGAGCGTGAAATATAGGTCAAGGTCACCCAGTCAAGGTACCTGCAGAGTCCGTACATTGAGGAGAAGCACTATGCAAGGTTTGATGGTTGTAGGCATTATAGTTGAGGAGTTATTGAACGTTGACGTAAAATGTGTAAAAGGCACTGGAGCTCAAAATATAGGTCAAGGTCACCGGGTCAAGATACCTGCCAAGTCGGTACATATAGGAGAAGCACTATGCAAGGTTTGGTGGCTAGAGGTCTTACACTTGAGGAGATCTGGAACGTTGATGTAAATTATGTCAAAGTCACTGCAGCCAAAATATAGGTCAAGGTCACCAGGTCAAGGTATCTGCTAAGTCAGTACATTGTGGAGAAGCACTTTGCAAGGTTTGATGGATGTAGGCCTTATAGTTGAGGAGATATCGAATGTGGACGCAAAATATGTCAAAGTCACTGGAGCGCAAAATATAGGTCAAGGTCACCGGGTCAAGGTACCTGCCAAGTCTGTACATCTAGAAGAAGCACTATGCAAGGTTTGGTAGTTGTATGCCTTATAGTTGAGAAGATCTGGAATGTCAACGTAAATTGTGTCAAAGTCAATGGAGCGCAAAATATAGGTCAAGGTCACTGGGTCAACATATCTGCCAAGTCAGGAGGTCAGGGAGATGTGTCATGCAAGGAATGATGGTTGTTGTAGAATTGTAGTTGATTAGAATACTAACTTTGACGTAAATGTCGAACTTCGACATAACAGAACTGTTAAGAGACAGACGGACGGACGAACGGACAGACGAATGGAAAAGCGGGCACCTATGTTGCAAAGTCAGGAGGTCAGGGAGATATTTCATACAAGGTTTGATGGTTGTTTAGTCTTGTAGTTGATTAAAATACTAACTTTGACATAAATGTCGAACTTCGACATAACAGAACTGTTAAGAGACAGACAGACGGACAGACGAACAGACAGACGAATGGAAAAGTGGGCACCTGTGTCCCAAAGTCGGGAGGTCAGGGAGATGTTTCATGCAAGGTTTGATGGTTGTTTAGTCTTGTAGTTGATTAAAATACTAACTTTGACATAAATGTCGAACTTCGACATAAATGTTGACAGACGGACGGACGAATGGACAGACATACAGAAAAGCGGACGACTATGTTGCAAAGTCAGGAGGTCAGGGAGATGTTTCATGCAAGGTTTGATGGTTATTTAGTCTTGTAGTTGATTAGAATACTAACTTTGACATAAATGTCGAACGTCGACATAAATGTTGACAGACGGACGGACGGACGGACTGACGGACGGACTGACGGACGGACGGACGGACGGACAGAAAATCGGACGCCTATATCGCACCCTGCTACAAGCAGGTGCGATAAAAAGGATGAAAAAAAGAGTTATCTGTCCTGAAATAGGCTGTTTTGTGAAACACAACCTATGTGTGAATTGCATCTAGAAGTCCTATACATTATATACATATGCTAATGATGGGAAACATGAGGTTCAAACCTGTCTTTCAGGTTGAGATCACCAACCACCAGCCCACAATGTTTAATGCATATGTTACCTTTGCCATTCTCTGAATCAACACAGATATTTAAATGAAACTTTGCTAACACTGTAACAGTATGTCACATAATTGTTTGTGTTGTGGTTTTATGGCCCAGTCAACCTAATGGGGTCATGTCAAACATGGTCAGTTAACCTAACCACACACAGAAGTATAATGAGGCATTTTGACAGGAAAGACATACTTTTTCTAAATGGCAAATAGTGAAGACATGAACATACAGATCCAATAGGAGTCTGATCTGTGTATACACCGTTTGCTAAGGCTTATTACTTTATTTATTTATTATTTTTTTGACACTTTATGTCCAAATTCTTATGGAAAATACAGTGTAAAGCTGCACTTCATTACGTTGTGGCATCAGCATTATAATCCCCTATCAAGTGGATCCTAATCTACCCTAAGTTTATTCATGACAGTAGACTAAACTGGACAGAGATTAAAGGGTACAGTAGACCATATGGGAGTAAAATGGGAATAACACTACCTGTCACTTGAAAATGACAAGAATTAACTCCTTCATCTCACAGTCTGTTTGCAGTAATACAACATTAAGAACGGTCGGGTATGAAAGCCACGGCCGAGCTGCCGAGCCGAGCCGAAAAAGCCGAGCCTGCTATAGTGTTTTCTTGTATTTGTTCAAACGAGTTCAAGATACTTATTTCTTTTAATCTTATATTATCACATATGTAAAATGCTGTATTCACAATTGAAATTTGTACAATCGTTTGCTTATTTATGACTTAATATCCAATTTTCCATTCAAAAGGAGTATGAAAGCCACGGCCGTGAGAGGGATATATTTTGGCCATTTTGTAAATAAATGGCGATATTTTATGAGCAGAGCATTTGTCAGAGGCTGCAAAAAGTTATTTAAAATTATTTTGTATCATTATAATATGCAGAAACTGTTTATATGTCCCATTAGTCTTCTTTTTCAGCCAAATAACGAAGATCGGCAGGATCTAAATATAGAACACAGAAAACTAAATGAAAATAACGGAAACGGAAAGCAAAAGCATTGCAAGGGCCTAAACTTAACAATTACATCTAATACCAGTATGATGACCAGTATTAGTGGGAAAAGCTATCAAATTAGTTATATATGTGGAGTCTTAAATGACTGTTTTGTTAGCTTACCTGAGCCTTTAGGCCCCTTCAGCCATTTCGGTTATTTTCGTTTAGTTTATATCTATTCTATTTTTAGAATCTGCCGATCCTCGTTATTTGGGTGAAAAAGAAGAAAAGTTAGAATATAAACAGTTTCTGCATATTATAATGATTCAAAGTAATTTAGAAATATCTTTTTGCAATCTCTGTCAAATGCTCAGATTATAAAAAATTACAATTTGTTCACAAACTGGCCAAAACATATCACTTTCGCGGCCGTGGCTTTCATACCCCTTTTGAGTGGAAAATTGGATATAAAGTCATAAATAAGCAAATGACTGTACAAATTTTAATTGTGAATACAGCATTTTACATATATGGTAATATAAAATTAAAAGAAATAAGTATCTTGAACTCGTTTGAACAAACACAAGAAAACATTATAGCAGGCTCGGCTTTTTCGGCTCGGCTCGGCAGCTCGGCCGTGGCTTTCATACCCGACCATTAAGAACAAGTCTAATAAGATACAAGTATAAGCTTTAATAAAAACTTGGTCTACAATTCGCACATAATAAATGTTACAGCTGATTTTAATCCTTGTCCTGCTGAACCTGGATATATCCTGCCTTTTACAAACAGCACAGATCCAGATCAGTTGACTTCTTCAGAAGCCAGCTGATCTGGATCTGCACTGTCATTCAGTATGTGAATATGTATATATAATCAACAACCTGGATCAAGTAATCTGATTGGCTTAACTAGAAATGGGTATGGCATCTTAATTTATTCAGCATGACCAGGGTTAGTACAGCATATAGTCTTGGGTTCTTTACATCCATATCTTGGCTAAATCAGCCTAATACCACGATCAAAAAGTGTATTCGAGAGGTCAAAATTAGACCTTGTCCCATTAACTCACAATAATGCATGTCAGCTTTTATGAAGCTACTTCCTTGTAGAATATCAAATTTTTGTCATGCTGTCACAGAATGCAATAAATTGTGCTTAGCAGTACCAATGCATCCACCTACTTTAAAAGTAAAAATTGTCCAGATTAATATATATCTCATAGCCTTTGATAAAGAGCTGCAATGATAGCCACATTTTGTTTTGCTTCATATTGTACTGCAATAATTACACAGGGCAGCGCACTTTATCTTTTTACTCTGTTTAAAAGAAAGTTCCAAAAAGTGCAGGCAAATGGAAAACACCTGTGGTATATGTAGATTTTCTAATTAATATTATTCTGTTCTATTCAGTGCTATATCTAGTCCTAGGTTTTACTTGCAGATAACATGCAAAAGATCAACGGTGCATTGTGTGCAACAATTGATTCACTTCCATGTCTGCACCAAATAATGCTGTGTTTGCCCATAGTATGCAATGAATTTGATTTCAAAAGTTTGTTAAGACTAATAAAGCATGAATAATAAATAATGAGATCATCTTAACTGATATGCAATACATATGATTTTTCCTGAAACAAAGGTAAACCATATATAAACTAGACAAAGTGCCCAGTGGGGCACGTATACCCCCGAAGAGCACTACCGCCAGTTTTTAACGAGCACAAAATATGTAGCTTTGACTCTGGAGATGGCAGGATGGATGAATTCCATGCTGATAGCTATATCCCCTAAACCTCTCTGTAGGAGGATAATAAAATTCAACAAAAGTTCTTATGGTATAGCTATATAAACTTAGATGCAATTTTGTTTTACTTTTATATGAAATTTCTAAGTCTGTGACCTTGACCTGAAGGTCATACCCTATATCTACCAACATGTCAAATATAAATGAAATTCCTCAAAGGTTCTTGATGGTATAGCTATATAAACTTAAACACAAAAACTTCGACTTTTTTATGAAAATTCTAAGTCTATGACCTTAACCCCAAGGTCACCCCTGGGGTGGGGATGGTGCTAATAAAAACTTTAGACCTATATCTACCATCATGCCAAATATGAATGAATTCCATCAAAAGGTCTTCAAAATATGAACAAAGTATGAACAAATAATGCTTCAAAGGACGGACGGACAGACAAAAAGATTTCTTTCTGATAGCTATATCCGCTCAACCTTTCAGTTAAGGGATAATGAAATTTAATAAAAGATCTTGATGATATGGCTATATAAACTTAAACGCAAAAATTTTTACTTTTATATGAAAATTCTAAGTTTGTGACCTTGACCTCGGTCACACCCGGGGTGGGGATCATGCGGAGTAAGACGCTAGGCCGATATCTACCAACATGTAAAATATAAATGAAATTCCTCAAGGTCTTGATGATACAGCTATATAAACTTAAACACAAAAAACTTTGACTTTTTTAAGAAAATTCTAAGTCTGTGACCTTGACCCCAAGGTCACCCCCAGGGAGGGGATGGTGCTGATAAAAACCTAAGACCTATATATACCATCATGCCAAATATGAATGAAAACCATCAAAGGGTCTTCAAAATATGAGTTCTTATAACATTTAACGCAAAAACTTTGACCCTAAGACAAAAATAAAGTATGAACGAATAATACTTCAATGGACTGACGGACAGACGAACAGATTCCTTGCTGATTGCTATATCAGCTCAACCTTTCAGTTAGGGGATAATGAAATTTAATAAAAGGTCTTGATGATATGGCAATATAAACTTAAACACAAAATTTTTTACTTTTATATGAAAATTCTAAGTTCGTGACCTTGACCTCGGTCACATCCAGGGTGCATGCCGAGTAAGAAGCTAGGCCGACATCTACCAACATGTCAAATATAAATAAAATTCCTCAAGGGTCTTGATGATATAGCTATTTAAACTTAAACACAAAAAGCTTTAACTTTTTTAATGAAAATTCTAAGTCTGTGACCTTGACCCAAGGTCACGCCCGGGATGGGGATGGTGCTGATAAAAACGTTAGACCTATATCTACCATCATGCCATATATGAATGAAATCCATCAAACGGTCTTCAAAATATGAGGTCTTATAAACTTTAACACAAAAACTTTGACCCTGTGACTTTTTTACGAAAATTCAAAGTCCGTGACCTTGTTCCCAAGGTCACCCCGGGGTGGGGATGGTGCTGATAAAAACTTAAGACCTATATCTATCATCATGCCATATATGAACAAAATCCATCAAAGGGTCTTCAAAATATGAGGTCTTATAAACTTTAACGCAAAAACTTTGACCGATGGAAAGACGAACGAACGAACGAACGAACGTACGAACGAACGAACGAACGAACGTACGTACGAACGAACGAACGGACGAATGGAAAAGCGAAAACTATATACCCCCACATACTTCGTATGTCGGGGGTATATTGAAGTGTACTGCTATGGTCAAAGTGAAATGATAAGCAAATGCAATATGCTTCTACAGCTTCCTGTTGAGGATGGTTTGTTAAGTGTATCACTTTCATACACTAAAACCACTCACATAAACGTGTATTGATAATTCTTTTTGTTTGGGGCACCGTGGGCCAATGGTGGCCATATTTGTAGACGGACCTGAACCAAAATCAGGTGGGCACTTGTCATAAGACCACTTGGAGAACATCCCAGACAAGTTTTGAATAAAAGCACTGCAAGCATAATACAGCGCCAGTTTAGTAAAAATCCATCAACATTTACTCAAGTTATTGTTTGGAAACGAAAATACAGGCATGTCTCGGGCAGATAACTCCATCAAAAATTGAAGAAATTTCCCCATAAGCAACCCCTAAATAGATCTCCACAATATCAATGCACATACCAAGTTTGGCAAAAATCCATTGATATTTAATCAAGTTATTGTCCTGAAACAAAAAAAAAAAAAATGGGCGTGTCTCGGGCAGGTAACTCCATTAAAATCTACGAAATTTGCTCATTAGCAATCCCAAACCAGACCTCCACAATCGTGTGGCAGGGTATAAAAAGTCTGAAGAGTGGTCTTGAAGGATATGTGATAATAAGATTGTTACAGTGTTAAGTAAAGGGAATCATCATCATCATCATAATCAGATCTTTGATTAACGTGCAGGTACAGGGGCAACATCCACATCAGTGGGCCCCCTTCCAGATAGCTGGCTTGCTGCACACATGGCAGATCTCACACCAGATCTCCAGGTATGTCTATCATGTGGGTTGATAGCCGAGAGCTTCCACTCTCTGCAATCCCTTTCTGTCAGCTGCTACCATGTCATCTTGGGCCTCCCAGGCCCACGCATTCCATCAACCTGTATGTTAAAAGCTGTCTTGACTGCAATATTGGAGCGTTCCACATGTCCATACCATTGGAGTCTTCTCTCCTTCAGAATGAGGTTCTGATCCTCAATGCCAAGCCGCATAAGTAGCTCATTGGACCTGGTGTTGACAATGTCTTGCGGCCTGACATTGCAGATCTGTCTGATCATTGCCCTGGTATTTCGCTGCAGATGCTGGAGGTTTGGCTTTGGTGCACTGCATTTCTTGTGCACCCAGTCCTTGCAGCCATTGCAGAAGATGCTGCTGCTGCCCACTCCAGTATGACAGATGGTGCATGGAAACTCGCCTGAACTCTGCAGGAGGTTCAGGCCCATACCGCAGATCATGATCTTTTTTCCTGCATTTACTCTCAGTCCTTTCTTCTCCATTGCTTCTTTCCAAGTCAAGAGCCTCCTGACACATTCCTCAAGTGATTCAGCGATGATAACAAGGTCATAGGCATAGAGGTCCTCCCAGGGGACCCCGAGCAGAACTCTCGTGATAAGGCTTCAAGCACAATGATGAAGAGCAGCGGGCTGAGTACTGAGCCTTGGTGAAGACTGACCTTCACTTCAAACTCTTCACTATACCCCTCACAACACGGACACAGCTCCGCGCATTTGCATACATCCCTTGCACCAGTCACACAATCCACTCCTCCACACCAAGTTTTCTCAGCGCCCACCAGTGAATCCTTCCGAGGTACTTGATCAAACGCCTTCTCCAGGTCTACGAAAGCCATGTAGAGTCTCTTGTTGGCTGCTAGATACTTCTCTTGCAGCAGCTTGACAACAAAGATTGTGTCTGTTGTACGTGCCACTGCCTGGGACAAAGCCAAACTGGAAATAACAATTTCTAAGATAGCCACCTGGCAGCCATATTAGTAAATGGACCCAAAACACTTGTGGGGAGACACATCTAGGGGTTTAGAGGAATCCATATGCAAAGTTTTGACAAAATGCCTTCAATGGTTACAGAGGAGATGCAATTATGGAAAAAATCTAAGATGGCTGATGGTGGCCATATATTTTGGCAGACTAGAACCAAATTTAGGCTAGGTCACAAGGGAACACTGCTGAGCAAGCAGAAGCAACATAGAGATCAAAGTAATAGTTTCCCGCAGCACTGGGGGCATTGGCATTGTTATTGTTGGCGTTGGCTTCAACAATGTTATGCTTATGCATGTCATGTCTCACTCAAGCTTCTGGGCAGATAATGAAACTTCGTACAAACACCTGCCATGATGTACCCTGCCTACTGCCATCAGCTATTACTGATCTAGACCTACTTTGCTAACTTGACTGAACAATGTTTAGTCTGTGCATTTAGCTGATCTGCTTCTTGAACACCAGCAGCAGTCGCGACATAGCCATTTGGCAAACTTCTTGTTATTTAGTTTGCAGTTTGTGGCCCAGTTTACACTATTTGCATCAAGTTTAACTGGTCATTTTACCTAACCACACCTTTTTTTAGGCAGGGTTAGTCCTTAAGCAGGTATCCATTGCAGTGCACATTTTTTCAGAAACTGACAACTGCCCTTAAATTCTTGTATCAGCAGAAAGGTGAGGTCGGAGCTATCTGGGCTGTACAGTTGTACAAATAGTATAGAATTAGTTTATCTTCGCACTTACTGTCATATGCTTTATTTACGTCGGGCTGGAGCCCAGCATATCTATTTGAGGTTGTTTTTGTAAAATGTGTATACATTTGAAGAACATCGGTTTTCTTCCAGTTTTATGGGGTTCTTAGTGGGGTTATATTCATCCCCCAGTTTTTTTGTTACTCAAAGTCACACTTTTGCAGCAGAGAACTTTGCTATTGATAACATAGTGAAATAAAAAATGGGATGTACTGTGTAGAATGGATGTAGCAATGTGGGTTTTGCTCATTTAAAAGAGAAATGGGCAGTTTTCCTGTAGGAGCCCCAATTTGACCATTCGACCTGAAATGAGCTTGTTGCTGTCAATATTCGTACACGTTTGAATTTTTTCATTTGTTTTTTTTTTTTTGTTGTACTACGAAGAAGAACAAAAGATATTTTTCTTTGTTTACAATTGGAAATATGCATTCTCAAATCAAACGGATTATAAGCTGGTTTAATAATACAATTTTATTTGATAGTCAAGCATGGAAAGATTTGGGCCGAAAGAAAACGTTATGAGTGGAGAAAAGAATGAAACACTGCTACACAGATTTCGGATATAGTATGTTTGGCTTAGGCTATAATGTAATTATGTATGCGGGCTAGAAAACAGATGATCATAGTTGATTTTTTTTTTTACATAGCTCTGATAACGTTTATAATGTTTTTATCTTTGAGTATTGCTATAATTTATATAATTACAACCTTTCATAAATTATGACATTTTTACGCTATACTACGATCTATAGGGAGCTGAGTAATGCACGACAGATTAGTTTCCTGGCGTATTGATGCTTTGCATCAATGTTTTCTTGTTAAGTTAGTTACAGTATTTTTCTCAGGTTATGCATCAGCAATTTACTTGCAGGATTCTCGAATCCATAACACTGAGCTAACAGTCTGCAATATCTTCTATTCTTTTGTAGCTCGGTTGTTAGATTAATAGGGTTTGATAAGTAACTGGTATATTCCTTCATAAAGATGTAAGACTTGAATATGTATATATATATGTATTAGTCTGTTCTGACCATGATCCTGCACTGTTCTGTCATTTGTTAAATCTATTCATATTGTTTAGCCTTACAAACAGTATATTTTTGATATATGAGGTTAATTTGTTCAGCCAGACTATTTTCAGTATATAGGGTCAACGCTTCATACCCCAGACAATGTTGGCTTAATTGGGATCAATATTACCTTAGATGAAATAAGTTAATTTTATGAATTTTGTTTTTACATTTGAAAGAATTCATTTCTGTTATACCGACCTCAACCGCCTAACTACAAGGGCGAGTCAATAAAAATCCTGCCTAACTTATTTCTGGCTGAGATCGATCTCTTCTTTTTTGATGTAATTGCCCTCTAGAATGATGCACTTAGACCAACGGTGTTCCAGTGCCATCAGCCCAGAACTGAAGAAGCCAGGGTCCTTGTCTCTGACCCACTCCTCAACTGCCGCCACAACTTCTTTGTTGGACCAGAAATGACGTCCACATATATCCTTTTTCAAGTTTGGGAATAGGAAATAGTCACTAGGAGCTAAGTCCGGAGAATAGGTGGTGTGCGGTATTAGCTCGTACCCATTCGCTCAACAGCATCCATTGCAATTTTGCAAGTGTGGACTCTCGCATTGTCCTGTTGGAGCAGAATCCCTTTGGAGAGTTTACCTCGGCATTTTTCATGGATCACAATTCTCAATTAGTCGAGCAAATTTGCATAATACGCACCTGTTATTGTACTTTTCTTTGCTAAAAAGTCCAACATAATAACACCTTGTGCATCCCAAAATACAGTTGCCATCATCTTGCCAGCAGTAGGTTGCGTTTTGAAATTCTTTTGCCTTGAAGACCCCGGCCCTTCACTTTGGCGATTTTGAGCTTTATTCTCTGGTTCATAATAATGAACCCAGGTCTCATCTACAGTCACCAGAAGTGAAAGGAAATCATCTTCCTTTGACCTAAACCACTTCAACATTGCGCTGTATACTGATATTCTGGTTGCCATTTGCTTATCGCTAACGGATTTTGGGACCCAACGGGCTGTTAGCTTGTGCATACACAAGCGATCATGTAAAGTTGTTGGAACACTACCATGTGAAATGTGTAATGCATTCGCTATTTCTTCCACCTTAATTCGCCTATCAGAGTACACCAGATCCCGTACTTTGTTACAATGAGTGCAATAAGTAATTTACTTCTACTCCTAGCTAGGTACTGTTCTGTGATAATATCCTCTTTGGGGTCTCTCATTTGACTAAGGCATCAAATTAAGGCATTCTCCTCCGTCAAATTTGTTTGGCCCTTTCTAATTGGCCCCCAAAATAGAAGGGAAGGCAATGATCAGGAATCGATACAATTATCCCACACTTCCCATCAGAGACAACAAAGGGAAAGAAACACAAACATGAAATAACTAGACCCTAATAGAAACATCACTAGCAGAAAGCCAAACGGACAGTTACTTTCCCACAAAGTAGCCAAATGACTATCCAAAACAAAAAAAATGTAAGTGACACTCACATTCAAAGACAAACTATAACAAAAATAAACCATGACAGAAGAACCGCCTAGGAATGGTCAGTGAAAAGTATTTCACTTGGGGGGGGGGGGGGGGGGGGGGGGGGGGGGCTTAAATCGATTTTACGTGGCCACAATCTTACTTCTGCTGCGGTTTAGACACATAATTTCTTCAGTCCACAAGATGGCTTCCTAACTCATCAGTGCTACATTTCCGAGAACACAAAAAATCAACTAATTACAGACATGAAACAACAATGAGGATTCGACAGCACGAAACAACTGAAATGCTGGAGCAAAAGAAAACCTACCTGACATATTTCTAAGTAAAAACCTTGCTTGGGCTATACAAATTTCCCTCGATTGATCTCAATATGCATGGGATTGACGCATCCCCATTCCCCCACCCCAACTGTTTTCAATACATGGGGTTGACACTTTATCCTCCAGACTACTTCTGCACCAGATCAATGTTTTCAGCAGAACTGAGCTCACTCCATGAACCATCGAAAGCTGAATACCATGTCCCCTATTTTCTCCAAAAGGGCTGAGGAAGGGGGATGTTGGGTGAGGGGGTGGGGTGGAGTACAACAATGTTTTCATTGGGTAACCTACCTACTATTTAAAAACATACTATAATTTACTGGATCAAAATTCTACCTACCTACTGTTTAAAACTGTACTAAAATTACTGGTTAAAATTCAAGAAGTAGTTAAAACAAATGTCCTTTCTTAGTAACCTAACTGTCTTGAACTCTATTAAAAGTCAATTGCTAGATTCTGTACGAAGTTAAGCAGTTGTAACTAGACAAAGTGCCCAGTGGGGCACGTATACCCCCGACCAGCGCTATCGCCAGTTTTTAACGAGCTCAAAATATGTAGCTTTGACTCTGGAGATGGCAGGATGGATGAATTCCATGCTGATAGCTATATCCCCTAAACCTCTCGGTAGGAGGATAACGAAATTCAACAAAAGATCTTGATGGTATAGCTATATAAACTTAGATGCAATTTTTTTTTACTTTTATATGAAATTTCTAAGTCTGTGACCTTGACCTGAAGGTCATACCCTATATCTACCAACATGTCAAATATAAATGAAATTCCTCAAAGGTTCTTGATGGTATAGCTATATAAACTTAAACACAAAAAACTTTGACTTTTTTATGAAAATTCTAAGTCTATGACCTTGACCCCAAGGTCACCCCTGGGGTGGGGATGGTGCTAATAAAAACGTTTGACCTATATCTACCATCATGCCAAATATGAATGAAATCCATCAAAAGGTTTTCAAAATATGAACAATGTATGAACAAATAATGTTTCAAAGGACGGACAGACAGACAAAAAGATTTCTTGCTGATAGCTATATCCGCTCAACCTTTCAGTTAAGGGATAATGAAATTTAATAAAAGGTCTTGATGATATGGCTATATAAACTTAAACGCAAAATTTTTTACTTTTATATGAAAATTCTAAGTTCGTGACCTTGACCTCGGTCACACCAGGGGTGGGGATCATGCGGAGTAGACGCTAGGCCGATATCTACCAACATGTAAAATATAAATGAACTTCCTCAAGGTCACAAAAAACTTTGACTTTTTTATGAAAATTCTAAGTCTGTGACCTTGACCCCAAGGTCACCCCCGGGGAGGGGATGGTGCTGATAAAAACTTAAGACCTATATATATACCATCATGCCAAATATGAATGAAAACCATCAAAGTGTCTTCAAAATATGAGGTCTTATAAACTTTAACGCAAAAACTTTGACCCTAAGACAAAAATAGAGTATGAACGAATAATACTTCAACGGACTGACAGACAGACGAACAGATTCCTTGCTGATAGCTATATCAGCTCATTCTTTCAGTTAGGGGATAATGAAATTTAATAAAAGGTCTTAATGATATGGCTATATAAACTTAAACGCAAAAATTTTACTTTTATATGAAAATTCTAAGTTCGTGACCTTGACCTCGGTCACACCAGGGGTGGGGATCATGCGGAGTAAGACGCTAGGCCGATATCTACCAACATGTAAAATATAAATGAACTTCCTCAAGGTCACAAAAAACTTTGACTTTTTTATGAAAATTCTAAGTCTGTGACCTTGACCCAAAGGTCACCCCCGTGGAGGGGATGGTGCTGATAAAAACTTAAGACCTATATATATACCATCATGCCAAATATGAATGAAAACCATCAAAGTGTCTTCAAAATATGAGGTCTTATAAACTTTAACGCAAAAACTTTGACCCTGAGACAAAAATAGAGTATGAACGAATAATACTTCAACGGACTGACAGACAGACGAACAGATTCCTTGCTGATAGCTATATCAGCTCATTCTTTCAGTTAGGGGATAATGAAATTTAATAAAAGGTCTTAATGATATGGCTATATAAACTTAAACGCAAAAATTTTACTTTTATATGAAAATTCTAAGTTCGTGACCTTGACCTCGGTCACATCCAGGGTGGGGATCATGTGGAGTAAGATGCTAGGCCGATATCTACCAACATGTCAAATATAAATGAAATTCCTCAAGGGTCTTGATGATATAGCTATTTAAACATAAACACAAAAAGCTTTGACCTTTTTAATGAAAATTCTAAGTCCGTGACCTTGACCCAAGGTCAAGCCAGGGGTGGGGATGGTGCTGATAAAAACTTTAGACCTATATCTACCATCATGCCAAATATAAACGAAATCCATCAAAGGGTCTTTAAAATATGAGGTCTTATAAACTTTAACACAAAAACTTTGACCCTGTGATTTTTTTTACAAAATTTCTAAGTCTGTGACCTTGACCCCAAGGTCACCCCCCAAGTGGGGATGGGGCTAATAAAATTTTTAGACCTATATCTACGACCATGCCAAATATGAAATAAATCCATCAAAGGGTCTTCAAAATATGAGGTCTTATAAACTTTAATACAAAAACTTTGACCCTGTGACTTTTTTTTACAAAACTTCTAAGTCCGTGACCTTGACCCCAAGGCAATCCTTGGGGTGGGAATGGTGCTAATAAAATTTTTAGACCTATATCTACCATCATGCCAAATATGAACTAAATCCATCAAAGGGTCTTTAAAATATGAGGTCTTATAAACTTTAACGCAAAAACTTTGACCCTATGACGGAAAGACGAACGAATGAACGAACATACGTACGAACGTACGTACATTCAGAAAAGCGAAAACTATATACCCCCACATACTTCGTATGTCGGGGGTATAATTAATGTTCTTACTGGGTAACCTAACTAGGATTTAACAATGCACTAAAACTAATGGGTTAAAATTCTATCTGCCTACTATTTAAAACTGTACTTAAATTAGTGGTTAAAATTCTGTAAGTGGTTAAAATTTCTAAAAGTGGTTAAAATGCTAAAAGAAGTTAAAATTCTAGATATAGTCAAAAACAAATAGTTTGGGTAACCTAAACAGTCTTTATCTCTATTAGAAGTAATTTTTTAGTCCCCACTCCTTTTTGAAGAAAAGGTGACATGTTATTCTGCTTTCCATGGTTCATGGTGCATGGTAAGTAGTTCCGCACCCTCTGACAGATGCATGTACCTAGTGTCCATAATTCCTTCTCCAGTTTTATGCTGATCTTTTTTTAAAACTGTACATGTTTTTGTCATGGTCTGAAACTGTGCATGTGATCTGGATATAACCCTCTAATTAATTTGTATCACTATCTCTGCATTTTGAACTTAATCATTTTTCAGGCTCAGATACTAGCTAACAAAGTATGTAGGCAGTGGATACCTAGAGTCTGCACTCCTAGTTCTATGCTGATTTTAATTGTACAGGTGTTTTTGTCATGGTCTGAACACATGATGCATGTGATTTGAATAGAATCCTTAGATTAGTTTTTTATCACATTTTCCACATTTTGAACTTAAAAGTGGAACACAAAGTTTAAGCATGTACTGCAAAGTAAAGCGCTTCTTAAACCATGAATACTGATACTAATTTGATCAAAATCGGTCAAGAATTAAGGAATGAAGAGGAGGACCAGTAGGCGTGTTGCCTGCAAGAGAGACTTTATTTGTTTTGTAGTTATCTCCCCTTAAGAGGAAATCTTGGGCCATAACTCCCATACTGTTTGACAGAATTTAATATCTGATAGGAATGAAGAGGAGGATCAGTAGGCATGTAGCTTGCAAGAGAGACAACTCACTATCTTCAATATGTAGTTATCTTCCTTGAAGCAGAAATTCATAAACACATCCTTGTGCGCTCTTTAATTTTGATTCCCTTAGACATATTTTGATAATATTTGATAGGAATGAAGAGGAGGACCAGTAAGCATGTAGCGTGCAGGAGAGACAACTCCCATGATCTTCGTTATGTAGTTATCTCCCCTGAAGTTGAAATACTGTGCAGGCCATAACTTACATACTGTTTGAGATAATTTGATAATATTTAGTAGGGATAAAGAGGACCAGTAGGCCTGGCATGTGCATGAGAGACAACTCTCACTTTATTATGTAGTTATCTCCCCTGAAGCAAAAATTTGTAGATGCATTCCTTGTGCACTCCATAACTTTGATATCCTAAAACATATTTTGACAATATTGGGCAGGAATAAAGAGGACCAGACGGTGCGTCTCGTCCAAGAGAGACACAACTCTCACTTTCTTTGTTATGTAATTATCTCCCCTTTAGTTGAAATCTTGTGCAGGCCATAACTCCCACACTGAGATAATTTGATAATATTTGGTTGGGATGACTGATTCATTGTGTTGGGGTTAAACGACATGTCAACCCTTGTGGGTCATTTTGTGTCCTTGCCAAGAGAAAGAGAGAAGAGAGATAGAAGAGATAGCAAAGGAGATGAAAGAGAGGGACAGGGAACGAAGAGGAAAATGAATGAAAGTGAAGAAACAGAAGAAATAAAAACATTCCCCCTCTACTCTTACCTACTGCAAGGATAGCAGGCCTTACACAACTGAAAGCCTATTTCAGTTGCATACCCCTGTGACTTAAGATACATGACACCTTTGCCTCACCCAACCAATCCCCTTGGTAGGGATGAAGAGGAGGACCAGTATGCATGTTGCACACAAGAGAGACAACTCTCACTTTCTACGTTATGTAGTTATTTCCCCTGAAGTAGACATCTTGTCCAGGCCATAACGCCCATACTGCTTGAGATAATTTGATAATATATGGTAGGGACATGTATCAGGTCAGGTATGAGTGTCATTTGCAAGAAGGATAACTCTTGCTCTGTTGTTTAGTTATCTCCCCTGAACAAATTTCCAAGCCAAATTCTTGGGCACTCCTTAACTTCTTAATGGTTTGAAATATTTTAATAATATTTGGTAGCAGCATAAAAATAACTACAAGGGGTGTCACATGCAAGAGAAACAACTATCACTTCCTGTGTTATGTAGTTATCTCCCCTGAGACTGAAATCTTAAGCAGGCCATAACTCCCATACTGTTTGAGATAATTTGATAATATTTGATAGGGACATATCAGGTCAAGTAGAAGTATTGCTTGCAAGAAGGACAACTCTTGCTTTGTTCTTTTTTCTAGTTTTTTCCCCTGAATGAATTTCTAAGCCACTTGTGCACTCCATTACTTCTTAATGGTTTAAAATATTTTGATAATATTTGGTACATGCATAGATAAGGACCAGTAGGCATGTTGCGTGCAAGAAAGACAACTCTCACTTTGTTCATTATGTACTTATATCCCCTGAAACTGAAATCTTGTGCGGCCTATAACTCCCATACTATGTGTGATAATTTGATGAGGACAATATATCAGATGAAGTAGCAGTGTCACATGCAGGAAGGACATTTCTTGCATTTTTTCTAGTTATTTCCCCTGAATAAATTACTAAGCTAATTTCTTGTGCACTCAGTAACTTCTTAATGGCTTGAAATATTTTGATAATATTTTGATGTTATTTGGTATAAGCATAGATAAGAACCAGTAGGCATGTCAAGTGCAAGAGAGACAACTCACACATTTTGTTATGCACTTATCTCCACTGGAGCTGAAATACTGTGCAGGCTATAACTCACAAACTGTCTGAGATAATTTGATAATATTTGGCAGGACATATATCAGGTCAAGGAGTGTCACATGCAAGAAGAACAACTCTTTGTTCTTTTATTTTCTTTTACACTTCACTGAATAAATTTCTTAGCCAAATTCTTGTGCACTCAATGGCTTCTTTATGGTTTGAAATATTTTGATATTTTGTAGAGGCATAGATAAGGATCAGTGGGCATGTTATGTGCAAGAAAGACAAACTCTGCTGTGGTTGTTTTCTAGTTACCTCCCCTGAATGAATTTCTAAGCCAAATTCTTGTGCATGTAGTTTGAAACATTTTGATAATATTTGGTAGAGGCATAGATAAGAACCGGTAGGTATGTTGTGTTCAAGAGTTAAAGATGAAAGGTCCCATTTTCTCCATTATGTACTTATCTCCCCTGATGCCGAAATCTTTGAAGGCCATTAATCCCATACTGTTTGAGATAGCGTGATAATTTTTGGAAGATGTATATATCAGGGCAAGTATAGGCAAGTCACATGTGAGAAGGGCAACTTTTGCTGTTTGGATTTTTTACCCCAATAAGTATACATGTACATTTACCTTTACAAGGCATTTATTTTTGCTTTTTTTTTCTGAATATGTACACTCATAAATTCAAAGCATTGTGTATCCTGTACAAATAAATCACTTCAGAAACCACTAATAGATGACTTTTGACAAAAAATAAAAGAACATGCAAAAATAAAATCATTTACAGTTAACCTATTATTGTTTTCACTTATTATTTTGGTCATATTTCATACTAACTTTGCATCTTTTTACTTTGCTTTGTTTCACTATATCCATGATATCTGATTGAAATATACACCAATTTTAGAAATGGTGGTTTGGTCAGGGGATTTGCCATCCCTTCTGATGGTTATTTTTTTTAGCTTCAATACTATCAAACTACATACATGTACATAGTAGATACCTTTGAAGAATTTTTCAAATGAAGGGGAAATAAATTTTCCAAGAAAACTGGATTTGATGTTTCAAGCAAATCATCTCCAAAGGTAATAATTTGAATGAAATGTTAAATCTTACTTTCTGGAAAAAATAAACTTGTCATCAATTTGTTGCCTACTGAATTTGCCCTTAGCATACTAAGTATAAATAAGTATAAAAAATACCTTTTGACAACTGATAAAGCCATAGCATGCAGTCATTATGGCAATAATTTTGGGTACAGTATTAGACTCTTTGCTCTTGAAGTCCTGTCACAACTGCAGCAGACGGCAATAATTTTGAATTTTTTCTTTGTATATTGTATTTTTTAGAGACAATAAGGCTTGCCATTTCATGCTACTCATCTCCTTGCAGATGCCACACATGAAATGCTAAGTCTTATTTTCCCAGATAAATAAAAAAAAAAACAAAAAAAAAAAAAACATTCTGCTACAATTTTGCACTTTGGGGTAATTTGGTCAAAATTACTGGAAAAAAAAAACAAAAAACTTCGCACAAATATCTGTCTAACAGCAGCATTTTGGTGAAAATCCAATGATGTTTATTCAAGTTATCATCCAGAAATGAAATATGGATGGATGGACGTACGACTGACGGATGAACACACTGATGTCCAACATGAAACCATAATACCCTGCCACTATCGTGTGGCGGGGTATAAAAATGTATTCATTTTACTTTTCCATTTAGCAGTGTTGCATCTCAAATAATGGACAGATCAGATTTTATTGCAATGGAAAAAATGTATTCATTTTACTTTTCTCTGTAGTCTGAAAGTGTTGCGTTTCTTTTTCAGTATATAAAAACAAAAACAAACCTACCAAATCCATGGGACTATTTTTTCTTGAGTAACAGGAACTGCTACTATGACCCTCCCTGGTCCCATGATCTTCAAGAAATTTCAAATGGTACATGTACTTGAAATTATAAAATTTTCGTTATTTGGCTTCAGTTCAAAGCTGGAATCTGAAATGACAAAGAAAATCTATGAGAGTTGTCCTTGGAAACAAAGAACACTTAATTTTATAAGAATGAAGACTGAAGTCTAGCTTTTACTCACTCTTCATATGATAGCAATGTATGACTGTGTTGAGGTTTTACAGCTCAGTCAATTACCCATCAGGGTTATGTTGAGCATTGTAAGTTCACCTAACCACGTTTTCCTGGACAGTAAGTCGTTAACCAGTACTTGTGCACATTCTTTCGCCATAAACTGAAAACTGGCCTTTTTCAGTCAGCAGAAGGGAGAGAATGTTTGTTTGTATTGAGGTTTTATGGCCCAGTCAACCAGATGGGGTCATGTCGAGCGCGGTCAATTTACCTAACCACACCTTTGCTGGGCAGGCTTCGTCCTCTAAGCAGTTAACCAAAGTGCACATTCTTTTGCCAGAAACTGACAATTGCCCTTCTTGAATCAGCGGAAGGGAATGACCACAGAAAATGTTTCGTGATCAAGCGCCATGAAAGAAAGTTGCTGGACCCCAAAGGGGTTTAAACTTGTGTGTGACATATTTATTTCTTCATAAAATCTGTTGTAAAATGGTCTGAAAATTCTCTGAGATTTGTATTTTATATGGGAATTGCCTTCCAGATGGGCCAAATTCTGTGAGCTTTTATCTCACAGTGTGAGATATGGCATGTATGCTCTTTTACATCCTGAGGGCATAGATAAAGATGTAAACCAAGAGTTCTATTTACCTTAGTACACATGTTTCTGATATGTGTATTCCATCTCAAGTACATGTATTGTGTGATTGTTTTGCCTAGGTATTTAATGGAATCCACATTTCTGAGGACAGTACTGTCTAAGGTGTAAGAATTAAGCCTCAATCTATTTGCTGTGTTCCTAGTTATCTGCATTATATTGCATTCCACTGACTGAAATCTCGTACCCCATTTTCTGGCCCAATATCCTAGTCTATCTATATCCTTCTGAACTTCAACGAGTTGTCTGTGTCTCTGATTTCACAGCAAACACAGTCATCTGCAAAAAGTCTTATTTATGTCTGTGGAAATATCATTTCTGTTCAGAGAGAACAATAATGAGCCAAGAACAATCCTTTCTGGGACACCTGACAAAACTGGAGCCCATTCTGAAGTTTCACCATTTACAACAGCTCATTGTGTTCTATAGTAAAGAAAGGAATCTATCCACCTGAGTGTCTTTCTGCCAATACAATAACCAAATAATTTGCTTTTAAGAAGTTCATGAGGCGGGGTGTCAAAAACCTTCTCGAAGTCCTGAATAAATGTGTCAACCTGTCCTCCTTTGTCCAAGATTTTTACCCAATCATTTATAACAGCCCAAACAAAAAATTTAAACAATAAATTGCCACTAAATGGTCTAAGTATTGCCAGAAGATGGTGAAATCACAATTTGTTACCCCCAACTTGTGACCATTCATTCAACAGATCATCATGATATCAGAATAAGTTTAATGCCTGTTTTAGCTTTCTGATTTAAAAACAAGTTATTGGCAATTCCCTAACAATCAGTTAACTTTGAACTTTTCAGAAGACACTCTTTTGACAATCTTTTTAGCTTTAACATTTTAAGCTAGTGATTTTTTGACGATCTTCAAATTTGACCATTTCCACTACCCGATCTTCAAACAATCTTAATCAATCTTCACCTTCGACAGAGTTCATATTGAACTCTGAAGGATCCTGGTATTAACACATTAACCCTGGCCAGTTTGTTCTGATTGGCTAAATTTCAAACGAAACATCCTTCGTTAAAAATCATGCAAGAATGAGAGACAGCTTTACACAAAAGTTTTAGTTTAAAATGGAATTTTCATACTAACACATGAATTTGTGATACTGATGCAGTTTCAAGTGAGTTCTTTTTTTCACTTTTATTGATAGATGCATGTTTGAAGTAAAAAAATGAGCAAGCTGAAAACAAAAAAAACAAAACAAAAAAACAACAAACAAACAAAAAACAACACCTTGAAGTCCTATAGTTTTTATGTGAATGGAGGCATGATCAGGCATGGCGTAAAATTCTCTTCGAGCTTAATTCTGTTTAAGTTATACTGACAAAAAACTGAAACTGTTTGGTTTAAACATATTTTATTATCCAAATATTACATAACACTATACATTGTAGCACATAAGAAATAGGATCAGAACGAAAGAATGACTACTTATTTAGTTCTTCTCCTTAACAATTACAGTTGTACAAATAGTGACGGAAAAATGTTAAACAATATAGATCTCAATTTGTGGATGTGAATTAAGGATGCAGATTTGAAAGAAGAAAAAAAAAAAAAAAAAAAAAAAAAAAAAAAAAAACACACAAAAAAAAAAAAAAAAAAAAAAAAAAAAAACACAAACAATATATATATATATATATATATATATATATATATATATATATATATATATATACATATATATATATATATATATATATATATATATATATATATATATATATATATATATATATATATATATATATATAAAGAGCAATGATAAGATAACGAAAGCAATAAAAAAAAAATAATAATTATATATATATACTTGAAATGACAGTAAGGTCAGAATATCAATTAAAGAGCCATAACTGTTAACTGGTTCATACTAATGCCACTTCTAAGGCTGATAAAATCAGTCGTAGAAGTCGCTTTAATATATCACAAGACCTTAAGGGATTTTAATAAAAACAATTGGGGGGGATAAGGGCAGCGCTTCCCTGGTAAGTTTCCCACAGAATCTACTAACGTTTCAATAGAGAGTTGCATGTACAGAACATTGTATTTAAATGGCTTCAACAGTTAAAAGCGTTTTGTGTCGCTTATATACTTTTGGACTTTTTCAAATATAAGAACATTTGTTGTGTATGGTAAAGAGGCATCTCCATTTTGTAGAAGATTAAGCGATATTGTTTGATACTCTGATACAGCGTTAAAGAGTTCGTTTCTCTGTGCGGTGTACAAGGGACAACAAAGTAGATAATGGTGCGAATTTTCTACCTGTCCACAGTGGCAAAATGGAGATTCAGTTATATTTTTGGAGTAGAGATCGCTGTTTAAGCTGCTACATTTTGTTCGGAGACGTGTATGCAAGATCTGTGTTTTCCTATTGCCTGTATAGAAATATTTTGGAATAGACGTTCTGTTGCGGTTTAAATAATTCTTGAAAGAAGTAACCGAACTGGAACGTTTTGCTTCATCGGACAAGTCGTTCCATTTTCTTACCACAGATGGTAGAAAAGACTGAAAATATAGATTAGTTCTAGCGTGAATAGATTGTAGGTTATCTGCATTTCGGAGGCTGTATTGGGATAGATTGTTTATTGACTGTGGTACTAAAGAAGAAAGATAAGACGGAGTTAAGTCATTATACATTTTGTAGAACATGACGAGTTTATGATTTTCCCGTCTCTTTTCTAGTGTAACCCAGCCAGTTTCTTGGTACAGGGCATTAAGAGATACAAGTTTGGTTGTTCCAGTGGCAATTCGTGCGGCTTCGATTTGGATTTTCTCAATTTCTTGTTTTTCAAATTGTGTGCAGTTGTCCCATACTATATCCCCGTATTCAAGTAAGGGCCTTATAAAAGTTGTAAATATTTTTTCTAGAGAACTCCTGTCCAACTTAAACTTGAGTTTTCGCATAATATTAATCCTGTTCCATGCTTTTTTAGTTATGTAATCAATATGTTGGTGCCAAGTGCAGTCGTTGGACAGAATCAAGCCTAGGTGTTTATGAGATGACACTTCAGCTATTTGTACTTCTTGCATAAACAGGGGTGGGTGAACAGGCTTGTTTAGTTTTCGAGATATCAGCATTGATTCGGTTTTGATCGGATTGAAGTCAACTAACCAGTTGTTTGCCCAGATAGAAATTTTTGAAAGGTCTGAGTTAAGGCAAACAGCAGATGTAATAGGATTTTCAACAATAATGTAGAGGCTAGTATCGTCAGCGAACAGGCGAATGTTGGAGCCAATTTCAGCGACTATGTCATTAATGTAGATTAAGAAAAGTATTGGCCCGAGTATGGAGCCTTGCGGCACTCCAGCAAGAATATACGTCCAGTCTGACGCGACACCAGGAAGTATAACGCGTTGTTTTCTTTCAGCTAAATAATTTGTAAACCATTTGAGAAGTTCTCCCTGAACACCTGCTGCCTTAAGTTTGTGTAAAAGCCCTGCGTGCCATACACGATCAAATGCTTTCCTGATGTCGCAGAAGACAACTCTAACTTCTTTGCCCATGTCTAAGGCTTGACAGAATGTATTGTACAAGAAACTGAGTTGGTTTACAGTGGAGTCTCCTTGTATGAACCCGGACTGTAAAGATGATAGAACGTTATTATCTCGAAGATGATTGTATAAGTGCTTGAATATAAGCCTTTCAAATACTTTGTCTTCAGAGTTTAGCAAAGAAATGGGTCTGTAATTACTTACTAATGAGGGATCATCTTTTTTATGAATAGGGCATATGTTTGCTTCTTTCCATTGTCTAGGTACTTCACCTTGACTGAGGGATCGGTTAAAGAGGACACATAGCGGAAAAGCTAGTTCTTTTGACAGTTCTTTAAGAATGCGATTGCTTAATCCGTTTGGACCAGATGCTTTTCCAATCGGTAGTGATTTTAGGACAGATTCAACTTCTAAGGGGGTGAGGATGATAGAATTTAAGGTAGATTCGATATTATATGGAGGTAAAGCTGGAAGTTCAGCGTTACTATCATCTAACAGTGTTTGTTCCTTAAAATAATTATTAAGTAGATTAGCCTTGTCTTGCTCATCAGTATATATACGTCCATTGCTATCCAGAGGTGGGATGGACGAGGTGGCAGTGGGAGATATCACAGTTTTTAGAGTGGACCACCAGTCTGAAGAAGTAAGGGAATCAGACTTCAACTTCTGAGCGATATTTTCATCACATGTTCTTTTCGATTCTTTTATCAACGAGACTACTTTGTTTCTGAGTTTCCTGAATTTATCCCAATGGTACTGCAAATTAGTTTGTTTAGCTTTTCTATAAGCCCTTTTGCGTTTTCTAATATATCATTTGATAAATGTAGTTAACCAGGGTGGATCGGAAGGTCTAACTTTTATGTTTTTATTTGGGATGCATAATTTTGATATTGATAGTATGTAATCAATGACATTCTTTGCATGTGTGTTTATGTCATACACGATCTGTTTCAATCATATATCCTGTTTTCCATTGCCTATAATGTTTATTAAAGCTTGCTGAAATTAAACTTTAAAGTACAGATTCTTATGCAATGCTTTGTATAATTTAATTGATTTTCTTAAGAATTAAACTGTCCACAGCCTCCATGTTTTTTACTTCTCAGTAATAATTAATCTCATCAAAATTTAATTACTAATTCTAACATGATGAATGGTAATTTTTTCCCAATTAGCATAATAAAATCATGTGAAAATTAGTGAGAAATCAAGTTAATTACTAATATACTGTATGCAAAAAAAGCATATTTCATGACATCGCGCGTAAATTAACAATTACTTCTGTTGATGTTCACCATAAAATAGTCCTTTGGAAAATGCAATAATGTGGCATTTCCTTTCTGTATCATGTTAACTAGTATCAAAATAACTTTTGCTTACAAATATATTATCCCTGATTAATGTATGCATTTTTAGCTGTGGGGATACACTACATTTGTTTTTACCTCTCTGTAACTGAATCAATTTTTCTTGGACTAATCTGACTGATGTTTTCAATCATCTATGGCAGAAACATCGCACAACTTATTTTACCATGAAATGTTCATTTCCACATTTTGGAAAAGATAGCTTTCCAAACAAGAATGTACATCAATTTTGCGATGTTGGATAACAAACAGTCACAGATCCTGAAGTAGTGTCAGAGTTGTTTTATTTGTAGTAAGCTGTACAAAAATTCCTGTAGATTAAGCAAACAGTGACAACCCTGATCAGACGCCGAACTAATTCTGTGGCATATACAGATCTGGGTTTACACTGTTTGCCAATCCCAAAAGTACCCGATTTGGACGCAAACAGTGGTCACACTGATCAGACGACGTTCTGTCTGAGAACAAGATCCTGCACTGTAAATGAACAGTGATGCCGTGTTCTGCGATGTCTGATCAGGGTCTACACTGTTTACCAAAGTCCCAAAAAATGCCTTTGGACAGATCCACTGGACAAAAGCATTTGAAAGTTAAGGGGTGTCAGGTTTGTTTTATTTGTTGTACCTATACTTTGGCAAACAGTGTTAACCCTTACCAGACGGGTCATTCTGTAGCTTTCAGATCTGGATCTGCACTGCTGAGAAGGGTTGCCTGTTCCCACAAGAAGAAACTGCGTGCCCCTAATTAACTTCACATGGCACAATGACAGGAATCCTCTTTATGAGAAAAACAATCTTATTATCATGTTTGTTTTTATTGTTTTGTTGGGATAGAGTTAAATTGTACAGACAGTGCAAACAGATTACCTATCGTCACCTTCATAAAAGTAAAACACTGAGATGACATGATGGCTTGTTTATCACTATCCATTCTCATTGAAAATAACTCAATAATTGGCACATTTATTTCACTCGTAAATGGGCGCATGTAACATTTTACCAGGTAAATTAACCAGGTGTTAACATGTACCTATAATGTATTTATACACTTTGATCAATGTTCCGTTGTTGAAGGTAGACTTGAATAAATCTAAAATGATGATTATGATTCTTTTGGTAATGTACGATGGGGATAAATTCTCGGACTTAAAAAAGAAATTTGAAAACTATTTTTCTAGCGCAAGAGATTATTAGAACAGAGATACCTAAAGCGGTCCCAAAATCAAGTCGAAGACCATAGCAATAGAAGGGCTTAACAGCCCACCTAAAAAAGACTTTAGACTATATTGGGAGAACTCCATAGTGATGTTTAAGAAAATCTCACAGAAATTTGTCAAAACTCCCTTAAAATTTTTAAGTTATCACAGATTATAGTCCACAGCTTATGGCATGTATGAAAGAGGCAGCATATAAGGGACTTGTTCGCCTCAATTTGGAATATGGCAGCTGTGTTTGGGATCCCCAAGGCGTGGTTTGTCAACAAGAAAATCAAAGAAGTTCAGAATAGCCTAGGGCTCCTAGGTTTGTTAGTAGCAATTACTGCTTTGAACCTGCAAGTATGCATCATGAAAGCATGCCTATATAATTTTGACCCCCGTAAACCCCACTTTTATATAGTAAAACTAGGGTTTACAGGGGTGTACATTATTTTTCTTATTTCTGCTCAAAAACATAGATTGTAGGTACTCGTTAGAACCGCCTCGCAGAAATATGAAAAAATATCACAGTTTTTTATCTGAAAATTTTCAGTTTTTTCGAGGTGAAGTTTTCAATATATTTGAACAGGTGTGTTTTCGTAATGACTGGAGTACTGGAAAAACTAAAATGGGAGCCTCTCAAGAAAAGGGGGAGAGCCAGTAGACGGATTCTTTTGTACAAAGGTCTAAGGGTGCTGCCAGCATTCCAACAGATGATCTTATCCCGGCAATTAGGCGCAGTAGAAATATCATCAGTCACTGACTTTTCTGATCCCCGCTGCAATAACTGACGTTTATAAGGGCACATTCTTCCCTCAAACAATCAGAGATTGGAATGCCCTTCCAGATTCAATTATTACCTCAGTTGAAGACGCACCATTGTTATATGTTTTATAATGTTTTATAAGTTCATTAGATATATATATATATATATTTTACAAAGCCGAGCAACAAAATAAAAACGTATTTTACAACTACCTGAAAACTGAAATTCTGTACTAGTAATATTAATATTTACATAAATATAAACTTACACGAGTCCAAACTAACAAAAAATGAGGTCGTTGTTCTGCCTGACCCAAGCTAAATAAACAATGGGATTTATACGATTTATACGTGTATAAAAACAACTCACGAAATGCACGCTTTGTCATAGGATTGTCGGGCAGCCACCACGGGGTCCATCGAATTACCCCAAACCACCCCAAACTACCCCAGATCACCCCAAACCACCATTTGTATATTAAAATATATACAACATAGGTCTATTTATACATATATTGTATATGTATATACATACAAAATACATATATTGACGTATTCTGGTGCATATATAGATCTGTTTGCTCACTTATATTGATGTAGTTTGTTTCTAAATTTATGACTTCATCTGCATAACTGTATAATAACTTGGACCGTATTATTAGGTCCAAGATAATAATAATAGTATGTGTTCGCCCTGTCACGTTAGCCCAAGGATAAAATTTTATCCTTAGTTTCCAGCTGGCACCGCACAGTTGAGAGGTTGCTGATGACATAACAGACCAAGAGTTTTCTTGCTTTCTGGAGACATCTAGGAATATTTCCGACAGAATTTTAATGTACTTTGAGCATCAAATCTTCCTTGGCAAATTCTGATAGAACTATAGTTATTTGATTCCTATATACCTCAAACAGATCACAGTGATGTTTTCAGTCCCTTAGACTTTCATCATCGAGGAATAATGACAGTAAAATGGTTAAAAGTGTGTACAGAACCTTGTCAGGTGTCTCCAGCTTGGCTGATAAAGGGAGAGTAACCTTACAAACTTTGGCCTATGCAACCTCTTAATTAAGGCTTGTGGAGGTGTGACTAGGACTTCCTCCCATAAAATATTAGCTCTTTTTTTTAAGATGAGGGTCGCATTTGAGAATATACTCCGCATGGATCAAGCATTCATACAGCCTGAGCAGAGAATGGCGGACAGAGTTGCAAGTCATAAATTTAGAAACAAACTACATCATTATAAGTGAGCAAATAGACCTATATATGCACCTAAATGCGTCAATTTATGTATTTTGTATGTATATACATATAAAATATATGTATCAACAGATCTATGTTGTATATTTTAATATACTAATGGCGGTTTGGGGTGATATGGGGTAGTTTGGGGTGGTTTGGGGTTATTCGATGGTCCGGCCACCACGAGCATAGATAAGAGGAGAGAGTATACAGATAACTATTTACAATATTACTCCACCAAAAAAACATACCTTTTGACAATGTGCAAACTGAATAGAACCCCACGGCGGAATGCATCTAAATATTACTCATAGCATATGTTGTTGTTCACTGCATTACAGGCTGGCCAAAAAGTACTGTATATTAACCCAAATGTCTGGAAGGGCATATCAGACAAAACTGAAGATCGGATCAAACTGCTCCAAGTGTACACTACATGCTGCCATTAACACAACCGTATCTAGACATATAGCCAGGTGTTTAAACGTGCTTACTCAAATTTAGGGTAAGTTTACAGTAAAGAGACTTTCTCTCTCCCGAGGGTGGTCGGATGGTGCGAGGGTGTCATGTATCTTAGGTCATCGGGACGTCCAACTGATATGATATTGGCTTACAGTTGGGCAAGGCCTGCTATTCTTGTAGCAGGTAAGGGTAGAGGGGGAATGTTTTTATTCTGTTTCTTCACTTTCATTCCTGTTCCCTTTTCTTCCCTGTTCCACGCTTTCATCTCTTCTACTCTCTCTTCTGTCTTTTTTCTCCCTTTCTCTGGAGACGATACAAAATGACCCACAAGGGTTGACGTGTCGTTAAACCCCAACACAATTAATCAATCTTTCTCTCTCTCCCTCTCTTTCTCTCTCTCAACGATGACCCGTTTACCGTGGCCTTTGAGGTCCATAAAAAAAATTCTCTCGATATCTCAAGAATCTCTTATCATGAAAGTGTATGTTGTATGTACTCATTAGAATCGCCTCATCGGGGCGATTCAAATGAGTATACTAAACACATACTATTATAATATTGAAGATCGAAAAGACATCCCTAAATTATCCCCATTGCCTTCTGAACTGACATTGTGATTAACCCCTAGTGGCTCGAGCTACCCATGTCTAGAACAAATTTCTATGATCCCAAAGTTGTTCGAGCCATTGAAGTTCGACTGTAAGTTTTGCTCAAACTTGAGATTCAAATCAATTCTTATGTTGAGTGTGATCAGTGAGTGTCCTGGCGCCTTGCACACATGCAAGGTGCCGCCTAGATCGTCGCTGCTCGGTCAGCGAAAACCAAAAGTCCTCATCAGTCATATGTTAGTTATTGCTGATTCTCTTGCTAGTCAGAGGCTGCGAATTTTCCATGTGAGTTGATGTGTCGATTCCAATCATGTATTGCCTGTTGCAACACAACCAATACCGGATCATTCGTCTGAGAGAATTCAGTTATTCGGATGTTCCGAACCGTCCTGCGGATGATGTAGGCACCGATTAGGCGCAACAAACTGCTGCGTCTGATTGGGGAATGCACTATCTGCTGCATCCTAACATGGAAATAAATTTGGATGGTTATTTTGCTGAAAAGTGGTGGTTACTTGCCGGATGGTGTAGTCCCCGATTAGGCACAGGAAGTTGCGTCGTCTAATCTGGGTATGCACTATTTGCTGGGTCCCAACACGAAGATAAATTCGGATGGTTATTTTGTTGAAAATTGTTGATTTCTTGGCCGATGGTGTAGCCCTCGATTAGGCATCTGATCTGGGTAGACGTTATTCGCTGCATCCCAACAGAGATAAATTTGGATAGCTGTTTTGCTGAGAATTGTTGGTTTCCCGCGAAGGGTGTAGACCACGATTAGGCCCAACAAGTTGCGGCGTCTTATCTGAGTAAATATTATTCGCTGCCTTCCAACGAGACAAAATTGGATAGCTGTTTTGCTGAGAATTGTTGGTTTCCCGCAGGGGATGTAGACCCCGATTAGGCGCAACAAGTTGCAGTGTCTGATCTGGGTAGACATTATTCGCTGCCTACCAACATGCAGATAAAATTGGATAGCTGCTTTGCTGAGAATTGTTGGTTTCCCGCGAAGGGTGTAGACCCCAATTAGGCGCAACAAGTTGCGGTGTCTGATCTGAATAGACATTATTCGCCGCCTCCCAACATGGAGATAAAATTGGACAGCTGTTTTGGTGAGAATAGCAAAAATTGAGCACTAGAGTCCGTGCTAATAGCAGTCTCTTCAGTACGTTGTGTCGCTGTAAAAAAATGCATGCATGGTGTAAAAGGGAGGTAAATATTTTAGATTTATGCGCATGAAAACATTAAGAACTGGTGTTTGTTTGTGTTGAGGTTTTACGGTCTAGTCAACGCTATGGGGTCATATCGAGCGCGGCCAGTTTACTTAACCACACGTTTACTGGGCAGGCTTAGTCCTCTAAGCGGTTAACCAGTATTGTGTACATTCTTTCACCAGAAACTGACAACTGCCCTTCTTGAATCAGCGGAAGGGAGAGAATGATCGTAGAAAATATTACATGATCAGTCTCCACGAAAGAATGTTACCGACCTCGGCGGGGGTTGAACCCGCGACCTCCTGGTCTCCAGTCGGACGGCGCATCCAGCTTAGCCACCGAGGCTGGCATAAAGAACTGGTCCAAGAGAAATAAAAACCAAAAAGGATTGCCTTTGGAAACAAAGAACACACAAAATCAGAAAAATCGGCGACTCGGTTGGATTGAGTCTGATTTAGCTGAGTCGTACAGTAATGAACCGGAACCGATGCACTCTTTATATAGCTGGCCTACACACATGGTATTCAATCAAGAGGGTGTACTGCAACTCTGGTCTTATTTGTCTTCGACAAAAAAAAAAAAAAAAAAAAAAAAAAAAAAAACGCAGCAAGAAGAAACTTCTGTATTTTTGTCTTCGCGAAACATATTATGTTCTATGGAAAAAAAAATTATATAACTAATCAAAAAGGTTGTTTCACTGGTTTACTACAGTCACGTGACTCAAACTGTTTAGACTGTTAGCAGGGCACAGGGAACCAGTTGTGTCAGGATTGCTGGTTAGAGAACTAATTATTTTCCCCAAGAGCTCCATATTAATTCCACTCATTTTGATGATTTAGAATTCTTTTTAGGTATGACCGACCTTCCAAACTTTGTTTAAAATTTAAACCAGGCACCAATCAGCATCTCTGGCACAATTTGTTCCCTGTGCCTGTAGATTTGGTTGTACTTAATTATTCATATTCGTCCGCCGATATTGTACTTAGTATGATTAAATTCTTATTTCTTTAAAAGTTCGATGTTTTCTTTGGTTTTGTTTCTTTATTCGCTATTTATATGCACCAGAGTGTAACGGCTAATATGCTTGAATGCTGAATTCAGCATTATCAGGGTTAGCAGGGGAACTACTTCTTAGGTAGTTATTAGGTATATCCTGTCAGAAAAACGGATTGTCGAAATCCGGTATGTTAATTCTGGTAGCGGTTTACAATCGCCCCCACCACAAATGTTTCTTCATCCCATCTTCCATGGCCTCAGCTCATAAAACAGCATAGTCATATCGTTGGGCATTTGGAAATACCTAGGCAGTTTCCAGAATTGTTTTTAATGTGTTTGCCAATGACGAGCCATAAGTAGACTTCCAAAATCCCGGACTTACGCTTTTACCTACATTTCCTTCGTTCAGGCCTATGGGCATGGTGGGCGAAGCTTGCTTACCAAGTAATGCTTACTATCCGCGGGACGCCTAATTACACCCTTTATTCTGGGGTCCATGTCTGTTGGTCTGAACAATCTGATTTGTCATTCATTTACGTATTTATGAATTTGGATTATGGCTTGTGTACCATGACCACAGCTACATTAAATAGTATAAGACAAAATATTTAGATGTAAACGTTCTAAGTACCGGCGCAAATTTTGTCCATGTTTACATAGAGATATGGTAAAGTTTAATAAATTTTCAATGTAACAGGTAAAAAAAGAACAACAATGTGATTCTTTAAGTGTGTGCTTATATTAAGCATTATGAAATTTCTTGATTGAAATGAAAATAAAATAGATAAAGCAGTTTGTTTTAAACCGACGTCCCGGCAAATATAAACGTCCTTAGTGAGCTAATCGAATAATCTACCAAATGTAAAAATTCAAAAGCTGTACAAGAAAACATTGACGCAAAGCATCAATACGCCGGGAAACTAAACTATCATGCATTACTTAGCTCCCTATTAGATCGTAGTATAGTGAAAAAACGTTATAATTTATGAAAGGTTGTATGTAATTATATTAATTATCGCAACGATAAAAACATTATAGACGTTATCAGAGCTATGTAAAAAAATCAACTATGATCGTCTGTTTTCTAGCCCCGCATACATAATTAAATGTCGCCATCCGTAGCCTAGGTCGAACATACTATATCCGAAATCATATATAAGGGAGAATGGGGGTGGGAGGCGGGGGGGGGAGGGGGGGCGGGGGGGGGGGGGGCTGGGGGCGATACATAGACATGGGCCCTAGCGTTTAGTATTAGAAAAATCTGCGAAATGAATTTTTCAAAACGCGGCTGTTCTAAATAATCATTCATTTGAGTCTAAAAAAGAGCTATTCATCAAACTAATGGCATCTACAGACGATACTATTTTGAAATCCATTGGATTATTTGTAAGCGAATGTAATATATGATAGCATGTCATCAAGGCTATATATATGTATATGTATGTGTATGTACATTTTTTTTTCTCCTTTTTTTTTTCAATCAAATGATGATAGGATTACTTTCATATCATTGTATAATGTATTATGTCATGTTTGTATTTGCTTGCCTTTAATCCTTATTTATTTACGCCGGGCTGGGGAGCCCGGCGTATCTATTTGAGGTTGTTTTTCTAAAATGTGTATGCATTCGGAGAACAACGGTTTTCTTCCAGTTTTATGGGGTTCTCAGTGGGTATATATAACTATTCACCCCCCATTTTATTATTATTATTATATTCAAAGTAACTGTTTTGCAGCAGAGAACTGTGCTATTGGTAACATAGTGAAATAAAAAATGGGAAGTACGAGGGATGTTCGAAATGAATTGCTTATTTCTATCTGGAGACTTCAAATTTCAAGTTAGCCCAAAAGTACTCATTTCATGCCCTCGAAGTACTCCCCGTGGCTAGAAATGCAAAGTTTCAGCCGATGTATCCACTTCTTGAAGGCGTCACGGTACGCTGATTTGGGCACAGTAATAAGGTACTGATGAATGGCAGATCCAAATGCCTGTCGGGACTGGTATTTCCGCCCAGCAAGGAATGCTTTCAATTTCGGAAACAAAAAGAAATCACATGAGGCGAGGTCTGGGGAATACGGGGGCTGAGGCAAAACAGTTACTTTTTCTTTCTTCAAAAACGCCGTAACTATTGCGGAGGTATGAGCTGGGGTATTGTCATGTAGAAGACGGACATGTTTAAAACCAGTGGCAGGGCGTCGTTTCTGATAATACTTTTTCAGTTTCTTCAGTACTACGTCTTTGTAGTACTTTCCGGTGATGCTTTTGCACTTTTTCACTGGCACTTCTATTGCGACTCCTTCACCAGAGAAGAAGATTGCATACAAAACCTTCTTTGTACTCAAAGAACGTTTGGCAATTATTGGGCGTTTGCTGTGTTTAGTGACCCAGATCTTATTGCTAACCTTTCTGACGGGCTCAAAATAATGGACCCAGGTTTCATCCCCTGTGACGACATTGGCAAACTGCTTTTTGTCATATTTTGGAACCATTTAAAGCAGCTTTTTGGCCACTTTAACCCATTGCCTCTTTTGCTCGTCGGTCAACAGATGTGGCACCCATCTAGCAGAAATCTTTCTGACTTTCAAATGCTTCTTCAAAATAAGGTGAACCGTTGATAGTGATATGCCTATCTTTCGTGCAATATCACGACCTGTAAATCTGGCATCTCCTTCAATGATTTCCTTTATTTTGGAAACGATTTCTTTACGAGATGCAGATTTTGGCCTACCTGATTTCGGTGCATTTTTGATGGACTCTACACCAGACTCAAATTTCTTTTTCCAACGCAGAACTGTGTAATAAGACGCACAAGAAGGTCCAAAAGCAGTAGAAATTTCAGTCATCAGCTTCTTCAAAGAACAACCAAGTTTTGAGCGAGCTTTGATGTAAGCCCGTATTTCATCTTTTTTGTCGACGCTTCTACCAACCATTTTTACTGCAGTGGTCAATGACTGCGTGTATTCAAATGGCAAATTTTATGTCTTACACTTAGTCTTACATGTACATTTATACACCATTGTGTAGATATTGAATAGCTCTATACAGGTATGTGTTGGTTTTTATCGTGCCCCACGTGGATATCGAGCTAGAGGACAATAAGCAATTCATTTCGAACATCCCTCGTACTGTGTAGAATGAATGATGAATGTAGCAATGTGGGTTTTGCTCATTTAAAAGAGAAATAAGCAGTTTTCCCGTAGGAGCTTCAATTTGACCATTCGATCTGAAATGAGCTCGTTGCTCAAATGATGATAGGATTACTTTCATAATCATTGTATAATGTATTATGTCATGTTCGTATTTGCTTGCCTTTAAACCTTATAGGGTATTGTTGTGCAGTGAATAAAATACTATTCTATTCTATTCTGTTCTATGTAGCAGTGTTTCGTTCTTTTTCTCCACTCATAACGTTTTTCTTTCGGCCCAAATCTTTCCATGGTTGAATATCAAATTAAAATGTATTATTAAACCAGCTTATAATCCGTTCGATTTGAGAATGCATATTTTCAATCGCAAACAAAGAAAATTATCTTTTGTTTCTTCTTTGTAGTACGACAAAAAAAAAAAAAAAAAAATGAATAAATTCAAACTTGTACGAATATTGACATCAACGAGCTCATTTCAGATCGAATGGTCAAATTGAGGCTCCTACGGGAAAACTGCTTATTTCAGGCTCTTTTAAAACAAAATTTCATTTCTTCTTATTATTTTTTTAAGAACAGAGAGTATCATATGGTAGGCTAGCCACAGGACATATAGCTAAATGTGCTTACCCTTAAAATAAATTAATAAATAAATTGATAAACAATTTAATAATGAAACGCTTGACATTTTTTGTGAATCCTCTGAAATGTCACACTTTATTTTCTCTGAAAAATAATAGTAACAATATAAGAGAAAAAGCGTTTGTTGCAGTTGTAATTAGCGCTTGAAAAGGTCACTATATTAATAATATAAGCTACCCAAGTGCGTCTCAATGATATCGGCCAATGGTGCATTATCAGATCGAATTGCATCTACAGATTAGTTTGATCAGATCGAGTCTCCACTACCTGCCGTTCAACCAAAGCATTGGAATGAAATCGCGCGTCATTTTTAATAAAATGAACATCTAAATATAAAAAAAAACCCGAGTTACTTTGCAATCTTCCGCAAAATTTGTTATTTCTTACTTTAATATTGTGCTGAACCAAACTAAAAAAACAACAAACAAACAAAAAACAAAAACAAAAACAACAACAACAACAACAACAAAAAAAAAACAAACAACAACAAACAACAACAACAACAACAAACAAACAAAAACAACAACAAACAAACAAAAACAACAACAACAACAACAACAACAAAAAAAAAAAAAAAAAAAAACAGCAAAAAAAAACAAAAAACACAAAAAAAAAAACAACAACAACACACAAAAAAAAAAGCAAGAAAATAAAACCCAATTTCTGTCAGACAAAGGTCCAAAAAATAATACCATTATAAGTAAAACAAAAATGATAAGGAATATAAACAACTAGGGGTGGGGGTGGCGGTGGGGAATCTACGTCATAGTAAACAGTGAAAACGACCGTTGACTTTTGTGAAAAGGGCCTATTCAAATCAATTAGTCGTTTTTATTATTTTGTTTTTCGTTGATTTGATGATAAAACGAATAAGCTCAGAATAAGCTTAGAGTATGTACCAAGGATAAAGTACTTATATTTGCAGATTTTATGTACTAAAGTATTGTCATTGTTGAGAACACTCAAGCACAATATTTTGATAGCCTTATAAGAAAATTGTACGCGAATGTTCTCCACAATGACAATACGGTTATGTATCATGTTTACCAATACAATAATATAATGCTTTGTTTCTTGCTACATATTCTGAGCCTGTCCTGTTTTTGTCAGAATAACGAAATGGAAATCAACAGCAACTTACCGATTTGAAAGGTTAGTTTTCACTATAACTATAACTTGTAGTCCTGTGACGTAGGTTCTCTCCCTTGAACAAGTAATGTAAGCAATTGAAGCTGTGCGGGTCTAGCTTCTAAAAAAGGGATAGTAAATGCTTACAGTTGGTCGTGTTTCCCCTGAGTTTTCGGTCAAACGGACCTGGGCAAAGAGACTAGACTCAGACCAGACGCCGCAAAATGCGGCGGCTTCATATCAGGTTCTACGATGTTTGCCACTCATTACGAAAACAAGCCTATTCAAATATATAGAAAATTTCACCTAAAAAAAACTGAAAATTTTCAGGTAAAAAATTCTGATATTTTTCCTATTTCTAAACATAGATTGTGGGTACTCGTTAGAACCGCCTCGGCGCGGCGGTTCTAACGAGTACACATAATCCATGTTTTGAGCAAAAATTAAAAAAATAATATATACCCATGTAAACTCCAGTTTTACTATATAAAAGTGGGGTTTAAGGGGGTCAAAATTATATAGGCATGTTTTCGTGATATATCCAGCTGTTTTATACGCATCAACAGGTAGTCGAATTGACATGTCCAAAATTTAGAATTGTAGCAAGAAGTTAAAGGGTTTGAATACTTCAAGGGTAAATCTGCAGCGTATGATCGGTCATCATCACGAAAACATACCTATATAATTTTGACCCCCTACATACCTATATAATTTTGATACTTTTATATAGTAAAACTGGGGTTTACAGGGGTATACATTATTTTTCTTATTTCTGCTCAAAACATAGATTGTGGGTACTCGTTAGAACCACCTCGTCGAGGCGGTTCTAACGAGTACCCACAATCTATGTTTTGAGCAGAAATATGAAAAATTTTAGAATTTTTCATCTGAAAACTTTCATTTTTTTTGGTGGTAAAATTTTCAGTATATTTGAATAGGCCTGTTCTCGTAATGACACATGTCGGAATGAATAGTGTAAACCCAGATCGAACTCGTACTAAATTGTTTGATCTGCGCTTTCAATGTTTATCATACACGAACTAGGTCACGACACCAGACTCGTGCAGCAGGGTCGTCTTCACCTCATCCACCTCGCCCAGCCCCGACCCGTCCACCCTACCCCGATATCAGCGCGGCACGTGAGGTGGGGTTATCATAATCATCATTTAAACCTTGCCTTACGTATTTTGGCTGTCACTGACACTGAGGGAATGCGACGAGCCCGACATAAGGTACTGTTTTGTGTGTATATGCGTGTGCATGTATTTTTTTTTTTTCTGAGACTCTTAACCTGTTCTCCGAACCGAACTCTGTTCCCAGACTGAACGCGTTTATTCGTTTGTCTGTCAATCGACCAACAAACAATCGACCCAGTTATTGAAGACTCCGAGTTATATTGCTGTTGTCCACGTGACTATCGCTAACCAGTAAAGTTAATCCACGCAAATAGTGTTTGTACTAAATCCAGGGCTGCGCTCAGAAGTGCAAGTTACTCCCGAGTAACCCCTGCTCCTTGGACCCCTGCTCCTGTTGACGCTCGTAATTAGGTATAGGGATACAGGGAGGTGACGATTATTTATAACCGCGCTATTTTTATCGCCACGACGTCAGAGTGCTGAAAAGAATGGGTCATCTGTAAAACCTGGACTGGGCCATTGGCAAACAGTCCAGACATAGATCAGAAGCCACAGAACGCGGCGCCTGATCAATGTCTGCACTGTTTGCTTAAATTACAGGAAATTAAGGGTTAAATAATACAACATTAAATCCGCGTTCAGAAACATTTTCCCAGCCTAGAGTCAGAGACAATCGACCTAGCAGTGCTTTGATTTTATTTCCTGTGTAAAGTACGAATGCGCTTATTATTTTTCAGTGCAGAGTGTAAAAACGGCTTAACACGTGATGTACATTTTATAACAACAAAGTAGGAATGAAAAGAAACAAAACTATTCTTAAGTGTTTACTCTCATATTTTCAAAAAATGTAAATAATTAGAGTATATTTAAAAGAGGCCCAGAAGAATGTCAGTGACCTTGAAACGAACAGCTACATCACATTCGGTTGAGCGCATCATTTTTTGAACTTGAAATACGAAACCTTTAAATGAATATTACAAAATATCCTATGCATCATTCGGTTGAGCGCATCATTCTTTTTTTTTTAAATATGAAACAGTTAGCTAATATTACAAAATACGGTTAAGTATTTCCAAATCAATATTTTTAGACATTCTATTCACGATATGCAAATGCATTTACAATACAGTCCTTACATCGAGTTTAATCCTTTAAGAGCTTATCACAACTGCAGCAGGCGACATTTTGATTTTCTTTATATTTTTTTCAGAGAAAATATGACTTGGTATTTCATGTGAATCGTCTGCCCAACAGACGATTCACATGAAATGCAAAGTCATATTTTCTCTGAGAAATATTGAAAGAAAAACAAACAAAAAAAACAAAAACCCGTAGAATGCCGTCTGCTACAACTCTGCCTAGAGCTTTAAGGGTTAATCTTTTGGAACCTGCTTTAGAATCTGGATCTATTAAAAGCAACGCACTTGTTGCCAAAACATTTCATAATACGTGGTAGGCCTATACCTCTGATCAAATAGTACGTTTAGATTAAAAAAAAATCAAAGCACTGAGAGTATTGATGGGTGGAGCAAACAAGTTTCCCATGAATGTTATTGAGTTGTTTTTTTTCCTCCAATATTTTGTCCTGCTATTTTCCATATTTACGCTATATGACCTAATTTTAAATTTTAGCTTGGTAAAAACCATATCACAGAGCGAAGAATGAGGTTCTCAGGTATATGCATAGTATTTATGTCCTCCCCCACCACCGGTTGGGGGGACAGATTGTTTTTGGGATGGATCCCGTTGGCGTTGGCGTCAGCGTCGGCGTAAACTTCTTGTCCGCTCTGTAACTTGAATATCCATTGGATTATTAGACGATACTTGGTAGAAATGTAGAACAGAGCGAGACAACATATAGCGTACAAGAATGACGACTCTGGCTTTCTTACTTTTAGAGTTATATCCCCTTTTTTAAAAAAAATAGATTTCATGTCCGCTCTGTAACTCGTATACCCTTCGGAATATTTTGATGGTACTTGGTAGAAATATAGAACAGGACAAGACGTGTCGCATTTAAGAATGACAACTCTGCCTTTCTTACTTTTGGCGTTATCTCCATTTGTTATATTTGACAGTGATTATGCATTGATTTCGTGACAGCTCTGTAAGTCGAATACCCTTTGGAATTATGATACTTGATAGAAATTTAGAACAAGATGAGACGACGTGTCGCGATTAAAAATGACAACTCTGACTTTCTTACTTTTGGAGTTATCTCCCTTTGTTTTGTTTGAAATAGATTTCGTGAATACACTTTGAAATAGTTTGATACTGCTTGGCAGAAATGTAGAACAGAACGAGGTGACGTGTCGCAAACAAGAATGACAGCTATGCCTTTCTGACTTTTGACGTTATCTCTTTGTTGTATTTGACAGTGATTCTGCATTGATTTTATGTCCGCGTTGTGAGTCGAATATCCTTTAGAATATTTTATAATACTTGCTAGAAATGTAGAACAGGACAAGACGACGTGTTGCGTACAAGAATAACAACTCTGGCTTTCCCAATTTTAGAGTTATCTTCCTTTGTTTTGTTTGGTATAGATTCCGTGTCCGCTCCGTAACTCAAATACCCTTCGGAATATTTTGATGGTACTTGGTAGATATGTAGAACAGGGCAAGACGACGTGTCGCGTACAAGAATGACAAATCTGGCTTTCTTACTTCCGGAATTATCTCCCTTTGTTTTGCTTTTGAAATTGATTTCGTGCCCGCTCTGTAACTCGATACCCTTCGGAATATTTTGATGGTATTCAATAGAAATTTAGAACAGAACTAGACGATGTGTCGTGTACAAGAATGGCAACTCTGCCTTTCTCGCTTTTGGCATTATCTCCTTTTGTTATATCTGACAGTGAGTATGCACTGATTTCGTGTCCGCTCTGTAAGATGAATACCCTTTAGAATATTTTTATGATAATTGGTAGAACAGGACATGACAACGTGTCAAGTACAAGAATGACAGCTTGGCTTTCATACTTCTGGAGTTATCTCCCCTTCTTGTGTTTGAATTTGATTTTGTGTCCGCTCTGTAACACGAATACCCTTCGGGATATTTTGATGAAATGTAGAACAGGACGAGATGACGTGTTAGATACAAGAATGATAACTCTGGCTTTCTTATTTTTGGATTTATCTCCCCTTCTTTTGTTTGAATTTGATTTCCGCTCTGTAACTCCAATACCCTTTGGATTATTTTAATTTTATTTGGTAGAAATGTAGAACAGACGAGACGACGTGTTATGTACAAGAATGACAACTCTGACTTTCTTACTTTTTGAGTTATCTCCCCTTCTTGTGTTTGAATTTGATTTCGTGTCTACTCAGTTACCCGAATAACCTTCATAATATTTTGATGATTCTTGGTAGAAATGTAGAACAGGACGAGACGACGTGTTGCGTACAAGAATGACAACTCTGGTGGGATTTGGGAATGGGGGGTAGGAGAGGGGACATTTGTTCTTTTTTTTTTTCTTCTAAAAAAATTCCTAGTTAATTTTTTGTTAGCGCTGAATGTTATTATTCTGAGTAAAAAAAAAGTAAATTGTTTTTGTCATTGTTGCTTCTACAACTCGTAAACAAGTCAAACATGCAAAACACGAAGACAAACCAAGAGCAGCAACAGTCATGCATCGAAACACACCTCGGAAACAAGCAAGAGAGATTTACCATTGCACTACCAAAATAATGAAACACAACAAAACAAACGGCAAGTCCCTCCGGGACCATAAGGAAAAGTACACGTAATAAAAAGTCAGCTGACGTTCCCTTATTGTTAAATTTTGGTAGCGGCCAAATTCAATACAAAAATCATAATTTTTAGCAAAGATCTTGAAAGATGTCCCCACAAGCCACACACAGATTCATCGTCCCTGAAGTCTGTTTTGGGTCATTTTAGCAGACTCCGTGGAAAGTTTTGAGAATTTGTTCGATATTGTCAGACAAATAATTAAAATGCAATTGGAACAATTTTCTGTCTGACTAACATATTTTTGTCTGACATCACAGACAGTCAAACGCTTTTCGCGGAGATTGTAAAACAGTTTTCGCAGAGATTATTGTACATTTAGTAGTCCGTAATTATGGTATGTCGCTTATTGATCGCTAATTTCGCTGACAGGTGACAAGTTGGAAATAAGGTCAGCCGAAATGGTATGAAATCTTTGCATAGGAATTCCTGAAATACTTTCTACAATACTGTGAATACCATATTATTTAAATGTGACAAATATACATTCATTGAAGTACTCATATTCAGCTCATTTTCGAAACATGACAGCCTGACCACCATTTTGATGCCTATCGATGACAGTTCGGACCTAACGCGCGTGCAAAAAAAAAAAAAAAAAAAAAAAAAAAAAAAAAAAAAAATTCATAATTATTATCATATATTCCAAACTGTCACTAATATACAGTGTGTCCTTAGACTGAGAACGAAGACCCTGATCAGGCTGCACGTACTTGGCTTTCCCTCGTAAAATGGCAAAAAAAAATACGAAAAACCGGTGGTGACTTCATACTTCACATTTCCGAGTTCCCAGTTCTTAGTTCGTAGTTCATACTTCACACTGCATAGTTCACACTTCACACTGCACAGTTCATAGTTCATAGCTCATACTTCACAGATCACAGTTCATACTGCATATTTCATAGCGCCTACTTCATTCTTCATAGTTCATAGTTCACACTTCACAATTCAAGGTTAGGAGTAGGGATGAAGTACCAGAAGTGTGAAGTAGGCATTATTATTAAAGTTTTGAGACTGGAAATAAGATTACATCTAATTTATAGGACGTGTTGTATATCCAACTTTCAAAACAGTTACCCAGAAAAGAAATGCGCTTCTCCATCCAAGACATCTGTGTCCTGAAAGTTACAGAGTATTCTGTTCTTGATCTACTCTGCAGACGATGATACACAGCACTGCCAAGAGCGCGTCTCGAGCCAAGTAAGCATCTTTTTCAGTGCAGGAAACAGAAAAAAGTTGCAAAAAGCTCAGGTCTAGCGGGTATGGAGGGTGCTGCAATTGTTTGACTTATTAGTTCTTATTGTTTGACTTTTTGGTCCCACAGAAACTGCTGTACAATATTACTCCTGTGTGTAGATGCATTTTCATGGATCAGACAGATACCATTCAAACCAGTTCGTGGGAGAAGATAAACGTAATGTTTTCTCAATGAATTCAATATCCTACATCTGTACAATTTCACAGTAACAGATCTGCCGGATGCACAGGGTATTTGCACAACGGAACCTTTGGATTGGAAGAAAATTATGTGTAGAACCTGTTTAGTATAACTTGGATTTCGTTTTGCTACAATCTGTCTTTCCTGTCATTTCCTTAACCACTGATTATTATTTACCCGCCTTTGATTGTAAAGAATCCATTTAGTCTTCTTTCATCAGCATTTTTTGTACTTTCAAAAGATCTATACAACATTTCTCCCGCTGAGCCCTTTGCTCTTTGGTCAGAAGGTGAGGTACCCGCCTTGCATGTACTTTTGATAATTGTAAGTGATCTGTCAGAATTTCCCGAACATTTCTCAATGAAATACTCACTATTGCGAATGTTCTGATAACTATGCATACCTGTAATAATTCTATGGAAGCACGTTAGTCTAAAAGCTTTTTTATTCCCTTCGTATGAAGCATGAACTGTGAAAAATTAACTGTTAATTGTGAAATGTGAACTATGAACTGTGAAGTATGAACTCAACTGTGAAGTATGAATGGTGAAGTATGAACTCTGAACTATGAAATGAACTATGAACTGTGACGAAATTATTACTATTTCCTCAAACAATAAATGGTCAAAGCATATGGACTCTAAAATAAATTCAGCGTCGAAGCAAATATCGTAACTTCGAAAATTAAAGTTTCAACTACCTAAACATACCCTTAATAAGCTGTATTGTACATATATCTGCCCGTTATTAGAATATACTTCTTAAGTATGGGATGGTTGTAATCTGTCAGGTATTAACAGGTTAGAGCAAGTGCAGCTGAATGCGGCTCGTATAGTTACCGGACTCCCGGTACATGTATTCTGTTCACTTAGATCACTATATTTAGAAACCGGTTGGGAAACGCTAGCTGAAAGAACATCACGAAAACAGGCCTATATAATTTTGACCCCCTTAAACCCCACTTTTATATAGTAAAACTGGGGTTTACAGGGGTATAAATTATTTTTCATATTTCTGATCAAAAACATAGATTATGGGTACTCGTTAGAACCGCCTCGCCGAGGCGGTTCTAACGAGTACTCACAATCTATGTTTTGAGCAGAAATATGAAGAATATCAGTTTTTATCTGAAAATTTTCAGTATTTGGAGGTGAAATTTTCTATATATTTGAATAGGCATGTTTTCGTAATGAGGAAACAAAAAAAAAGTTAATTCTAATGTACAAAATAATCAAAAATGAAACTCCCCGTTTTTTGAATGACCTCCTTCCAAGCTTGGTAAATGATGTAAGTAATTATAATCTTAGAAACAATACCAATTACGAGTTAACCTTTCTGTAGGTTATGTTCGTATGAAATGCTTATTTTTCTTCCACCCTGAAACTATGGAATGACCTTAACACCGAAACTCGTAATATACCCACATTATTACAATTCAAATCATCTATCCGACATCAGCCACCAAGAGTAGGTGAATACTTATCAGTCGGCGAAAGGAATTACAATATTATTTTAACAAGGATGAGACATAGGTGTAGTAGTTTAAACGCAGATCTTTTTCACTTGAACATAGTTCCTTATTCAAATTGTAGTTGTGGTGTATTAGTCGAAAACGCCGAACACTATCTCTTTGAATGCACCCTTTACAACACCCAAAGACAAAGATTATTGCAAACAATACACCAAAATCAAACTATTCCTACTGTGATCTCTTAACAAACGGCAGTACCTTACACGACTTTGAAACAAATAAACAAATTATACTAGCAGTTTTAAAATTCATAAAAGACAATAAGAGATTTGATTAATTATCCAGTCGTGTGTACTAGATTTCCAAACATTTCGTTTTTTGCTCGTGCTTAAAGCTAACATCAGCATATCGAAAAGATTGCACTGTCAAAGACCACAACCTCTTTACTAAATATGTTCCTTTTCTAACTTGTTGTGTAAAATGTTTGTTTTGCACCATTGTACCTTCAAATGAATGTATTTCATGCTGCAGGGAGAGGACCATCTAATGTTGTTATAACTTGTGTCCAATCCCTTTGTTTAAACTGCAATAAAATATGATAAATCTAATCTAACTGTGACGTATGAAGTGAAATAAAGAACTCTAGACTATGAACTATGAAGTGTGAAGTATGAAGTGTGACCTATGAATTATGAAGTAGGAAGTATGAACTGAGAAGCATGAACCACGAGCTTTGAAATTTGAAGTCTGAGCTATAAAGTATAAATTTTGATATGTCACTTCCCCATTACGAAAACATGCCTATTCAAATATATTGAAACTTTCACCACCAAAAACTGAAAGTTTTCAGATAAAAATTCTGATTTTTTTTTTCACATTTCTACTCAAAACATAGATTGTGGGTATTCGTTAGAATCGCCTCGGCGAGGCGGTTCTAACGAGTACCCACAATCTATGTTTTTGAACAGAAATAAGGAAAATAATGCATACTCCTGTAAACCCCAGTTTTACTATATAAAAGTGGGGTTTAAGGGGGTCAAAATTATATAGGTATGTTTTCGTGATGCGTTGCCTTATATACCTAAAAAAAACTTTTGGAAAGCCATGATCTATGAAAATATCATATAAGGCCAAGCTTGTACTGAAACCTATTATTCCGGATACCCTATGGACCCTGCATATTTAGAAACCTTACTTCCTTGCTATGAGTCATAGCTGCAGATAAGGTTTTTTCTTTTTTTTTCAGCTGAAGAATATGTCTTTTTTTATTTCTCCACAAAACATATATTGTTGATACTAATTAGAAGCGACTCGTGGAGAAATAAGGAAATATTACGCGGATATCCCGCTTATTGGAGCGATGATACGTGTCCTTTAATTTAAACAACTCCACTTTAACCCCTTTTTGATGTGTTTTAAAATGCCGGATGAATGAAAAAACCAATGTAGATCATGATCAGACGCCGTATTCTCCGATGTCTGAGATGGTTTTACACTGTTTGCGGAAGCCTTTCAATCCGAGTATTTAACGTAAATACGGTATTTAGAAATAGTTTATACTTGGGTACATGTATATGCAGTTTTAATCACTGCCTTGCTGAAACAAAATAGTAACATACTTCATTTAAAAGTATTCTTCCGCTACAATATGGCTTATTTTTCACTTTGAGCTGTTGTTCATAACAATCTAGCCATGGTTTCTTGTAATAAGTTAAAAAGCTATACCATTCACTTGTCATTTTATCTAAATTCGCCCACCGCGTACAAAACAGAATACTTTCTATTCAGCTAAAGCTCCAAGGAAGGGGCTCCCTTTGAAATTGGAATCAAAGATTTTCAGCTTAAAGTCCTTCCTTTTTTATGTTTATCCATTCAGCTTAAGAGGTATGAATAAACTTGATAGGTTTAAGCCATTTGTTACAAGGGGAGTAACTTATGTAACTTCCTGTTTGCTTTCTGAAACGGGATCTACTCTAAAAGGAAAGAATTTGCTCCCCTGGGGAGCAAATTCTTTCCCTTTAGAGTAGATCCCTTTTTTAGCAATGAGTCGAAAAGACTGAGAGAGTATACTGCCCCGATCTATGTATCGGTTGAATCTTTAAGTCGGCACTATTGGCATATAGTATATTTTCTGATTTATTTTTTAATACGCATCATTTAACTTTCTTCATCATCGTCACACGCTCGTATTAGTTTATAAGTTTGTTTACGTGAGAATTTGGCTTCGTTCGTGTGTTTATAGACAAACCAAACATGGATAGAAACCAGCGTAAGTTCGAATTAAATATATAAATAAATAAATAAATGAATAAATAAATAAATAAAATGATTAAATTACTAAAATATATAAAGAAATAGATTAATTAATAAAAATAATCTTTAAATAAATGGATTAAAAAACACTGACAAAATACGTCAAAATATTTGCAAGTGCTGAAATATGTATATGTTTCCACATTTTCGCTGACATAAACATTTTCCTTTAATTATTTAAATTTACTTTGCCCAGAAAACGGAATTTTTAGTCATGCGGTTAATAAATAAGTTCATGAAAGGATCCCAGCAGGCCCACAACGTTCAAACAACGTCGATTAAACGTCAAAATTATTATAGACGTTGAATCAACGTTGAATCGACGTTGTTTCAACGTTGTGTGCCGGCTGGGAATTACTCTAAAGATCAATGAACGCAGTCTGAAAATACAGAAACAACATAATTACTTGATGTGCCGGCCGCTAACCCCGTGGCGACACTTGGCCATCACGAAAACATGCCAATATAATTTTGACCCCCTTAAACCCCACTTTTATACAGTAAAACTGGGGTTTACAGGGGTATACATTATTTTTCTCATTTTGCTCGAAAACATAGATTGTGGGTACTCGTAAGAACCGCCTCATCAAGGCGGTTCTAACGAGTACCCACAATCTATGTTTTGAGCAAAAATATGAAAAATATCAGTTTTTTATCTGAAAAAATTCAGTTTTGGGAGGTGAAATTTTCTATATATTGGAATAGGCATGTTTTCGTAATGATAAGGTTCGTTTGCTTTGTGGAGTCAGAAATCTTAGTTAACTAAGTTTTTTAGTTCCTAGGAAACACAACTCTGTCAGTTTTATTTTTGTCTTCTTTCTGAAAAAAGAAACTCTAAAAAGAATGAAATTGACACCGTATAGGAGTACATTCTTCCTTTTAAAGAGGGCATTGTTTCAGAAATGACTTCATGTGCAAGAACGCAAACTGGAAGTCACAAAAGTTGTATCCCTGGTAAAAACTGAAGAAAAAAAATTCAGTCCCCTTAACTCTTTCACTGCCATAGGCGATAACAATAGGCTTTTTCAAACAGCGTAGATCCAGATGAGACGGCTCAATGAGCCGTCTCATCAGGATCTACGCTGTTTGGCATTCAGTCTTTCAGTTTTACATATAAACTTCTTTTCAATCGATACTTTGTTAAAAAACTAACAGTTTGTTAAAAAAAATCTAACAAAGCAGACGACAAATGTAGTCTGAAATTTGGCGCTGAAAGAGTTAATAAGGTTTGTGTCGGTGCTGCTTCACACTACATGAGACAGAATTTCGCCAACAAGTCTATGTAATGTGAATCTCATGTTCTCCAAATATATATACAGTATAACCTCAATGGCTCGAACGCGCGTGAATGATTTGAGCTAGTTTTTTAGTTCCTAGGAAATTTTTCCGATAGCACAAGAAAACAAATTTTAGGGATATTTTCTTACACTCAACATTCCATTATGTCATGAAGATAAAAAAGACATATCTAAATTAACCCCATTTGCCTCCTGATCTGGTGCTATGATTAACACTCAGTAGGTCGAACTACCCATTTCTATAACAAATTTCCATGGTCCCAAAGATGTTCGAGCCATTGACGTTCAACTGTAGTATAAGGCTCGGGAATGTTGGGTCGACGTTACATGGGAAGTTTCAGAGGTCTGCTATTTATAAACCAGCTTTTCAACTCACCGTCCTACATAACTCTGCTGTAATATGCTTGATAATCAAAATCTTCCTTATTTCTCATGTGATCCAGCGCACGACAAAACCAACAAAATGGCATATGCGCCCAGCGAAGACTCAGATCAGCCTGGGCATCCGCCCAGTCTGACCAGAGTCTTCGCTGTCCGCATGAAGAAAGCTTTGGTCTTTAGCTACCCATTGAGCGCACAGCAAAGACTGATCAGACTGTGCGGATGCCCAGGCTGATCTGAGTTTTCGCTGGACGCACATGCCATTTTGTTGGTTTTGTCTTTAGGTGGCTCATATCATATTATGGTGAAAATGTCATAGCTTACATTGCTCAGGAATAGATAGGTAACATGATAAATGTCTTTTTCCTATTTCTTTACAAAACTAAGTACGTTATGATGATCACAAATGAAGACCTACAACATATGTTTTTGTGACAAAGTGAAAAAAATATCGTTAATTTGGTTAAAATCATTGGTATAGAAGAGCTCTGGCTTAAAAGTATTACCTTTATATAGGTGCTTTTACGTAATGTTAGAGGCTTATGCGTACAGCGAAAGGGCACACCAACCACACAGTCCACTTCAAAACTTTGCTGTTTCTTTGAATACTATACAATTATTGACTGTTGAGTCATAGGACATGATGTGATGTCGACCAGAGAATACGAATATTGACCGAGACAGAGCCTCGTCTCCGTCATTATTGGTATTCTCTGGTCGACATCACATCATACCCAATGACTCTTGTCAACAATTGGTTTATTATAGAATTAGTCGACTCTCGCTATCTCGAATTCCAAGGGACTCTCTGAGATATCCGTACTTCGACATATCAGATTTGTAGAATTGAGGAAAAAGTAATTCGAACAACCACATTTAACAAATTTATATGTAGTTAGTTAGAGATATAGCGAAAATATTGTGGAAAAGAGGAGAAATTGCTCCTTAGGAGCTCCTTAGGAGCAATTTCTCCTCTTTTCCACAATATTTTGCACCTTTTGTTAGATTTTCATGTTTAGGCAGGGACGCTTGTTAGATTTTCATGTTTAGGCAAGGCAAGGCTTGCCTTGCTTAGGCAAGATTTTCACTCCGAGATAAGCGGTTATTCGAGATAAGCGAGTTCGAGATAACGAGAGTCAACTGTATATAGTCGATACACAGACTGAATTTCGGATGCGATGTTCAAGGTGTTAAACATGTCAGAGAAACGATACGAAACGTACTTTCGAATTGTTCTTTGATATTTTCCACAGCGTAATATCGCTCCGCTGACTTGAATTTCAGGTAACCAGGTAACGCGATGCGTTTGCTTTCGAATTCTTTGATAATGTCCGTAGCGTTTCCGCCAGCTGCGGTTTGTTGCTCTAGAATTGGGTCAATCTGTAACACTTGTTCCCGTATTTGAACAAAAAAAAAAAAAGTTCATACAACAGAACGAGATCCAGCAAAAGTTACCCAAATCTTGCACACTCGCAATTATCCTCTTCTCGACTCGATTACAGCAAGGAAGACGGACGATTAAACATAAATAACGGACGATAGACGACGCACGGACGCAGGTGCACGGGTTGTGCCTGTTTTAGTTTCGTACCCTGGGACCCCGCCCCCCCCCCCCCCATCCCCCCCCCCCTGCACTGAAGCATATATGAACTGAACAACAAGAGATGCAGCAAGCTATTACGTAGCGCAATTCCGCTGTCTAATGTTCGAAGGCGATGTCGCATGGAAAATCTGTTTTTGGAAATCTTATTTTAGAAATCAATGCCACATGGACCAATGGACATAGACAATATAATAATCTATACTGTCGAGCTCTAGAGCGTAGGTAACGAAACCCATTATATATACCGTATTCGATCCAATTACCACACATACCCCTAAAAGCGCACAGTCAAGCAAGTTCGTAGTCTTCACATTACAGGCTATGTATGTACTTCTTTATAAACGCATATGTTGTTGGTAGTAGTATATGTTGTTGGTAGTCTTTCTAAAGAAAGGCAGAAATTATTGTGTATGTATCATTACGCCCCTCATGAAGGTCTCTGCTGATCTTTTTTTTAAAGTGACCCGTATTAAGAAGATATTTTAATACAAGTTTTGCGAGTGTTTTTTGAAAACAAAACAACAGAACTTAAAAATACAGTGCGATAATTAGGGTGAATACGGTATCTGCTTTTCTAGCAGGGTGATATTGCGTACAGAGTTCCAAGTAAGAGGAGCCTCAAGACAAATATATTTATTTTTCTATGAAAATATGTTGAGGCGAGGTGCTTCTAATGAGTACCCACAACGTATGATTGTAGACATACATGTAACTTGCAGGTTAAGCTATGGATGTAGGGGGTTGAATTCTGAGTGTACAAAATACAGAACCAAAACGACCACAACAAAATACTATTTCAATTGACTACATGCTAGCTTGAATGACGGTTCGTTTGTGAAGTGTAGAAAAAAACAACAACAACAAAAAAAAAAAAAAAAAAAAAAAAAAAAAAAAATAAATAAATAAATAAAAAAATAAATAAATAAATAAAATAAAATAAAATAAAAATAAAACAAAACAACAAAAAACTCGTAATTCTAAACTCTAAATATAATGACAAGGCTTGTGTTAATGTCATTGTTTAAGCAATGCAGATAAATATTTTTCGAATTTCTCCATTAAAACATATGTTTTGGGTACTCATTAGAAGGGCCTTTCAAAGGCACTTCTTCTAATGTGTATCCACAACATATTTTATGGTGAAATAAGCTAATTGTCAATATTTTGGTTGAGACCCCGCACGCCTTATCTAGAGCTCTGGCTAAGCAGTGCAGCTTTCTACATAGGCCTGTTATCGTAATATTTCAGATGAGATGCGTTTGCAATCAATGTCAGAGACATCTGTACAACAAGTACAACACGTGCAAAGAGGTATGGAAACTGTCCGCTAAATGCAGTGTATGCTTTAAAGTAGTCGGCTCTATGAAACGATTATCATTACGAAAACATGCCTATTCAAATATACTGAAAATTTTACCACCAAAAAATGAAAATTTTCAGATAAAAAATTCTGATATTTTTTTTATATTTCTGCTCAAAACATAGATTGTAGGTACTCGTTAGAACCGCCTCGACGAGGCGGTTCTAACGAGTATCCACAATCTATGTTTTTGAGCAGAAATAAGAAAAAAAATAATGTATACCCCTGTAAACCCCAGTTTTACTATACAAAAGTGGGGTTTAAGAGAGTCGAAATTATATATGCATGTTTTCGTGATGATTGGCGCAAATTTGATAAAGATCGGTTAAAATGATGTGAAAATGAGGTTTAAAGGTTTTACAGCAGTGAACATGGGTGCCATCATTTGGAATATTTAATTAGGTTTATAAGTTTTTGTAAGGTTCAGATAAAATCTGTCTCTTGGCAGAAATACGCTCGTATGCTGTTTATGTGAGATGGTTGATAGTATACATGCAAATGATTACGTTTACAGATATATAGGAATAAGATATTGTTATATAATTATCATTTGCTTATTCAGTTAGATTGTTATGACGTCACTTACTCACAAAAAATGGCAGCATTTTCTAGATCTTCAAAAGCAAATAACTATATCATTTCTCAACCAAGTTTCATAAATATTTCATCGGCCTGCACGGCTTAATAGGCTCTTTACGAGTATTATCTCATATGCTTATTATTTGATGTACGTTTTCCTTTAACGCCTACTATCATGCTATAACAAGGCTATGTATGCTCCCACGTTTCTCAATAATATATAGTGAAACTATGGAGATATAGGGGTAAACATCATTGTATTTCTGTTTTTAAATCTGATTTATTTATTTATCTATCTCTCTCAATACATCACGAAAACTTGCCTATATAATTTTGACCCCCTTAAACCTCACTTTTATACAGTAAAACTGGAGTTTACAGGGGTATACATTATTATTATTATTATTATTTTATTTGCATTTCATAATGAAATTTTCAAAGCTTACATATACTTTAGCTATAGATAAGAGGGACGCCCAGATAAATATTTGAGCCACAATAAAATCTGAGTTACCAGCAAAGGCTCAGATCAGCCTGTACATCACCTCAGTGTGGCAAGGGTTCTTTTTCATCCCTCTTTGGATAGCCCGGTGACTAAAGACGGCTCCTGCGTCAGCGAAGACTCTGATCAGACTGCGCGGATGCACAGGCTGATCTGAGTCTTTGCTGGTCGCACAAGTCTTATTGTAGGCTTTGTCGTGCGCTGGCCCATTTTTCTTATTTCTCGAAAACATATGCTGCGGATGATTAACGATATTGTTCCTTTTCTGGGGGTGGGTGGGGATGGGTATGGGTAAGGGGAATGGGAGCTAGGTGTGTTGGGATAGAGGCGACTAAACACCGAAAGAAAGTACTTGCATCGAAAAGAGATTGTGGACAGCACAATGAACTTCATAAACAGAGTCTATGATGGGATCCACATATTTTTTTTTCACAATAATTTATTCATGAAAATATATCGTGTAGGTACCCATTAGAAGCGCCTTACCGAGGTGCTTTTAATGAGTACCCACAACATATATTTCCGGAGAAATAGGAAAAAATATTAATCCTTTTCGGTTGAATAAAGTGCCTTATTTCATGCAATTTTTTTGTCAAACTTTACCTTAGTTCACAATCAACTAAAAAGACCCAAGTAGACAGTTTAATATTTCATTTTTCACAACTTGCCTATTAACAGATTGTTCACTAAAATAGAATTTTCCGATTAGTCGATTTTTAAAATTCTTTCTGATCATCAGTTATGGAAAGTGACGGATGATCGCCTATAATCGATCAATCGGGACAATACTAGTAGTTAGCGTCTCAAACATAAACCGTGTAAAGTAATAAGGTCCCAAACAGAATGCTTAACCTCATGCTAACACACACACACACACACACACACACACACACACACACACACACACACAGAACGCATGCACACGAATGAATGCGAAGTAAATTAACACAGTATATTCTCAGTAACAGTTTGCACATATTCCTATCTAAGAAAAGTGTCCAAATCAATATTTTCTTATGTCTCCACGGAAACATATGTTGTAGGTCCTTACTAGAAGCGCCTCATCGAGGCGCTTCTAGTGAGGACCTACAACATATGTTGTCGTGTTGTTTTTCGTTATTTTGGGGGTCGTGACCTCGCTGCGGAGCTTGGTTTTTCATGGGTTTTCCCTTGTATTGCCTTATGATCGGGTTTAGATGATCCTATCCGGCATTGTGTTCACCACGTTAAGAAAGAGGGAGCTTTGCTTGTAGTTTGTTTTAAAATATGTGATGTCAGTAGTATATGGTGGCATTACTAGTTTATGTCCGTCTTGATTTGTTTACTCGTCCTCTTGGTGTCAATTAGGCTTATTTCCCTATATATTTGATACATTTTGGCAAATGGTCTACAGTCCCTCTAAAATTTTCAGAAAAAAAAAAAAAAAAAAAAAAAAAAAAAAAGAAATGGAATGGTAGTTTATCATGTATCACGTGCCATGTAATCAGCTTCCACCTGTTCGAAGACGCTGACACAGATCTTGTAGGCAGGTGTAAGAGTAATTTGTACCCAGATGATTTTCTGATTTCATATTCAAATCATTCATCCAAAGTATACAATTTTACAAGTACACATGTATCTGCTATAGAAATGATTACCTGAATTAATCATTTTGAGTAGTTCTGGCATCATACTGTAGAGACAGGTAAAAATTTGGAACTATAAATATAGACCCATATTCGTAACGAACCAACCCGGTGTTCTGTAAATTTTAGTAGTCTGTGGCCTTTAATGAGCTATGTTCTGTGATTTTGGCGAACGACAGCAGTTTGTCGTTTTGCTTTTGGCACACATAATGCCGTTTTTCTAAATGAGCACAGTTCCCCAAGGGTCGGGGTTGGGGTGGGGGATGGGGTGGGTGGGGGAGAACCGTTACTACCGTCTACATCACTTGCAAATTTGCTCTTTTCCAGTAATGGTTTTCCAGGTCTGTGTGACTTTGTAGATTCGTGCAATGTAGTTTTAAAGCTGGTGGAATTTCTTTACATACTGAGCACCACCGTTGTTTGCAAATTTGCACACACTCTTTTTAAATATGAATTAAAATGATATTGCGAACTACATGGCCCGTCAACAGTGGGTCATCAGAAAGTTGGCCTTTCGGCTTCAACGAAAGGTCTATAATCCCCTGGTTTGTGTATCTGTACGCACTTTTCATGTTTCCGTGCAATAACTCTAGAACCACTCAGGTCAGAGACATTAAAGTCGACATATGGGGTTTACACTCGTATATGTAGATGTGTTCGAACATGAACAACAACAATAGCTCGCTTGGTTTACGAGTTTCTTTCTTAAGCAAAGGGAGACAAATATTTTGCAGCCAAAACGTAGCCTTCCGAGTAGTTGAAGCCGTTCAAAAATAGGCACTACTCTTGAGGGAAGCTTTTGTTCCCAAAGACAGAAAATTCATTTATTGAAGAGAAAAATCCAATGAGAAGGAATGCAAATATTTTCCTATCAGAGGTAATTTCTTGAGAGGTGTAACAAATAACATTAAGGGGAATGGATGCAATTTAAAGGGAAGCAACTCTTCCAAAATGCTTTCCCTCCCTTCTGAAAAGGGGTCTGCTCTGAAGAAAAGAATTTTCTCCCCTTTCCTTTCAGATCAAACCCCTTTCCAGGGGGGCATCAGTATGCAGGACTACAATCAGGAAGTCACAAAATTTGTCTCCCTTGTAAAAATGGCAGAAAATCAACCAAGTGTATCAAGTCACTTTAACTCTTTCACTGCCAAATTTCAAGCCGTCTCGTCTGGATCTATGCTGTTTGCAAAAGCCTGTTATTATCGCCTATGGCAGTGAAAGAGTTAAGATACTTCAAATAACCCAATATGCCTAGCGCCCTATTAAAGGGACATTGGCAAATAGCGTAGGCCGAGATGATACGCCGCAGAACGCAGCATCCGACCAGGGTCTACACTTTTTGCATCAGATAGAGGCATTTCTATAAACATACTAATACTAGAAACTAACCAGACGTTCCTGTTATTGGAAATGCACCGGTCTAAAAAGTTTAGATAGAAGAATCCACTCGTTTGAAATAACGTATCTCTTTTTCAGATGGTAGAGATGACAAGATCGAAGCAACCGGTGAAATTGGTTGTTGCGGTTGCGTCCTTATGGGACTGTCCATCTTTCTACTGATTATCACCTTTCCATTTTCGCTCATTTGCTGTCTCAAGGTAAGCCTTGTTTTTTGTTGTTGTTTTTTTTTTGTTATTTTAGCTCGTTTAACCTTTCAGCCCTGCAGACCATATCGGGTATCTTTGCAAACAATGTAGATCTACACTGTTTGCCATTTTATTCGTGATGTTTGACATCCTCTATTTGCAATGATTAACATGCCCAAGTTTGAAGATAGAACAGTCCACTTGAGAAACTCAGGGGTGAAATGGAAACAGGAATTAATACATTTCCAGGGGATGTATTATTTTGAAATTGTTTTTATGTACTCTAAAAGGGTTAGAATTTGCTTACTTTAGGAGATTAAAATGTCGTCTGCTTTGTGGCTAGCGCTTTTAGGGTTGAAGCCACTGCTAAAAACATCACTAAATTAACTGTGGTTTATATACACCGGCAATTTCTGTTTCGTCGTTGAAACCGGTATTGAGGTAAACATCTTCTTTATGGCAAATAGAAAATGAAATAGAAACACTTTGTTTCTAATTGGTTTTGCTCCTAAAAAAATATTTTTTGTAAGTTTTTCAGATCATACTGTGAAGAAGGCATTCCACTTGCGTTATCATAGTGAGGCAAGAAGTTGCTAATTCCGGTTTGGCCATGGGTCATTCTTGCTTCCTGACAAAACCGGAACGGCGAACTTTTCATAATCTGCTGATAAAATGTAAAATCTGTTATTCAATATATTACTATCACAAAATGAACAGGAATTCAAAATGAACATAATTAATAAAAACACACAGCCACTCGCAAGGTCCTGAAAGGCAAGGGTTCCATAGTTTTACTGTAACAGCGACAGTTATTGCCGATGTAGGTAGACAACTCTGTAAATAACCTACCAAGCATTGGCTTTCACAAAAAGCTTGGCCAGTGCTTAGCAACTATAAAAGTTAAAGCTGATTGAAGATTGACAGCATTCATTTATTGTGTACAAAGTTGACCAAGCTTTTTGTGAAAAGCTTATACTTGGTTATAATATATAACGCTGAGCAGTAACGCCGTATTTGCTCTAAATAATCAGAGACAGAACCAAGCAGTTCTTTAAAATCCTGCTCCGTGTGTATTTTAGGCACAACCCTACTGTGCTTTCAACATCTTTCAGAAAGTCGTTTTTGCTTGGTGCTTTACACAGATAAAATTAATTTGCAAACTTTTGTCATGATTTAATGCAAAACCATTCGTCGTAACTATCTGAGCCCAAAAGGTTTATTCTAGTCATTGGTTTTTAAAAAATCAAATGTTTTCAATTTTCCCATAGTAAAAATGGATGTAAATTATGCATAAATCTATTGGGTAGGTAACTTGGAGGTAGATTTTCAACATGTTTCGCTTGTTCAATTTTTTTTTCTGAAATTTTCACAATATTGTTGTGAAACATCAATAATTCAAATTCAGCAAAAAAAAAAAAAAAAAAATTAGACAAAAATTCTACTATAGAAATTACATAAGTCAGACCAATTTTTTGCCATAAATTTAATGTTAGGATAAATATTTGAGAATAAAACAAAGAAACAGAAAAGACATAGTTTCTGATAAGATATGGTCAATCAGAACCAAATATTTTCATTTAAAATAAAACGCCAAGCAAAGAAAAACGTCTTTCCATGTCGAAAGGACAGTAAGCGGCCAAATGGGCTTTTGTTTGTTTTTGAGGTTTTACGGCCGAGTCAACCCAATGGGTCATGTCGAGCGCGGTCAGTTTACCTAACCACACGTTTTCCCTCTAACCGGTTAACCAGTATTGTGCACATTATTTCGCCAGAAACTGACAACTGCCCTTCTTGAATCAGCGGAAGGGAGAGAATGACCGTAGAAAATATTTCATGATCATGAAAGAATGTTGCCGACCTCGGCGGGGGTTGAACCCGCGACCTCCTGGTCTCCAGTCGGACGGCGCGTCCAACTGAGCCACCGAGGCCGGCAACTTTAAGGGTAACAGTTTTCGACTTTGTAAGGGTAACATATTTACCCTTATTAACTCCTTACTATAGCTGTCCTGAACTTTAACCAAGACATTTCTGAATGAAACAAACAGTGTAGACCCTGATGAGATGCTACAGTTTTGGTACACTGTTTGTTCAAGTCTGGCTGTCCCAGTAGTTGGGTAAATATGGTAATTAGGGTACCAGATAGCGGCATACCTTCGGACATTTGCGCCCAACGAAGATTCTGATCAGACTGTGCGAATGCACAGTCTGATCAGAATCTTTCCTGGGTGCATTTGGGCTACCCAAGGATTCAAAGTCTCTTCATGCAGACAACGAAGACTCTCTTCAGACTGCGCGGATGCGCAGGCTGATTTGAGTCATCTTTGGTCGCACATGTCGGAAGTTACGTTTTCTCACGGTACGGCCCACGGATTTCTAACAACCTCTTGAATGCCAGTAAAAAGAACTGATTTTTGTCACGTCGAACCACTTTCTTTGAACCATAAAATCTACTTTCAATATCTTTGAATATATGGGACCATTCATATTCAAACATGACATTTACATTATACATGTTTATAGAATTCACCGGTTTAGGATTATGAATGCATGACATATGGTATTCATACATCGATAAAAATGTATATAGAAATATTTAAACTTATAAAGAAGAAGAAGAAAAAAAAGAATACTAATAACACACACAGCCATTCTAGAAAAGGGAAATGCGACGTTGGTATCATATGAACATTTATTTTTTTTTTAATTCTGAAATATTTAACTCATATTAAGGCCATTTTATGTAGACGAAAAGGTTGTTAGAAATAAACAAATTGAAAAAAGTGACTGAATTACTGTTACGCTGAAACTACGCATTGTGTATATATAAATACCCGTGTTTTCACTATATATTGTAGAGTAACATGGGGTTACATAATACACAGACTTGTTAACGTAACGATTCCATAAACAAATTTGAGCCACAACGTCAGAAAACTTACATTCGGACATGAGCTCCCAGCGAAGATTCAGGTCCCGAGGTTATAAAACTTTTTCCTTGCTCAACTCAGCTGAAAATGAAAGTCCTGCTAATAAATCTCAAATTACTAAGGATTCCAAATCTTTCTTGCGTAACATAGCAGAGCATGAAATTTTCTCTGCTAATAAATATGAAAATGCCAACTATTGTTAGCATTTTCATATTTATTAACACAGAAAATTTCATGCTCAGCTGAGTTGAGCATGAAAAAAACATTTATAACCTCGGGGCCAGATCAGTCTGCGCGGTCGCGAAGGCTCATTAGAATCTTCCATGGGCGCATTTTGGATAGTCTAGGATGCAAAGTTTCTTCATGAGGACAACGAAGAATTAAAGCAGACTGCGTGAAGTCTTCGTTGGACGCACATATCCAAAGGTACGTTTACTGACCTTGCGGCTGATTACATCACGAAAACACGCCTATATAATTTTGACCCCTTTAAACCCCACTTTTATATAATAAAACTGGGGTTTACAGGGGTATACATTATTTTTCTTATTTCTGCTCAAAAACATAGAGGCGGTTCTAACGAGTACTCAGAATCTATGTTTTGAGCAGAAATATAAAAAATATCAGAAATTTTTATCTGAAAAATTTTATTTTTTGGTTGAAAAAAATTTTCAATATACTTGGATAGGCTTGTTTTCGTAATGAAAACGTACCACAAGAAAAAGGTTCTTATACAATATACGGGTAAGAAGGCCAATATTAGCCAGCGCATGACAAAACCTACAATAAGACCTGTGTGAACAAGAAAGACAGACCAGCCTGTACATCCACCAAGTATGTCAAGGATTCTTGTTCATCCCTCTTTGGATAGCCCGGAGGCTGTAGAAGGCACATGCGATTAGCAAAGACTCTGATCAGACTGCGCGGATGCGCAGACTGATCTGAGTGTTCGCTTGTCGCACAAGTCTTATTGTAGGTTTTGTCGTGCGCTGGCTCATATCAGGCTGCATTTGTGTAACTGATCATAGCTTTCGCTGTTCACATGTACGTAGCATAATGACGTCTTTCACTGTCCATCATTTGATGTATTCTCCTGAGTAAAAGTTGAAACAAATTTATTTTAAAACCAGATCATCAGGCAATTTTAAAGGCTCCATATTCCTCAAAAACAGGCATTTGATTATCCCAGAAAGGTTTAAAAACTAATACAATCATACAATGTACGTGGCACCTGACAGCCTGTAAAATTTCAATTAGTCTCTCGTTCTTGAGCTGGATCAAAAATGAAATGATTTTTTTATTGTATCTCTGAAGTAATTTTGGCAACATTGGGACATATATGCTTTTGAAAAACAATGTAGACCCAGATCAGACACCGCAGAACGCGGCGTCTGATTAGAGTCTACACTGTTTGCCATACATCTAGCATTACTTTAGACACTTCAGCAGGTAGTAGAATGGACTATTTCAAATTTTAGTACTATAATGGTAGATAAGGTATCCCAATACTATGGATAAATACGGTAAGCTTTTTCTTCCTTATTACTGTGAATTTCTACATAACCGATTTCTGTTATTCGATGTATCATCACGAAAACATACGTATATAATTTTGACCCCCTTAAACCCCACTTTTATAAAGTAAAACTGGGGTTTACAGGGATATACAATATTTTTCTTATTTCTGCTCAAAACATAGATTGTGGGAGGCGGTTCCCACAATCTAAGTTTTGAACAGAAATATGAAAAATATCAGAATTTCTATCTGAAAACTTTCAGTTTTTGGTGGTGAAATTTTCAATACATTTGAATAGGCGTCTTTTCGTAATGTTCTGAACAATTACAATAAAACCTCAATGACTCGAACACCGGTGACTCGTTTACCGTGGCAGATTCGAACTTGTTTTTGAGTCCCTGGGAAATTCTGAAGAAAACAAATATTTAGGGATATTATGGGAAATTCTCTTATTTTATCATATGGTGATTCTAATGAGTACGCTCAACATACTAAAACATATTTCCATGGTCCTAAAAACGTTCGAGTCATTGAGATTCGACTGTACATGTTATTGTTTCTGTAGGGGGAGAAACGAATGCCCTAATTAGACACGAATATGTAGGCATGTCTGGACCTTCGTTGTTCCCTACATTGAACAACAAAATATATTTTTTTACCAGAAAATTCATTGCATCACGAAAATACGCCTATACAGTTTTGATTCCTTAAACCCCACTTTTATACAGGAAAACTGGGTTTTACAGGGGTGTACATTAATTTTCTTATTTCTGCTCAAAAACATAGATTGTGGGTACTCGTTAGAACCACTTTGCCGAGGCGGTTCTAACAAGTACCCACAATTTAGGTTTTGAGTAGAAATATAAAAACTATCAGAATTTTTCAACTGAACTTTTTCCGTTTTTGGTGGTAAATTCTCAATATATTTGAACAGGCGAGTTTTTGTAATGACAAAGCGTTTGAATGACAATTTCAGGTGGTACAGGAGTATGAAAGAGCTGTAATTTTCCGTCTGGGGAGAGTCGTTTCCGGAGGAGCCAAAGGTCCAGGTAGGAAATTACCAACATTATCTGGGACGCGTCAAGCGAAAGGTGTCCTCTAACATGCGCACAAACCACCGATTCACATCACCCTGCGCACGCGCAAACCGGGCCTTTCCATTCATACATTCTGTAGTATCCAGTGATTCTGTTAGAAGACAGAGAGTGCCCTGATCAGACTGTACGGATTTTCGCATGGCGTGGACCATCTATGAAATTGTACCGATTCCAACTTGGTGCACTTCAAATACAAGGCGAATTTGCTGAGTACTGAATATCGCTTGATTTCAGTTCACGTCTTAGTTGTCATCACTATATGAAACTATATTATCCCATTTTAGACCGAATACCCCCACCCCCTCCTACACTAAATAGTGGAAGAGTCGAATTTCAAATTAAGGTATGCCAGGCTATGTAATTTAGATGATATTCCTAGAGCAGAATGGCTAAACTATTTGCAAACAGTGGAGACCCTGATCAGACGCCGCATGATGCGGCGTCTGATCTGGGTCTGCACTGTTTGCCAAATACCCTTTTTGGGGTCTCCAGATTAAAATGGATTCCTTATCAACTATATTCAAGGTAGCAGATGTAGAAGATAGGCGACGATATCTACAAAAGTTCCATGGTCGTAACATTGAGTAGTTTTGGTGTACGCTGATGGTTTGTTGGTTTATGTTGAGGTTTTACGGCCCAGTCAACCAAGTGGGGTCATGTCGAGCGCGGTCAGTTTACCTAACCACACTTTTACAGGCCGGCTTAGTCCTCTTATATAGCGGTTAACCAGTATTGTGCATATTCTTTCGCCAGAAACTGACAACTGACCTTTATGAATCAGCGGAAGGAATAGAATGAGCGTAGAAAATATTACATGATCAAATCTCCACGAAAGAATATTGCCGACACGACGGGGATCGAACCCGCAACCTCCTGATCACCAGTCGGACGCACATCATTCTGAGCCACCGAGGCCAGCTGTACACTGATGGAGAAATTCGAAAAATAATAATAATAAAAACAAAAATAAAGAAATAAAATAAAACAAAATCCTGCAGTCCGTAATTGACATCCGCGTGCACTTTTCAGATTGTGTAGATTATCGATAGCCAATCACCGATTATTAATGTGTGACATTAGATTTCCTGTTTATTTTCTCTTTTGTTCGTCATGTATATATAGCTACAGCTACATATTGAGATCATTTTCGAATTATCTCATTTAGACAGTTCTAATGATGTTAAAAATAAAAATCTAAAAGTTTTCCTTAGGAAACAAAGAACAAACAATAGAAAGAAAATTGGAGGCTCGGCTTTTATAAAGACTCTTTATATGCAACAATGTAGTTTATCGAGGCTACATTAGCCCCTTAGCACGGGCTTAAGTGGTAATCGATGTTCAAAGTAACCAGACTGAGCTCAATGATCCCAAAAGAAATAAAAGTACAAGTATTAGCTTTCACTTAAAGCTTGGCCTACGCTTAGCATATAATAAACGTTAAAACATATTTTAATACGGAAAAGTCTTGGTTCTTTACATGTAAATCTTGGCTAAATCGGCTAAATTCCGTAATGCCATTGAAGGTGAATTCGATAGATCTGAGTGAGATCTCGTCTCGTTGGCCTCTACAAGGATTTTCACATTAAAATGATAACACCTTATTTCACTTCGCCTTTTACGCTAACCTCATCACAAGTTAAGAATATAAAATTTTTGTCATGCTGGCTGGGGAATGCTATAAAATGCATTTAGCTGTACTAATGCATCAACCCGCTTTAAAAGTGAACTTGTAAATAAATAAATAAATAAATGTATATCCAATAATCTTTGATAAAGTGCTACAATGGTAACCTTTTAGAATATCTACATAAGTGTTGTGTAACGAAAGAGTACATGTGATTGGAGAACACCTTATGTATATTCAGGTTTTCTAATAGATATTTTTCTATCTTGTTCTATTCAATGCTCTAACTAGTCCCGGGTTTTAGTTTGATGACAACTCCGCATGTTCGATGGTGCATTGTGGATTAATAATGGATGATTTCCGTGTCTCTCCTCAACTCTATATAGTCTACACCCCTTATCGTTCTATGATGAAGTACGGGGAGACGTTTTACGGTCGCCACACAGCGCTTAGCCGGCCTCGGTGGCTCAGTTGGATGCGGGTTCGACCCCACCGAATCGGCAACATTCTTTGGTGGAGAGTGATCATGAAATATTTTCTATGGTCATTCTCTCTCTTCCGCTGATTCAAGAAGGGCAATTGTAAGTTTCTAGCGAAAGAATGTGCACAATATTGGTTAACCGCTTAGAGGACTAAGCCTGCCCAGTAAACGTGTGGTTAGGTAAACTGCCCGTGCTTGATATGACCCCTATGGGTTGACTGGGCCGTAAAACCTCAACACAAAACAAAAACACAGCGCTTAATGCCAGCTGCAGTGAAGGAAAATATAAATCTAAAAGGTTGCCTATGGAAACAAAGAACACACAAAAGAACGAAAATCGGTGACTCGGTTCATTAAGACTCTTCAAGGCGAGTTTTTGTGAAGAAATTAGTAATAAACATAATAAATATGTCATCTTGTAGTCCAAACTTTTATTGTAGAGGGACGGTGCTTTTCGACTAAAAATTCAACTCATTACGAAAACACGCCTATTCAAATATATTGACAATTTTACCACCAAAAATTGAAAACTTTCAGATGAAAAATTCAGGTAGTTTTCATATTTCTGCTCAAAACATAGATTGTGGTTACTAGTTAGAACCGCCACAGCGTGGCGGTTTTAACGAGTACCCACAATCTATGTTTTTGAGCAGATATAAGAAAAATAATGTATACCCTTGTAAACCCCAGTTTTACTATACAAAAGTGGGGGTTAAGGGGGTCAAAATTATATAGGTATGTTTTCGTGATTTGAATTTCAGAAAACCGTGAAACCGTCATCTGATTACAGTGAAACGTACGACTATTTCAACTTTGAAATATCTGAAACATCGGTGCTTGTCTCTATCAACTCTTTTTTCCAAAAGCGTATATTTAAAAAGTTATCGCAAAATTTTAACTTGAAAAAAGATCGGATTTTTAACGTGTTTAAGGGGAACTGATACACTTTCAACTGTATTTCAGAAAAATTTAAAGGAAGACAACTCTTGTAAAATTGTTTTTGGTCTCTTCTGAAAATGGGTCTACTTTAAAAGGAAAGAATTTTCTCCCTGTGGGAGCAAATTCATCCCTTTTAATGTAGGCCCCTCAGAAGGGGACTTGTTTGCTGGAAAGCAAACAGAAAGTTACAAAAGTTACCTCCCTTGTAAAAACGGTAGAAATTCTTCCAAGTGTAACCAACACCCATAACTTACTGTCTGTACAATGTGTCTCTTAATTTCAGGCTTGTTTCTCCTGTTGCCATGCGTCGACAATTTTATAAAAGTAGACCTGAGAATCTTTTCATACGATATAACACCTCAAGAGGTAAGTAAACCGCATTACTAAATCCGTAATGTTTGGACACATACGCCTTAGAAAAACAGTGTAGATGCAGACCAAATTGCCGCTAAAGAAGTAGTTTGGTCAGGTTTAACACCGTTTGCGATTCCATCAGAAATAAAAATCTATGATTGTTGCCCTTGGAAACAAACGAACTAAGTTCGGAGTCTTGGTATTTTATTGTATTCGGATTTTAACGCTACCAAGCAACTGAGTCACATAGAGGCAGCACCGTCTTTGGAGTCTCGGTTTTACCCAGTCTCTTTATATAACAGCAATGTAGTTTGCAGGGCTACACACGCCCATTCTAGCATGGGCGCACTTGGTCGACAGTACAATTTCCCGCAGGGCGGCTCGTTCCTTGGCATCCTTTTGAGGATAGGATAGGGGTCAGATTGAAATCCTTGTCTCATTGTCTTTTACGAGGGTTGTTCGTAATAAAATTTACATTGTGGATTTTCACCCTAAAACTGACTTAGATTTAAGTTTCTTTTATGTAATGAACAACGTTAAGTGAACGTTTCACTTACGAATGTCGGTAAAATGATTACAGTCGACTCACGTTATCTCGAATTCCAAGCCAAGGGACTGTCTGAAATACTTCGAGATATCCGTATCTCGACATATCAGGTTTGCAGAATTGAGGAAAAATAAATCGAACAACCACATTTCACAAATGTATACGTAATTTGACTCCTGGAATTAGTGATATATTGAAAATCTTGTGGAAAAGAGGAGAAATTGAGCATTTTCTCCTCTTTTCCACAATATTTTGTAACCTGTTGTTAGATTTTCATGTTTAAACAGGGACCAGATTTTCACTTCGAAATAAGCGGTAATTCGAGATAAACGAGGTCGAGATAACTAGAGTCGACTGTATCTATCATAGCTCTAGAGTTTTCATCCGAAAAGTATCGACATTTTTCTTATTTCTTGTCGAAAAGACATGTTGTGGTACTCATTAGAAGCGCCTCACCTAGGCGCTTCTAATGAGTACCCATAACATATGTTTTCATTGAGAAATAAGAAAAATATTATGCTTCGAATGAGTACCCACAACAAATGTTTGCATTGAGAAATAAGAAAAATATTATGTGGATAACCCCTCTTATCTGGAATTATGTCTACATGTACTACATTTGATGGTACTGGATACACCAAAAAGGGAAATAAACCTGACATTGAAATACTTGTCTCCCTTTTCGGTGGAGTTTACTCTTAAAGAAATGAATATGCCTCCTCCTATATGGAAGAGTCGGGGGCAAGTTATTTGTTTCAAGAGTAATCCTTTTGAGTACTGATGCAACTACTTTTGGCTCGCAGTGATCTGCCATAGATATGTATCTATTCAGCTAAAGGGGAAGTAACTCTGTCAGTTTGTTTTGTCTGCTTTCTGAAAAAGGATCTACTGTAAAAGGAAAGCATTTGCAAATACAGTCGACTCTCGTTATCTCGAAGTCCAAGGGACTCCCTGAAATACTTCGAAATATCCGTACTTCGACATATCAGATTTTCAGAATTGAGGAAAAAATAAATCGAACGACCAGATTTCACAAATGAATATTATGTAATTTGACTCCTGAAGTTAGTGATATTTTAAAAATATTGTGGAAAAGAGGAGAAATTGCTCCTTAGGAGCAATTTCTCCTCTTTTCCGCAATATTTGGTTACCTGTTATTAGAGTTCCATGTTAAAACAGGGACCAGATTTTCACTTCGAGATAAGCGATTATTCGAGAAAAGCGAAATCGAGATAACGAGAGTCGACTGTACTTACATATTTTTGTTATTGTTTTCTTCAGATTTTAACCAAAGATTCTGTGACTGTCGCCGTTGATGCTGTGATCTATGCCTTTGTCTGTGACCCTACAATATCTGTGATTAATATTGAGAACGCTCACAATTCCGTTAAGCTCTTGGCCGCCACGACGTTACGTAATACGATGGGTACCAAAACACTCGCTGAGATCTTAAGTGAGAGGGAAAGCATTAGCCATCACATGCGGGTATGACCTGATTCCTCCGCAGAACTGGCTGACGATCAATAAATGCGAGGTCACCCTCGAAAAACTAACGGTACAGTTTAGAAAAACAGTTCACTGAAGCCAGTGTGAAATGTTTGTCTAACCTTTATTCATAGGTCTAGATAAGGGAGGGTATCCGGTAAATATTTTTCTTATTTCTCCACAAAAACATATGTTGTGGGTACCCATTAGAAGCGCCTCGCTTCTCCACAAAAACATATGTTGTGGGTACTCATATGTTTTTGTGGAGAAATAAGAAAAATATCAATACTTTTGGACTGAAAAAAGCGCCTTAACTAGTGCTATGCAAGTTTATCGTTTGATGTTCAAGGTATTTTGTATATTCTGAAAGTATTTTGTCATGTTTATTTACGGTGAATTAGCCGGTGTCCATATGAGCATGGTTACGATCTGCGGTGGACTCTATTTTATGGCCGGTCAAAAGTTAGCCGGTGAGCTGCGGTGCGATCGGCTAACAATAATCCAGCTGTTTGTCCTTGTTTGTTTGTGTTGAGGTTTTACGGCCCAGTCAACCCAGTGGGGTCATGTCGAGCGCGGTAAGTTTACCTAACCACACGTTTACTGGGCAGGCTTAGTCCTCTAAGCGGTTAACCAGTATTGTGCACATTCTTTCGCCAGAAACTGACAACTGCCCTTCTTGAATCAGCGGAAGGGAGAGAATGACCGTAGAAAATATTTCATGATCAATCTCCACGAAAGAATGTTGCGGACCTCGGCGGGGGTTGAACCCGCGACCTCCTGGTCTCCAGTCGGACGGCGCATCCAACTGAGCCACCGAGGCCGTAAGTTTGGAAAAAAAAAGAGTCATCAATTTTTGACAGTATTGTCTACTTGGATCTCTCTGAACGGATTTTAATAGCTGGATCAGGACACAGGACCGTTCGAAGAGTACTTTATAATTAATATGTGAATGTGTGAATGTGTCCGTCCGTGGTCAGTCAGCAAAACTGGCGATCACTCTTGAACCGTCAGTTGATTTACTTCTGGATCCCTTTTGTATAAATATCATATATGCCATGTTCTGTTTTGTATTTCTTTGTAATGCTTTATACAAATAAAATACTGTTTAAACCAATTTTGGCATGCAGATTGATGCCGACACGATTTAGTAACCGAGCTTGCTAAATGCCATTTTGGGTCAATTGTTTACAATCGAGCCAAAATATACATACACTATACTTTCCTTAAGATTGTCGTCCCCGTAATTATCACTGCCCAAAGAAATCAAACATCGCGTTTATACGAATACAGGTAACGGTTATTTATAGCCGCGCTATTCTTGTCACGATGACGTCAGAGTGCCGTGTAAAGAGGGTTATCAGTAAAATCTGGACTGGGACATTGGCAAACAGTGCAGACCCTGATCAGACGCCGCGTTCTGCGGCGTCTGATCAGGTTCTGCACTGTTTGCTTAAATTACAGGAAGTAAAGGGTTAAATGAAACAGTCTTAAGTCCCCGTTCAGGACCATTTTCCCAGCCAGTCCTCAGAGACAATCAACCCACTAATGCTGTCAGTGCTTTGATTAATTGTCCGAAGCTAAGCTGAGGCACAGATAAGAATCAGGAAGTTCGTGCACCTTAGCGATAGTTGATATTCGAAATTATTCATTGCTGATGTAAGCCTGGTCAGACTGCTCGAGTGCACAACTGGGCCTTCGTTGACTGCATTGTGGTATAGTGGCCTTTTACTTGTGTTAAACATTACCTGAAACTCTCATGCTATGTAACGTCTGGAAAACTGTTTCTTAACCCTAGTCCTGCTGAACCCAGATATGTCCTGCCTTTGCAAACAGTGTAGATCAAGATCAGTTGGGTTCTGAAGAAGCCAACTGATCTGGATCTGCACTGTTTGCCATTAAGTATGTGAATTTATATCAACAATCTGGATCAAGTAATCTGATTGGCTGAAAATAAGAAATGGGTGTGAAAAATTCAGGAGATGACATTTTGTAGCATATTTCTAATTGTTCCCAGAAAATCGGTTTTACATTTCATGCAAAATAGGAGACAGTTTCAATTAAATGACAGATCTATGTTTGTGGGGAAAATATGAAAAATATTATGACTTTGTCGTCTGCTGTTTTTGCCCAGAGAGTGGTGAAGGCTAACCCGCCTCTGGTGAAAAGCTTCGATCAGCATACCTCGTCATGTTTATTCATTCATAGTGTGTGTGTGTGTCGTGGGGGGGGGGGGGGGGGGGAGGGAGGAGGGGGGGGGGCATGGTAGGGTGGAGAAGAGATTGGCATGGCGGTGGTGGCATGGGTGTTGTTAGTCTTGAAAGTTTGTTTTTCAGATTATAAATAAAATTCATCAAAATCTGGCACTGACGGTGTCAATTCAATAAACGACATTTTTTTTTCACAGAAAATGTGGAGACAATTTGCATGAAATCTCATCATTACTTTCCTATTTCCCTATTATAATTTGTCGTCTGCTGAAATATTTACCCAGCATGCAGATCACTAAACCTGCTCTATTCTTTTCCTGCAGCAATCTTTAGACGAAGCCACGGACCCATGGGGTGTAAAAGTTGAACGAGTCGAAATGTAAGTACTTATAAGTGCGTCCGTCGAAGCAGTTCCCCTCGAACCGCGGAGCGGTTCGGCGTGCAGACGCAATACTATAGACTACCTTTGTGACCATTGATGTGTGTGACCAAAAATGTGATGGTCCAAAAAACGCTTGGGTGGTTCGGTGCTTATCCTGAAAAACAATAAGCGTTCCGTGATTTAGCAGAGACTATTGACACGGCGGCCGTGCAGATAATAGCAACAAAACAGCCAATAACGCCGAGTATTCCAATTGCAAGGGGTTGGATCACGGGACTTATGACGTCAGCCTATAAAATTTCCGATCGTCGCCATTTTGAATTTTGTCTCCACTTCGAATTTTATTTCTATCCATTTTCCGTCTATTTACAAGCTATGCATGATTGGTTTTGTGCATAGGGTACTCTTTGATGTAGATTTTTAGATAACACATAGACTTTACGCTCTTTTCACGTGATAATCTTAAAAAAAACTTCGACACAAGTAAGCAAACGATAGTAAATTGTCGTAGTACCTGGCATCGGCGTACACTAGTTTTCGGTATTCGGAAAGCATGGCCCCCGCCCATCGGGGCCCGCGAAATAGATGGGCTGCCTAAAGCCTCCATGGCAGAGCTGCTAGTAACTAAGCAGGACCCGAATTCATGTGATCGGGTCGGGTAAAAGTCCCACAAATTTGGAGGCAATGTCTGAACTACTGAAATATTGTTGACTTGGACGTTATATCGCAGTTCATGCAGTGGATTAGAAGTCAAGCGTGGTCTGAAATCAAATTCAGTTAGATCTAGCAAACCCACCTATGAAGCATGTGATGATAATTTGGACGCACGGATTTAGTTAGCACCTATTAAATTCATATTAAGTGCGTCCAGCGGGAACTGCGAAGAAGTTCCTCGAACAGCGGAGCGGTTCGGCGTGTAGACGCACTACTATAGGCTACCTATGTGACCAGTGATGTGTGTGACCAAAAATGTAATGGTCCAACAAACGCTTGGGTGGTTCGGTGCTTATCCTGAAAAACAATAAGCGTTCCGTGATTTGGCAGAGACCACTGACACGGCGGCCGTGCCGATAACAGCAACAAAATAACCAATAACGCCAAGTATTCCAATTGCAAGGGGTTGAATCACGAGACTTATTACTTGCGATCTCAACCATTTTTAATTTTGTCTCCGATTCGAATTTTATTTCTATCCATTCTCCGTCTACTTACAAACTAAGCATGATTCGTTTTGTGCACAATGTACACTCTGATGTATTTTTTTTTAGATAACACATAGACTTTACGCTATTTTCAGGTGATAATCTTAAAAAAAAAATCAAATTCAGTTAGATCTGGCCAACCCACCTATGAAGCATGTGATGATAATTTGGACGCACAGGTGTAGGTAGCACCTATTGAATTCGTATTACGAATCTATAAACGCTTATGCCAAAACATATTGAACTATATCCTTGAATGTATGTAACGTTCGAACAGGAAAGATTTTTATATGCGTTTTTTTCAACGTTTCTGTCATCACAATGTAGCCATTTATATGTCTTTATTATTTGATAACTAAAGAAAAGAAAAATAGTCATTTATAATGGGGAAAGGTTGGGCAATTTTGTGTTCGTTTTTTTTCCGTTTTCAGCAAGGATGTTCGTCTTCCAGTACAGATGCAGCGAGCCATGGCGGCAGAGGCCGAAAGTGCCAGGGAGGCCAGGGCTAAGGTAAAGATTCTTTTTGAATTTTAAATTTTCTCTGCTAGTATATATGAAAACACAACCTATTGTTGGCATTTTCATATTTATTAGCAGAGAAGATTTCATGCTCAGCTGAGTTGAGCATGACAACAGTTTATAACCCCCGGGGCAGGTACCTTTGCAAAAAGTATTAATCCAGATGAGATGTCCCATAATGAGCCATCTCATCTGGATCTACATTGTTTCCATTCTGTTCTTTTTTTGACCGATACCCTGCTTAAAATCATGGAAAAGCCCAAATTCACTGATGGAAAATTCCACTTCAGAAACTCAGGGATGATAGGGTTCTCTTTTTAACTTCACTAAGTCCCAAAATGTTGAAGGTGAAACAGATGAAGACCATCTGATGACATTGAGTAGCCCGTGAGCCACTGCAAAACACATCTCAAACTGATTTATGTAGTAAAGAAAGGTTTCAAAAAGTAATAAATAAATTAAAAACCTCGAAAAAAAAAAATGCAAAGTTCTGAAAAATCCCATACCAATGACGACTCCCACATAGACCTGTTTCCACAATATGGTAAAATTCCGCTATTAACCCTTGTCCAGCTGAATAAATTAAGATGCCACGCCATTTTCAAATTTTCAGCCAGTCAGATTACTTGATCAAGGTTGTTGATATGAATTCACATACACAGTGGCAAACCGTGCAGATCCAGATCAGTTGGCTTCTTAGAAGCCAACTGATCTGGATCTACACTGTTTGTAAAGGCAGGGTATATCCGGGTTCAGCAGGACAAGGGCTAAGACCGCTAGAAATTAAGACCACTCCACTATTAAGACCAACTTTTGTCAGTCCCAAATGTTTTCTTCCTTATTAGGGTAAATGTCCTAAAAGAGTACACCAAAGTTTCTGATAAAATGGAATATGCAAAAATTGTAGACCCAGGTCAGACTGCTCCTAGGAGCAGTCTGATCAGGGTCTACACTGTTTTGTCACCCAACGAAGTATTTTATGAAACAACTGTATACAAAGCAAAAAAGTAAGCAAAAATGTATGAAATAAAGTGTGAGAATTTTTAGAACATTTACCTTATTCTATGGACCAATTTTAGACAGTCCAAAAAGTTTTCTTAATAGCGGAATCTTACTGTATATAATATATGGTAGCATTGGGGTATACATTACATCGACTTATTAACATAATATATCTCACACAATTTTAGTTAACCCATTAATGCTTAATGGACTCTTCTACCTCTTTCTTTGGGCAGGGTCAATATCTAATGGTATATCTGGTTTGCTTTTATTATTATAATTTATTGTGGAAATTCCTGTGCTTAATAGCAACCAGTGTAGATCATGATCAGAAAACGTGTTCTGTGGCGTCCGATCTGCGTCTACATTATTCGCCAATGCCCCTTTTATGGGACACAAGGTATTACATGTATAATGGCTTAATGCTTAGGCTTAGTATTTGATTATACTTTTCAGGTGATTGCGGCTGAAGGTGAAATGAAAGCCTCAAGGTCACTGAAGGAAGCTGCTGACGTCATGAACGAGTCGCCATCAGCACTCCAGCTCAGATATTTACAGACCCTGAACAGCATCGCCGCAGAAAGGAACTCAACAATCATCTTTCCCCTGCCTATCGATATGATATCGAATTTTAGTGGAAGACGTTGAAATGGCCAGATGTAGACATCCAGTTACTGTTTAGCCACATCACGTGATCATTGTCTTTGGGGATAGGAGAACAGTATAGAAGAGTCATACTTTTAAAGGAATATTTTTTTTACTCACATCCAGGAAAATATTATGAAAAATTCTCCGTAATGTCGTTTTCAAAATAGTGGCGATTCTTAAAGGAAAGAATTTCCTCCCAGTTTTGGAATCGATAGATTCTTTGTTTTAAGGGCAGGTCCCTATGGTAAAGATACAACATGCTTTATGTCAGTTGATGTCTCTTTATTGCAAATATTTTTCTTACGCATATTATGCCTGTTACGTACATGCTTAATTATGCGTACTGAACGCAACGCCTATGATTTACACAAACCTGGTCTTGTATGAAAAATAAAAGTAATCTATATTTGTTAAAAGTATTGCTATACTAATAAACTATATCCATGGTAACTGAATTATCACACTGTCCACGTATGACGTCATCAGTGTTCGGCTAACGCGACGGTATTCGACAAGGCTACAACGTTAAAAATGCCACCCAAATTAGTTTGGCGATTCTTTGACTGTTACATGTAGTAGCAAATTGGTATATTCAAAATATTTAATAGATTTCTGTAGTTTATAAGTGATACGTTTATCACTGAGAACCGCGTATTTTTTTTTCTTTTTTTGCATAAGAACCTTAAATGCACCACTACAAAAACGGTGAAATAACCCATAGACTTTAGATCCAAAACAGCCAGCAAAATTGCACATTCTGCTTCGATACGGAAACTTCACCATGTAATGTAACTGGTACCCTGTTTTCCTTTACTTTATATAGTAAAATAAAAGACAAAAAAGATTGCCTTTGGAAACAAAGAACACGCAAAATCACGAAAATCGGAGACTCGGTTTGATTGAGTCTCTTCATATGCAACACAGTTGTTCGCGAGACTGCATACGCCCCCCTTGCGCCGGCTTAAGCGGTATCATGATGAGCTCAATGATCCCGATGGAAATAAAATATAACCTTCACTATGATGATGTACGGGTAGACCATTACGAAAACTTGCCTATTCAAATATACTGAAACTTTTACCACCAAAAAAACGAAACTTTTCAGATAAAAAATTCTGATATTTTTCATATTGCTGCTCAAAACATAGATTGTGGGTACTCGTAAGAACCGCCTCGACGAGGCGGTTCTAACGAGTACCCATAATCTGTGTTTTGAGCAGAAATAAGGAAAATAATGTATACCCCTGTAAACCCCAGTTTTACTATATAAAAGTGGGGTTTAAGGGGGTCAAAATTATATAGGTATGTTTTCGTGATGCTTTTTACGGCCGCCACACGGCACAACACCAGTTACAGTAGAGTAAAATAAAAGTCATAAATGACTGCTTTTGGAAACACGAAAATCGGAATCTCGGAGACTGATTGAGTCTCTTCATATGCAACACTATAGTTCGCGAAACTGCATACGCACCCCCACCCCCCCCCCCCAACACACACACACACCCACCCCCAGCGCCGGCTTAAGCGGTATTCGATTTTCAAAATAACCAGGATGGGTTCAATGTTTCCAAAGAAAATAAAATAAAACCTGCACTATGATTATGTACGGAGGGACTTTTTACTGGTGCCACACGACACAACACCAGCTACAGAAGTTACAGAAGAATAAAATAAAAGTCAAAAAGGATTCCCTTTGGAAACAAAGAACACACAAACCTGGGATACGGTGGGTACCTCTTGTATAGGAGTATAAAACATTTTAGCCTGTATTCTTGAAATGGTAGTTACACATTGTGGCCAGAACCAAAATGTATTAGAAAGCAAATGATTCTGGTCCAGGTCGGATATTACTGCATTTACCATATATATTTAGACATCATAATTCTTACCATGCTTGTAAAAATTTAATAAAGTCCATCTGATTCCTAACGTGCTATCGACAGCACTTAGATGTTTATCGCTTAGCGTTTTATACTAAACGCAAAAGTCTACTTATGATTGACAATATTTGGGCCGCGCAATGCGAAAACGTGTCTTCGGGCATATGCGGACATCAAAGGCCCAGATCAGCCTACGCGACCGTGCAGTCTGATCAGGACCTTCACTGTCCGCTAAAAGAATCATTGGACACTATAGAATGTATCAATGGAAAGCCAATGTCCGGATGAGCGGGATGAATCTGAATCTGTGCATTTTGCGCATGTTCGAAGACACCTTTTCGCTTGGCACGGCCCATTATATCAGGAACAATTTTGTTTTCTGTTCCTGTTCATTATGTCAAATATTTACCAATATTGACCAATGCAGTTTCTATAGTCAGTTTTTTTGGGGGAGAATCCATATAAGCACTTTTGGTATCTCAACTGATATTTAACCCTTATCATGCTGAATAAATTAAGATGCCACACCTACTTCTAATTTTTAGCCAATCAGATTACTTGAACCGGGTTGTAGATAGAAATTCACATATTTAATGACAAACAGTGCAGCTCCAGATCAGTTGGCTTAGCCAACTGATCTAGATCTACACTGTTTGCTAAGATAGGGCATGTCGTGGTTAGCAAGAGAAGGGTTAATTACATTGTAAAAATTTCAGATATGCCTCTGCTTTACCTACCCTATCAATTTTTGAACAATTTGAAACCAGAATAACTGTAAGAGAACTTAAAATATTCCATTTGCTTTTATTAAATCAGTGAATAGACCAAAGATTTTTGTGCAAAGGCAGTTATTGACAAGGGTTTTTCATTAAATCATGACAAAAGTTTGCAAATTTACTTTTTCTGTGTAAGGTGCCAGGTGAAATACAACTTTCTGCAAGATGTCGAAAGTAGACTTGCACATGTTGCTGTTTCTTAAAACTGTTGGAGCAACACCAAACAGTGAAGACCCTGATCAGACGTCGCGTTCTGATCTGCGTTTACAAAAAAATGTTTGTTCAGGTCTTTCTGTCCGAAGACGTAGGGTATACACGGTAAATACCTTTTGTTTTACTTTTCCCAGAAAATAAGCTTTGACATTTCAAGCAAATTTGCCCAAAGGAGACAATTTGTATGAAGCCTGTTTTCTGAGAAATACAGTCGAACTTCGATGGCTCGAACCTCTTTGGGAACATGAAAATGTGTTCGATACAGCTGTTGTTCAAGCCACGGAAGGTTACCATTGGTGCCACACCAGGAGGCATAATGGAAATAATTGTGGGATATCTTTTCGGTGTTCTATATTTTAAATGCATGCTGTGTGTACTCATTAGAATCGCCTCGTAGAGGCGATTCTAATGAGTGCACACAGCATACATTTACAAGATAAAAGAAGAAAATCTCCCTAAATTATCCGTATATCGTATTTGGAGGAAACCCATGGGACTCAAGAACGTGTTCGACTCATCCATGGTAAACGAGCCATCGGGGTTCGAGCCATTGAAGTTCTACTGCAGTTAAGATTACTGATACAGGGAAATAGTAAAGATTACTGATACACAGAAGGTCTAGCAATGAAGCATCTTTGCTAAATTAAAGTAAGTAGATATATTCTGGTGTATCCAATCATTTTGTAGAGGACAGTGAAGACCATGATCAGACTGCGCAGATAGGCAGGCTGATCAAGGCCTTTGCTGTCCGCATTTACCCCGAGGGCATATGTTCACAAGGTTCACTTGTAGTATCAGTTGATAATTGTTAACCCATGTAAGACTGGAGACCCTAAACGGGTAATTGGCAAACAGTGCAGACCCAGATCAGGGTCTTCACTGTTTGCAAATAGTTCAACCATTTTTCTTTAGGAATATTCATATCATGTAGCCTGATATACCTAAAATCGAAAATGGACTCTTCCAATATATAGTGTGGGAGAGTTTTTTTCAGTCTTTAATGGGTAAAAGATTAGTTTTATATTCACTATGTAAATAAAGGAATACACAGTATTTAGTTTTGTTTAGTTGTGTGCTGCAACAATACAAAATATCAATGATGATATCAAGGCAATGCAACAATCATGAACATCACGGAAACACTCCTAATAGTTTTGACCCCCTTCAACCCCACTTTTATACAGTAAAACTGGGGTTTACAGGGGTATACATTATTTTTCTTATTTCTGCTCAAAAACATAGATTGTTGGTACTCGTTAGAACCGCCTCGCCGAGGCGGTTCTAACGAGTACACAAAATCTATGTTTTTAGCAGAAATTTGAAAACTACCTGAATTTTTCATCTGAAAGTTTTCATTTTTTGGCGGTAAAATTCTCAATATATTTGAATAGGCGTGTTTTCGTAATGGCACAGCCATCCGCGAGGTACCAAAGGAAAGAGAGATGAGAATAAATAATGACAAAACAAACGCCACATATAAAACTACCGGCGTACAAAGAACTGCAACAGAGAAACCGTCTTGGACGGTCAGTACGAGAGGGTTTAAGAGGGGGAGGGCTTGGAATGCTTAAACTAGTTTTTAATTTACTCGTGTGAAACCTCACTCAATTCTGATGCAGCTTCAGGTTACAAATATATGTTCGGCCCGCAAAGAGGTCATCTTCCTCATCTATGAAATTACTAACACAAACACTGTGGTGAATTGAGGCAGAAGGATAAACGAACAAATGATGAGAGACCACAAGAATACACAATCAGGACCACTGTCCAAAGACAAACATTAATAGTAAGGCGCCAAAAATCTGAAACCTTTATATTCGCTGTACTTCAGACTGTCTTAAAAAAACACTTGAACTTTTATACCTTGCTTTTAAAAACGTAAAGGCACTTAAGGGTATTTGATACACTTTCAAGGGAAATAACTTTCCAAATTGTTTATGCCGCCCTCCTTCTGAAAAGGGTGTATTCTCAAAGGAAAAAAAAATGCTAATTGTACCCCTTTTCAAGAGCGCGTTGGAGTGGAGGAAAATAAGCAGTAAGTCACAAAAGGCGAAATAGGTCAGAAATGACCCAAGTTGCGGAAAAGGGTCAGAAATGACCCAAAAGGTGGAATAGGGTCAGGAATGATCGGATGGCTACATTATTTCGGAATAGTTTTATTTCAATATATAATCTTCTTTTTGTTGACTCATTACGAAAACACGCCTATTCAAATATACTGAAAATTTTACCACCAAAAAATGAAAATTTTCAGATAAAAAATGCTGATACTTTTTCTTATTTCTGCTCAAAACATAGATTGTGGGTACTCGTAAGAACCGCCTCGACGGGGCGGTTCTAAAGAGTTCCCACAATCTATGTTTTGAGCAGAAATAAGAAAAAGACTGTGTAACATTGTAAACCCCAGTTTTACTATATAAAGTGGGGTTTAAGAAGGTCAAAACTATATAGGTATCATGATGTTATATGGAGAGTACTTTTTTGATTATGACAGGAAGTAGATGGACGAGGGAAATAAAACAAACAGCATTAAAGTAAGAATTGGAGAAAGATTAGAAATGCTATAGAAATTTAAGAAAGAAAAATACTTATTTTTGCGAAAATCCCATTGAGAATTTCGTTTTAAGGCGGAACGCCCAGGTACTCCCCGGTTTCCGTCAACAGCCAAGATTAAACTGATTTCGGCTTGCAGTACCACAATATACGAGGGCAAGTCAATAAGTAACCAGCCTATCCCATTTCCAATTGACCGAGACACCCAAGATTTTCATGCCTTGTTTCAATACATGTTTTAGGCCTGAGGGCAAAATTGCACCCTTATCGTGTCATTCACTCATAAGATATTGAATGTCAAACATGGCTAGCGATGCAAAAGTAAGCTTTTCGTCAAAAGTTGAGTACCGTGCTGTAATTCGGTACTTGTATTTGAAAGGGAAAACAGGTCAGGAAATACATTGCGAGTTGACCAATGTTTATGGGTCTTCTGCACCATCGTATGCACAAGTTAAATTCTGGGTTGGGGAATTCAAACGCAGTAGAACGTCTTTAGAAGACGAAACTAGGTCTGGACGCCCATCAGATGCCACCGATGAAGAAAAGTGTAACAAAGTACGGGATCTGGTGTACTCTGATAGGCGAATTAAGGTGGAAGAAATAGCGAATGCATTACACATTTCACATGGTAGCGTTTCAACAACTTTACATGATCGCTTGGGTATGCACAAGCTAACAGCCCGTTGGGTTCCAAAATCCCTTAGCGACGAGCGCATCAGTATACAGCGCATTGTTGAAGAGGTTTAGATCAAAGGAAGATGATTTCCTTTCACGTCTAGTGACTGTAGATGAGACCTGGGTCCTTTATTATGAGCCAGAGAATAAAGCTCAAAGTCGCCAGAGTGTAGGGCCGGGGTCTCCGAGGCCAAAGAAGTTCAAAACGCAACCCTCTGCTGGCAAGGTGATGGCAACTGTATTTTGGGATGCACAAGGCGTTATTATGTTGGACTTTCTAGCAAAGAAAAGTACAATAACAGGTGCTTATTATGCAAATTTGCTCGACTAACTGAGAATTGTGATCCGAGGTAAACTCTCCAAAGGGATTCTGCTCCAATAGGACAATGCGAGAGTCCACACTTGCAAAATTGAAATGGATGCTGTTGAGCAGAATGGGTACGAGCTAATACCGCACCCCGCCTATTCTCCGGACTTAGCTCCTAGTGACTATTTCCTATTCCTAAACTTGAAAAAAGGATATCCGTGGACGTCATTTCCGGTCCAACGAAGAAGTTGTGGCGGCAGTTGAGGAGTGGGTCAGAGACAAGGACCCTGGCCTCTTCAGTTCTGGGCTGATGGCACTGGAACACCGTTGGTCCAAGTGCATTATTCTAGAGGGCAATTACATCGGAAAAGAAGAGATCGATCTCACCCAGAAATAAGTTAGGCTGTTGTTTTATTGACTCGCCCTAATGGACACGTGTGAATTTATGTGCAGTCAATATTAAACTTGCAATAAACACATACAAAGCCTTTCACATGATGGGGAAAACATCAGACAAACACTCGTTTGGACATCACGAAAACATGCCTATATAATTTTGACCCCCTTAAACCCCACTTTTATATAGTAAAACTGGGGTTTACAGGGGTATACATTATTTTTCGTATTTCTGCTCAAAACATAGATTGTGGGTACTCGTTAGAACCGCCTCACCGAGGCGGTTCTAACGAGTACCCACATTCTATGTTTTGAGCAGAAATATGAAAAATATCAGATTTTTTATCTGAAAATTTTCATTTTTTGGAGGTGAAATTGTCTCTTATATTTGAATAGGCTTGTTTTCGTAATGGAGAATTCCTTGTGTTCATTGCATTTGGAGAGTTAAACTCTGTTAATGTTAGTTATTTGAACTATTCAGATGTTGAAAAAAACAACACTTACGTTGCAACTGCTAAGAGTGTTTCTACTTGAGGAACAGTATTCGTTTAAGAAATTCGCAGCCGGCGCTCGTAAGTATCCATTGGCAGAAGAAACTTTCATCTTAACACGAACTGACAGAAGATCGGTCAGTTCGAGTGTCAGAAGACTTGTTACCAACTTTTCACTCTGATATTCTCACAGTTGCTGCTTTCTTGGCATCATTATTGGTTATGCATAAGTAAAATGTATGCGCATTATGCAACAAAATGTAGATCAATATATGTACTATGATTATCCTTCAGAATGAGCAAATTGCAGTCTTTCAGCATTTTTGGGCATACACCAAAAGCAAAACAGTACCATGTGTTATTATGATTTTCGGCTAAAATTCTATTTCAACATATTTACACGATATAGTTACATTAAATTCGATTAAATGATCAAATAAAGAGTTTAAAATGCTCGAAAAATACCGCACACGTTTAGTACTTTGACATAGTTTGAAATGTACGAACCGTCATGGGAACAGATGTAATGGCCGAACATATTTCTCTTTTTGAATGTTTGAGAAACACTCAACTATGGTAACATTCTTATATATTTATGACACCGTTTGTTTTCGAGCAACAAAATGTCGGCTACAACGGAGCTGGAATTTGACTCCTCTGAGAATAACGATAATGTTTAAGACACCTGCTTTCATTTACCCAAATACTATCTCGAGCCTTACAGTGAACTTCTAGCATTTCCAATTAGTTCGTAGACAGTCCCGAACATAAAAGACATTGTGAAAACGCATTTCGAAAACACGCCTATATAAAAAATTATATAGAAAATTTCACCTCCAGAAAATTTTCACATAAAAAAAAAACCTCTATAGATAGTGGGTACTCGCTAGAACCGCCTCGGCGAGGCGGTTCTAGCGAGTACCCACAATCTATGTTTGTGAGCAAAAATAAGAAAAATAATGTATACCGCTGTAAACCCCAGTTTTGTTACATAAAAGTGGCAGTTAAGGGGGTCAAATTATGTTGGAATGTTTTCGTGATGAAACATTAACATTCAGCTTGATATAGTTGTGACAGGATTTATACTTTCTAAAACTCATTAATTTCATGTTCATATTTGCCTTAAATGCCTTTTCAATTTATACCATTTTATTTGAGCAAATTTGTGCTTCATACTCCATACCGTTTGTTCCTTTGTTGCGCTTTTTTTTGAGCAGGGTTATCATTCATTTATACTGGTATATCGAGCGAAAAATAACTGCTGGAAGCGTAGTTTCAGGTGAAAAACATTGAACGTAGTCTGGACAGACACTTGCTGGCCCATTTCGGGAGGTGACAGGTACTTAGCCAATTTATTTTAAAACATTTTTTTTTTATTTCATTAACAAGCATACAGTGTAGACTTTTGCGATGATCAGTCTTAACATGCAGTTTATCGTTGTGCCCATGCAATTTGTCAAGTTTTGTTTTAGTACTTCTAATAAGTCGTTCCATTAAATACCATACGAGTCTCTGGTTGCATAGCAACTACAAAACCCTTGAATGTGCTTTTATTTTCTGCATCTTTCTATTGCTGAGCAAAATTCCACGAGTGATTTGACCATTTTTGTCATCTTTTACAAAAACAATGAATTATTTCTTCATTTCATGATTTCCACCGATTCAGTGATATTATGATCACTAACTGATTAGGCTTCCAATGAAAGCCCTGGTAAAAATATATCCAGTGGTCGTTCATAATCTTTATCACAATAGCAGCACTTGAACTGCATAATAAAATCGAACCAAATTAGACGACTGCAGAACAATGAGTGGCAGATAGATAGATAGATAGATAGATAGATAGATAGATAGATATACAACATCACGAAAACATGCCTATATAATGTTGACCCCCTTAAACCCCACTTTTATATAGTAAAACTGGGGTTTACAGGGGTATACATTATTTTTAAAATTTCTGCTCAAAACATAGATTGTGGGTACTCGTTAGAACGGCGGTTCTAACGAGTACCCACAACCTATGTTTTTGAGCAGATATAACAAATATATTAGAATTTTTATCTGATTTTTTTCATATTTTGCTGGTAAATTTTCCAATATATTTGAATGGGCTTGTTTTCATAATGAATAGACAGACAGACATACACAGACAGACAGACAGAAACAGACAGACAAACAGACAAAGAGATAGATAGACAGATAGATAGGTAGATAGTTAGATATATTTTTATGGAGAAATAAGAAAAATATCAATACTTATGGATTGAAAAAAATCATCTTACCGAGCTATGGGAATGCAGACAAGCTCAGCATTCAGGGAGTGCGTGCTGGCGTTCTGTTTACTCCTGATGAGCTGCAACACGTGGTTCAGCTGAACTGAAAATGACAAGATATCTTATACAGACCTGTCCGTCCGTTCGGTAGGCCTTTCTGAGAGATTTACGTATCTCAGGGTCCTTATATTAAGACTCTTTCTGTTCGACTTTACCTAACCAGTAGTGGACTTTATTTGATTTATTGACAGTGTGAACAGTGTATACTCACTCTATCTGGTCCTAGTTTAACACACTTTGTGCCTTTTTGTTTTTGCTGAGTAACAAAATATATACTTTGTTATGTAATGCAATAGAAATTGTGTGAATTACCTCTCTCATTTAAACGGTGTAAAATAAACAAGTATTAGCGACCTCACAAAATGTTTTCAGCAAAAAACGGTTTGATAAAAAAATGAAATTTTTGTCATTTATGCCGGTTTACAAGGGAAAAGAGCCCTTATCAGCACACTGATTACCCTCCCTTATGGTGAGTGTGAGGTACGGACTGAAAATAATCCGTTCCGAGGGTAGCTGTGCGGCATTACGAGGCTTGCTGAGTTATCCCGAGAAACGGAGTTTTCACTCTGCACCGAACACCTATCATAGATTCTTTGTCGTGCATTGTAATTTTATGGAATGCAGCTTATTAATATTATTTTTTATTAACATCACGAAAACACGCCTATATAATTCAGTTTGACCCCTTAAACCCCACTTTTATACAGTAAAACTGGGGTTTACAGGGGTATACATTACTTTTCTTATTTTTGCTCAAAAACATAGATTGTGGGTACTCGTTAGAACCACCTCGTCGAGGCGGTTCTAGCGAGTACCCACAAACTATGTTCTTGAGCAGAAATATGAAAAATATCAGAATGTTTTATCTGAAAAATTTCATTTTTTGGTGGTAAAATTTTCAGTTTATTTGAATAAGCTTGTTTTCGTAATGGAACTGATTAAATGAAACATCTTAGTATTTGTAAGGGTTTATTTTGACATTTCAAAGAAGCCAACGATATCGACGACTGACGTTCAATTCTTCCCGCCGACGTCCAACGTAACATAAACGGGTGGATGAATGGCATACAGTGTAAACTCTGACCATAGGTGGTCTTCTACCATCCCGGTCTGGGTTTACACAGTTTTCTCAGACCTGTCTCCACCAATACTTGCTTACGATTATATATATCTTAAGTGAAAGACATGCACCAAAACATATTATTGCACCAAAAGCAGCGTCGCACATTATTAATAGCCGTGCATTAACCGGCGAAAAGCCGTCTAATAAGGCAATTCACTCGCTGTTAATGCACGGCTACGCAACTTTTTGAACGAGGGAGACGACTTTTGTAACCTGTTTGCTTTACCGTACACTAAACTTCTTCTTAAAGGCCCCATATTCTTCAAAAACAGACATTTTATTATCCAAGCAAGGTTTAATAAATTGATATATGGTATTAATACAATCATGAAATGTGGCACATGATAGCCTGTAAAATTTCAGTTAGTCTCTCGTTTTTGAACTGGATAAAATATGAAATATTTTGTTTTCGCATCTCTGAATTAATGCTTCACAGGCTGTCAGATGCCACATTGTATGATCACATTGATACCATATATCAATTTATTAAACATTTCTAAGATAAAAGATGTCTATTTTTTGAGGAATGTGGAGCCTTTAAAAAAGGAGTCTTTTCTATAAGAAAAGAATTTGCTTCCTCTAGGAACAAATCTTTTCTAAAAGAGTAGACCCCATTTCAGAAAGGAGACAAAACCCTTTTGACAGAGTTACCTCCCTTGAAAGTGTATCAATTCTCCATAAATGCAACATCCAGTGCTTTCACTTTTTATCAGACTACCGAGCGCAAGTACCACAATAGAGGCCTGTGCAGGTGGGGTGCCAGTATCCCGTATTCATACATAAAATTATAAAAATAACGTACATCCCAAACTTGGATTTTGCAATGTCCCTTTTGCAATAGCTATTGAGCCGCGCGATTCGAAAAAGTGTCTTTGGGTATATGTGGATAGCGAAGGCACAGATCAGACTGCGCATTCGCGCATCATTATCAAGGCCTTCCCTGTCCGCTAAAAAAAATATTGTATACTACAAAATGTACGAATGGAGAGCAAAGCCCTTGAAGATACATAGCGCATGCGCAGGATAATCTGAATCTGCGCATTGTTTTGCGCATGTTCGAAGGCACTTTTTTGCTTGATGCGGCCTTATTATCCAGCATATGCCATTATCATCTGTGCCCGAAAATACGCGAACAATCCTAGGCAGTTACTTCTAGCGGACAATATTAAATACGTTAAAAACAATCAGGGCCCAGTTGTTCAAAGCTAACGACTTCGTTAGTTAACGATTCGTTAAAATTTACATCGAGTGATACGCAAATATTCTGAAATTTTTTGCTGAAAAAATGTGAGTAGCTTTTGCAATGCAAAAGCTACTCACATTTTTCAGCAAAAAATATCAGAATATTGTATATCGAATCTGTTAAAACAGTTAATGAAATGACCCTTAACGAGCTCGTTAAGCTAACGACACTTTGAACAACTGGGCCCAGACTGCTTTTCTTTGGTTCGTGGCACGTGCACTGTCTGTCATTTTGTTTTCTCTACCTCATGGTGTCATTGGTAGGCTATTTTTAGTGTTTATGGCTCCTCCTGGACGTTTTCTATACTATTTTTTGATATGCATGTTTCTGGAATAGAAGAGAATAAGATTGACAGGAATTGAAGATTTTATTTTAAAATGGTTAACAGACTACATGTATAATATACTTAAGAATAACAACATGCTCATATATAAGATGAAACGGAGCAGATTCAACAAGGCCAATATCTTTCCTATAAAATTAGAAAAACTTACACGTGATGGTTATCAAGGCTTGCAGTCTTGATAACCATCACGTGTAAGTTTTCTAACCTACACAAATATGTACGCTTTAGGGGAAACGCATACACTTTCAAGGGAGTCAACTCTCTTAAAATTGCTTTTGTCCCCTTCTGAAAAGGAATCTACTCTATGAGGTAAGAATTTGCTCGCGGAGCACTTGTTTCTCTTGAGCAGACCCCTTTTCTAGAATGGTCTTGGTGTGCAATCAGGAAGTCACAAAATTCGTCTTTTTTTTGGCGGAAATGGTAAAACAAAATCTATCAAATGTATCCATTCCCTTAAACACAATCCAAAATAATGATCGGAACCCAGATGAAGATATGTGGCAGGAACTCGGACGAAGATTTAACACGCTGAGTAGCCATAACGCTACCTGATTGACCAAATCGCCTGTAACGCCGCCTGCGGGATCAAGTAACGGCACTTGAGTAGATTTTTGTCCTAATCTGATTGTGTTGGGGTTTAACGACACCTTGTGGGTCATTTGTCGTCTCCCAGGGAAAGGGAGAACAGAGATAGAAGAGATAGTAGAAGAGATGAAAGAGAGGGACAGGGAAGAAAGAGGAACAGGAATGAAAGTGAAGGAACAGAAGAAATAAAAACATTCCACCTTTACCCTTACCTACCACAAAGATAGCAGGCCTTGTCCACTGTAAGCCAATATCAGCTCGGCGCCCTAGTGACATAAGATACTCGACACCTTCGCACCACCCGACCACCCCCCGGATTTTTGTCCTAAAGTGACAGATGGATGGTCAGTTGCCGGGCATTTTTTCTGAAAAAAGTAAGTTTATTAAACCTTTTATCGTACGGAACCCAACAAATAACAGACATATTATCAGCAGTCATGAAATGTCATTTAAGACGCCGCATTTCTTTCTGGATCTTACAGTTTATGTTATGCTTGGGATTTTGCAAAAACACATGTATCATCTTTCAAACATTCCATTGTTTCCACCATTTTATGACAAATGACCGGTTATTGGCTGCTTTCTTATTCCAGGTTCTCTTTAAAATGGTGTGAATGTCATTCCTTTGTCGTACATTTATCCTATATAGCATAGTTTATCTCACTGTTGTAGAATTCATATAGGAACGGATCCTGCTGGATCGAGTATTAAAAAAAAAAAAAAAAAAAAAAAAAAAAAAGAAAAGAAAAAACATTCCACGTATTGTCCAGTTTTCGTTAAAACACTTGAATTTATTCTCAAGCTATTATAAGAAAAACAATAAAATGACATTGGTAATCATTTTATGCCTATTTGTATGACATGCACATTGCTCCATGGCCGCAAAAGTTATTGTTCTTTTTTTTTTTCATTGTGTGCGATCAATCGTTTTGCATCTGCATACCTGCAAATTGTGCAATTCCTCCAGAAATGCGCGCATTTTTTAAATGTCAACCTTACTTTTTTTACTTTTTTTCCTCTCGACTCGAGGCCCTGTGTTTTTGTTTAAATAAAACATCCAATTAGGCGCCGTTACTTGATACTGCAGGCGGCGTTACAGGCGATTTGGTCACTTAGGTGGCGTTATGGCTACCCACCGTGTATTAACTCATTTGTTATACTAACAAAAGTTCATGCGTACAGTGTTTGTATTTATTTCACCATTTCAAGTTCTGCTTCTGTGCATATTCTGCACGTTTCGAAATCAAACGAACAATCTGATAAACTCATTGCTCCAATAGAAAAAAAAACAAAAAAAAAAAAAAAAAAAAAAAAACGGGATAAATATTAGAAACAGCCAATAAATGTCAGACACATGAGAAATGTAAATACATGTACTTTTAAAAAATAAAGAAAGAAAACAAATCCAGAACTGTAATAAATAAATAAATAAATAAATAAATAAAGAAATAATAACAAGAAGACCTAGATGGCCCTTTGTCGCTTACCTGAATACCAGTTAATATCTAGCTATCTTTTAGAAGGTTTAGGTGTTGCCATTTAAAGATTTGTTTTATTTTTAGCTCTGCCAGCCAATTTAATCATTGATCATTTTGGTAGAGAGTCACCTGGGCAACATTCCTGTAAAGTTTGATCGAAATTGACCCAAAGGATTGAAGAGAAGTTGTCAATTAAATATTTTCTATTTTTCTCTGTGGTGACCATGCTGTTCATTGGAGCAATAACCGCTTTAGCTAATTTTGTACAGCGTTATGTAGGCAACATTATTGTGAAGTCTGATTGAAATTGGCCCTCGGGTATAGGAGGAGTTGCCATTTAAGATTTTTGTTATTTTTCGGTGTGCAGTCATCTTGTTTATTGAGCTAAGCTGTTTTAGCTACTCTAGTACATAGTTACCTAAGCAACGTTCCTGTGAAGTTTGATCGAAATACGCCAAAGCGAAAAGAAGGAGTTATAACTTAAACATTTACTATGTTTAGATCTGTCGGCCATCGTGTCCAATAGAGCGGAACCGTTTTAGCTAATTTGGTAGAGAGTGTTACCAAGGCAACATTCCTGAGAAGTTTGATTGAGATTGGCCCAACTGTATTGGAGTTGTCATTTTAAGATTTTCTATTTTAGCTCTGGTAGCCATTTTACTCATTGGAGCAAAACCGTTTGTTTTGGCTGACAGTCACTTAGACAATATTCTTGTGAAGTTTGAATACAAATGGCTCGGGGGTGTAAGGGATTGTCATTTAAAGCAAATTGGTGGCGATGGACAACGGACACTGACCGATCTCATTAGGTCACCATGAGCACTTCGTGTTCAGGTGAGCTAATAAACTAAAATAAAAAAAAGGTAATGAATAAATAACAGCAATAAAACACCAATGTACAAATACAATAGTAGATCTATACATATCAAAATAACAGGGCAGCAATAAAAGCTGTAATTAAAGAAAACTTGGAAAATAATAAAATATATTAATAAAGAAGCATTGAGAAAACTAAGATGATAAATATATAAAACCACAAATAAGCAAATGATTTCAAATCACTTAGAATTAAAAAAATACAATAAAGAGGGAGAGAGAGAGAAAAAAAAATAAATCACACACCACAATCCTTATATGTAATCAATTAATTGTACTCTTAAGAGGAAACTAGACGATGCTGAATCCATGCCAAACTGATGTCAGATGACGACTTTACAGGAGAAAACTGTCAGCTGTCCACAATTTTGTACTAAAATCACGTACCAGTTTTCGTCTAACAGATATTTACGAGGGATGTTCGAAATGAATTGCTTATTGTCCTCTAGCTCGATATCCACGTGGGGCACGATAAAAACCAATACATACCTGTATAGGGCTATTCAATATCTACACAATGGTGTATAAATGTACATGTTAGACTAAGTGTAAGACATAAAAATTGCCATTTGAATACACGCAGTCATTGACCACTGCAGTGAAAATGGTTGGTAGAAGCGTCGACAAAAAAGATGAAATACGGGCTTACAACAAAGCTCGCTCAAAACTTGGTTGTTCTTTGAAGAAGCTGATGACTGAAATTTCTACTGCTTTTGGACCTTCTTGTGTGTCTTATGACAAAGTTCGGCGGTGGAAAAAGAAATTTGAGTCTGGTGTAGAGTCCATCAAAAATGCACCGAAATCAGGTAGGCCAAAATCTGCATCTCGTAAAGAAATCGTTTCCAAAATAAAGGAAATCATTGAAGGAGATGTCAGATTTACAGTTCGTGATATTGCACGAAAGGTAGGCATATCACTATCAACGGTTCACCTTATTTTGAAGAAGCATTTGAAAGTCAGAAAGATTTCTGCTAGATGGGTGCCACATCTGTTGACTGACGAGCAAAAGAGGCAACGGGTTAAAGTGGCCAAAAAGCTGCTTCAAATGTTTCCAAAATATGACAAAAAGCGGTTTGCCAATGTCGTCACAGGTGATGAAACCTGGGTCCATTATTTTGAGCCCGTCAGAAAGGTTATCAATAAGATCTGGACCACTAAACACAGCAAACGCCCAATAATTGCCAAACGTTCTTTGAGTACAAAGAAGGTTTTGTATGCAATCTTCTTCTCTGGTGAAGGAGTCGCAATAAAAGTGCCAGTGAAAAAGGGGCAAAAGCATCACCGGAAAGTACTACAAAGACGTAGTACTGAAGAGACTGAAAAAGTATTATCAGAAACGATGCCCTGCCATTGGTTTTAAACATGTCCGTCTTCTACATGACAATGCCCCAGCTCATACCTCCGCAATAGTTACGGCGTTTTTGAAGAAAGAAAAAGTAACTGTTTTGCCTCCCCCCCTCCCCCCCCCCCCCCCCCCGTATTCCCCAGACCTTGCCCCATGTGATTTCTTTTTGTTTCCGAAATTGAAAGCATTCCTTGCTGGGCGGAAATACCAGTCCCGACAGGCACTTGGATCTGCCATTCATCAGTACCTTATTACTGTGCCCAAATCAGCGTACCGTGACGCCTTCAAGAAGTGGATACATCGGCTGAAACTTTGCATTTCTGGCCACGGGGAGTACTTCGAGGGCATGAAATGAGTACTTTTGGGCTAACTTGAAATTTGAAGTCTCCAGATAGAAATAAGCAATTCATTTCGACTCGTATATATCTAGAAAATACAGTCAAGAATAACAGAGGATGCTGCCCCAAAAAGAAAAACCATCTGGAAATAAGGATTATCGAAGAGCTTATTATCTTACTTTAATTAATACTTCTTCTTGCAACCACAACCAATGTGTGGCGGCCATTTTATTCATTGGAGGAAACCTGTTTTAACTAGTTTGGTAGAAATTCACCTAAACAATGTTCCTGTGCAGTTTGTTTGAAATTTGGCCAAGCGTATAGGAGGATATATCATTTAAAAAATCTTTTTACCTCTTGTGGTCATCGTTTTCATTGGAGCGGAACAACATTCCAGTAAGGTTTGATTGAGATTTGCCCAGTTGTGTAACCGAAGTTGTCATTTAAAGATTTTCTAATTTTGTTCATTGGAGCGGAACCATTTTAGTCGTTTAGTAGATAGGCACCTAGTCAGCATTCTTGTGGTTGATTGAAATTGCAAACTGTTGGCGGCGGACGACGGACGACGTATATTGACCGATCACAATAAGTCACTATGAGCACTTTGTGCTCGGGAGAGCTAATAAAGTAGAATCAAAGTAGGTGATGAATAAATAATAGAAATAAAACACAAATGTATCAATAAATAAAGTAGATCTATAAATAACAAAATATTAGTAAAACATTAAAAGCAGCGATTTAAGGAAACTTGAAAAATAAGAAAATATATTAATAAAGAAACACTTATAAAATTAAGATGGTCATATAAACAACATAAATAATCGAATGATTTCAAATCATTAAAATAAAAAAAAATAAATGAAATAAAGAGAGAAAAAAATCACACATCACAATCTTTATCTGTAATTAATTTTTACTCTAAAAAGACAACTAAAAGATGCCAAACCGATGCATTGGGATACAGATCTAAATATTAGGATTGGGACACAGATCTAAATATTGGGATACAGATCTAAATATTGGAATACAGATCTAAATAACTTTCTTCTTGACCCCTTTTGTATATATAACATATATGCTATGTTCCGGTTTGTATTGTCTGTAAAGAATTATACAAATAAAATACTATTCAAACTAAACCTATGTCATATGAAAGCTTAACTGGGGAATATTGTCAGCTGTGCACAGATTTGTACTCATATCATGTACCTATTTTTTTAAACAGATAGTACTTTATATAATCAGAAAATCCAGTCGGGACTAACAGAGGAAGCTGCCCAAAAATGACACGCCACCTGGAAACAAGGAGTATCGAAAAGCGAATTATCTGCCTTTAATTAATACTTCTTCTTGCAACCTCAACCACTTTGTGGATTTTTTGGTCTAGCGGCCATATTCTTTATTGGAGTAAACCTGTTTTAGCTAATTTGATAGTCACGCAAGCAACGTTCCTGTGAAGTTTGAAAATGGCCAAAGGGTATAGGAGGATTATCATTTGTTTTCTATTTTAAGCTCTAGCGGACATTGTTATCATTGGAGGGGAACAGTTTTTTGCTATTTTGGTAGAGAGGGTTTCCAAAGGGTCATTCGTGTGAAGCTTGAATGAAATTGGCCAAAGTATGCATATGCGAGGAGTTGTTTTTCAAAGAATTTCCATCTTTAGCACTGGCGGCCGTTCAGGGGTGTAGAAGGAGTTGTCATTTAAAGCCAAAGAAAAACAAAAGTAAAGAGAAAAGTCCAGGGAGTGCCACATCACAAACCGCAGCGCTTCCCAGACACCAAGAGGAAGCGGAAATAGACAAAACCAACAAAGCGCAAAACGAACAAACGTACGAAAAGCACTAAGATTAGCTATGTCTTCCCCAAGCGAGGTAATCGCAATGCTAAAAGGACTGAGAAACACAAGAACAAAATAACACAAGGTAAGACATAAAACAAATCGCCTCGTAGACTAAACCACAAAGCAACAAGGAATAAGACTAACACCGGGACAACCGCCTTTGAACGGTCAATAGAGTAAACCACCGGGGGATTTAAAATACTTTTACAGCCAGCCAACTTCACCCTGGGTCCCGATGCTACTCTTAATACAAAAATTAATAAAAATTCGATCCCAACTCAGTCAATGCATCAAGGCGAAAGCATAAAAAATCAAATTAATCACTATAATAAACAAAGAAGAGTACTCATGGCTAATTCTACTGTATGCCAAAGTAAATGAAAACCAATAGTTAAACCACGGCGGGCCAAGCCAAAGAAATATCGTCAAGCCCCAACCCACTGGTTAAAGTTTGACGAAGAGGCCGTCATAGTCTGAGGCCCGAACCGCTGTGCAATTAAAGAGTGAAGCATAGCCATCAACAAAGATTGGGTTGACAACTAGGCATGCAGTCTACCGCATAATATCCAGGCTATAGCCAATTCTTTTATAACGGTTAATTTGTTTTCTGAATAGCTCCGAAAAGTTAGATTTTCCGACATTTTTTTCTATATCTATACACTAAGTCACAAAGAGGTTTTACAAAGAGGCCGTCATTGAGTCTGAGGCCCGAACCGGCGTCCTGCAATTAAAGAGTGAAGCATAGCCATCAACAAAGATTGGGTTGACAACTAGGCATGCAGTCTGCCGCATAATATCCAGGCTATAGCCAATTCTTTTATAACGGTTAATTTGTTTTCTGAATAGCTCCGAAAAGTTAGATTTTCCGACATTTTTTTCTATATCTATACACTAAGTCACCGTAAAATTCTGATTCCGATATACCTTGTTGCAGAAGTGTTTTCAGACTGATGCTATATTTTTCTACCAAGGCACTGTGTCTGCGATAAAATTTCGAAAACGCCTCACGAAGTTTAAAATAACGATAGCCCTGCCTAAGAAGTTTGGCAGTAACGGCAGTTAAAGTTACTATTAGTTGAAGAAGCTCTGGCGAATCTAATAAGTTGAGATATGTATACCCCATATGAGGTACGCCGGCGGACATCGACATCCAGAAAAGGGAAATTGACTATATCAAAATAAAAAAATCGTCCCGTTCATCATAAATTTTCGTGGAAACTGTACCATTAGATATACAAAGATTCAAATCCAAAAAAGTGCCTCGGTATCGGAAGAATTGGCTCCATTTAATTGGAGTTCTGTAGGGTATATGCGGTCCACCATAAAAGTTTATCTTTAATAAGATGATGAGGTAACATAGTATACAATGTAGAAAAATCATATGTAGACAATTTAGAAGCCTTAAAGTTTTTCCATTTAAATTCATTGAGAACGTCATTGGAATTTTTAATTGACCAAAAATAGTTTATTCCGTCCCTTTCGTAAACAGTATCATAGTATCTAATCCAATGTTTTTAACAACAGTAAGGCATGAAGTTAGAAGTTTGGACAAAACAGTAGTCGTACATGAACTAGAATTAGCAATGAAACGTGCTTTATAAGGTCGTTTATGAAGTTTCGGTAACCAATATAACGTAGGAAGTCTGTCTTGTTTTTCTCTAATACTCACTGCAAACTTAGCAGTAATTTCGATAGAATGGGTATTAACAACAGATCTCTCGTCAGTAGAAATCCGTTCATATGTTTTGGTACTACCAAGTTCTTGTATTTGAGTATTGATATAATGAAGTCGTCATACAACAACAACTTTATTAGCGGCTTTATCAGTTGAAGCCAAAACATACTTCCTAATAAATTCTTGGATACTGTTTCAAATATCGAAAAGATAATTTAGGCTTAGGAGGGAGAAGATCAAGGTTATTAAAGTAAAATAACACACGTTCATCAATGATCTTAAAGATCTTTAATTTCCAATTATTTTAAAGCATTAGACTCACATGCTCTCGTTTACACTAACGCGTACAATAATAATTTAAAGCACTGGCGATTGTTACCCGACATTTATTGAAATCAATGTGGGCTGGGAATCTGAATTTAGGTCCTTTTGAAATAATTGAACGGATTCGTGAATCAGTTATAATCTTCAAGTGACCAGTGACAATATGACCAGCTGGTTGATAACAAAATTTAGAATCTATACAATCTCAAGAATCAGAGGAACTAGTTTCAATATCAAGATCAGAAACTAATTTATTGAAATTAAGTATAGTATTACAGATAGGTTTGTTATATTTGTAACAGATAATAGGAGATTCCGTGTTTTTGAAATATAAAGTACAGCTGATATAACATTATTATCTCGAAAAATGATAGGTAAATCTATGATTTCAATACCTTTATTAATTAATTGAATTTTGATGAAGTGTCTTATGTGGTAAATTTCAGAATCAATGTAAGGACGAAGAGCATGTTGAGTATAACCTCTAGTAAGGAGAGTTGCTTCATACAGATCGTGTTTACTATCATAAAATATACTCGCCTCATCATTTAACTTACGTAATGAAGAAATTGACTGTGAGGCTAGTTTAGAAAGAATTTGATGACGTACAAAATTTAAGAAAATATTTAAATTAAAAAGAGATAAGACAGTTTTATGTTTTCATTTAAAATTCCCATTTTTGTGCTTACCATGGGATCGTTAATCACGTTTTTTGATATCTAAAAGGGGGAAAAAGACCATCGAAATCCGGCATTTTAGAAATATTCCTCCATGTGAAATATTATCATTAAATCCAAGTGGAAAAGGGGTTTCTAAACGTTTAATCTATTTAAGTTCAAGTATATGTCTTAAAATATTTTAATCTTTCGGTAGAATTGGACTTGTGTACAATTTTTTCAACAGGTTGAACTAAACTGTACTTTTAATGAATGACCAGCTCTCCGGAAAGGTTTATAAAGAAAGGTATCAATTTTCTTAGTTTTTTTTAATTTTAAACAAATGTTCCTGAAACCTGGTTTTAAGGGCCCGTTTGGTCTGTCCAACATACTGCATTCCTCAGCCTTCTTCGCTGCAAGTGAGAACATATATAACATCCTCTGATTTTCAGTCTAAATCAGAGTTGTTCGCAACTAAAAATTGTCTATGATTAACTGCAAAAATAATTGTTGACTGACAAATTTAAATGATTGCAGCAGATGCAACTCTTGGCATTGCACTTAGAAATATTAGGGCACATACTGTTCATTTTATACGGATTCTTATATTTTAGAAGTATAGGAGATTTAATTGGAGAAAGTCTAATTCTAAAGTGATTACGGAAAATATTATAATTGGAAGCGCCATATAAATTAATCGATGATACAGAGTGAAGTTTTAAAGGCGAAACGTTAACAGTAAGTAACAAAGTGTTAAATCAAGCAGTAGAAGGGGAATCTGTAAAGAACAAGCAAAATGTAGCCTAATAGGAGAAATAATAATTTTTAATCTATTAGTGATACCCATAATTGGTGACGACGCAAGACAGACGACGGACATTGACCGACCACATTAAGTCACCATGAGCAGTTCGTGAGCTAATGAAGTAAAACTGAAGTAGGTAATGTATAAATAACAAAATAAAACACAAATGTATAAATAAATATAGTACACCTACAAAAAACAAAATAAAAGGAAAGCATTAAAAGCTGTGATGTAAGAATACTTGAAAAATAAGAAAATATATTAATAAAAAATCAAAGATAAACTAAGATGATTATATAATAACATATAGTAATCAAATTGTTTCCAATCAATAAAAATTAAATAAAATAAAGAGAAAAAATAAGTCACACATCACAACCTTTATATGCAATAATCTACTTCTCAAGAGTAAACAAGAAGATGCTGAATCCATGCCAAACTGATGTCAGATGACACCTTAACAGGAACAAAAAATATCAACTGTCTACAGTTTTGTACCGATACCATGTACCTGTTTGTTTTTTTTCTAAACAGATATTTATTTATTTATTTAGTATTTATTTAGAAAATCCTGTCGGGACAAACAGAGGAAGCTGCCCCAAAACGCAACACCGCCTTGAAACGAGGATATCGAAAAGCTTATTAGCTTTCTTTAATTGATATTTCTTCTTGCAACTCCAACCACTTTTTGGACTTCACCATGTCTTAGTGATTGAAGCCTTTACTTTTTAAAATATAGACTCTGAGGACATAGCGGGGCTTGAGTGCAGTGATTTAACCTTCGATGTGTCTCGGCAGTGCCGTAGATGTGCAAAAAATAGCCGGAAGTAATAGCCAGGTTTTTAGGCGGGATTTACCGGGAAATAGTACAGTGTACTTGTAACAGCCCATTCGAACAAAGACTACTCACAAACCAAAACACGCCATATGTTTTAACCCATTGTAGACTGAATGATGAACTCCCCACACTATATACTGGAAGAGTCCAATTTCAATTTTAGGTAGGTGAGGCTATGAGATTTAGATATTCTTTGAGAAAAAATGGCTGACGTTTTTGCAAACAGTACAGACCCTGATCAGACGCGCGTCTGATCTGGGTCTGTACTGTTTGTCAATTACCCTTTTAGGGATCTCCCGACTACAATGGGTTTAGAACAGTCTTCGTAAGTTGTTTTCTGGAGTGCAAGGATACGTTTTATATCAGTCGCTCTCTCTCTCTCTCTCTCTCTCTCTCTCTCTCTCTCTCTGACAATTATCTGAAACCACTGGGCCAGTTAAACTCATTTCATGAGGACAGGGTAAGAAAATTTATCTAAATGGTCCATTTCATGCTTCATTTTCAACCCTGTGGGGCAGAGACGTTTAGCAGGGATTTTACCATTAATGTGGTCCCGCAGTACAGGGCCTTTACATGTAGCAAAGCTCTGCAAATAGAAAAGCTAAAAGCGCCACTATTCCCTTGCACCCTATGGGGGCGAGGCAACACATGACTGGAAAACCCCGTCTTTGCGTAATGTATAACAACGGCGACTACAATACTTTAAGACTACCAGTCCAAAACACAAAACAAATGCACTCAGTTTTCAGTACCTTGACCTCGGGACATTAACTCAGTACTGTTAAAATACCCATAGGTTATAACTCTGGAACGTGGCTTTCCAGATGCATTGTTTTCACGCGCCTCCTACTGGTGACGACCATTTGAATTTTAAAGAACCAGGACCCAGTCGTCCCATTATAAAAAACATTGTTTGTTGTTGTTGTTTTTTTTTTCAAAAAGAAATTAGAATCCCGGCAGCTAACATTATCAATAACAATAATAATAATAATGACAGTAAAAGTACAAATATTCATCAAACAGTTTTTGAATACATTTTCTGTTCTCTTTTACTATATTTCATACTGTAAATTGTGAAATTTTCCTATGTATAGGCTATATGTAAATAAAAAAAAAGTCAATCCATATTAATTCCAAAGTTCATCTTTAGTCTACTGTTTCTGAACTGACTTCACATAATGTAATCAGCCTTTTTATAATGTTGCCAAATCGTTTGATATCCTCGTACTTGGCGCTATCTTTCATCGCCGGTGTCGGCTGAATGGAGAGAACTACACAAGACGAGCCCTGAAATGTAGTAAATATTAACCAGTTTATGCTTAGCGTCCTATAAAATAGACACTGACAAACAGTGTAGAACCCAGATCAGACGCCACAGAACGCAGCGTCTGATCAGGGTTACACTGCTTACATTGAGATATTCCTACAAAACACTATAAAAACAACAAAAAAAAAAAAACTAACCAGACATCTCCTATATAGGAAATGAACCTGTCCAAAGGGTTGGGGTCGAAGTGTCCACACGGAGTAAATGGGTTAAGCTACTAGATTATTTATGGCTACTGGATACAACTGACAGGTTTTATAACATTATTCCCAAGGGTGACAACTTTTATGACTTCCTGTTTGCTCCCCGGCACACAAAGTCGCTTTGAAAGGGGTCTACTCTAAAAGGATAGAAGTTTCTCCCATTGGCAATGGAAGTAATCAACTTACAATTGCCTCCCTCTAAATAGGAATCAATTTCCTTTAAATACATATTTTCTTTTGCCACCTATTGCAAAAAGGGCTTTTCCCTCGTCTCTCCTTCTTTTTTTGGCCTCCGGTAAGCTGTGATAGTGATTTTTTCCTGGGCATCATTACTTATACTTGTGTGCATCCGCAGTCTAATTCTGTCCTTTGTGTTTAATTGGTGGATACTAGCTATTTTAAGAATATCACAAGGGAACAATGTAAGCTTACATTGTTCCCTTGTGATATTCTTACATACAGAAGAATTCTCATCATGGCCAGCGGATAGGTAAGCGCGAAATTTTATACTGAGCGTTAATGTAAAACTCTTTTTGATCTTTAATATCAAATTTTCTCTTAATGTTATCATTCCAGTGCAAACGGTTCTGTAATATTCAATATCTTTGATTTAAGATGATGTAAATTAAAATCTTCTATCTTGAGAGGAAAATGGTCTTTTTTCAGGAAAAATAGAAGCACCATCAAAATGCAATAATTATATAGTAAATTAAGAAATTTTATGGCGATTTCAATCGCTTTCACACTTAATATCTTTAAAAGCGAATCCAATAGTTCTCCTGTGCAAACGGTTTCATATGCAAATGTATTTGACCGTTCTAATGGTATAATTTTTATTTCAAAATAATGAGATTTAAATGGTCTTTTTTAATGATTCCTGTACAGGGCATTAAAACGTTTTACCCTGTCGAGTCATTTCGGGATTTTCCGCCATTTTCACGAAGTATTACGGCGAATGTCACAATGTACAGGAAAGGTATTGAGAATTTGACACATGATATTTTTATTGCTATTATCAATATACGGCAGAAAAGTCAAGATAAAAGGTTTAAGATTTAATGACTAAAACGGTTTTATTTTCCAATTCAGAGACCTTAATCTCTGATATGAAATAATTTCGTCATAAATTTTAAAGTTAGAATTTAAGTGTGAAACGGTTTATGTTTCATTTCTGTTTTTTGTATGTCGACATAAAATGACGGACCCTTAAGAGCAAATTAAAATAATTATTCGTCAGGGTCTGCACAGTTTGCCTATTTCCCTGTTATAGGACGCTAGACTTATATGAGATTTAAATAAATACAAAATAAACATCAAGCGATGAAATAGTCCTCTTAATTGCAATAAATGGTGCGACAAATTTTGCCACTCAAGTCAAAACCACTTCTCAACTTGAGATGAAAACTGGCTTCGGGCCATTTACTGATTTATTGATTCTGACAGTTTATTGACAAACGTATCCGCCGAGCACGACGAACAATCGCGGAACAATGCCGGAAACATCCGGAGATGCCGTACCTGTCTGATAGCGACCGCCAATAATTCTCTTCGCTGATAAGGTCGATATGAAATGATGAGATTTCTTGCACATGCCAAAATCAGAGTGCGTGGATATGCAGGCTGATCTTTTGCCTTTACCTAAAGCCCTTTTTGAATGATGCTGGTCTCTCAGGATCACAATTATGGTTTGTTTTGATAGGTTCACGGTCAAATTGACGGATAGCTTCTTTAAACAGCTTTTCACGTTCAAATGGTATTTGTTTTTCTTTTTCTTTTTTTTTTCACGGGCGCTTTCATGTTGAATGCTTTACTTACCTTTGAGTGCCTAAGGAAATAGACTTTTGTGTTTCGTCCCCTTCTAAAAAAAGCGTCTATTCTAAAAGAAATAATTTGCTCCCGACGTAAATTCGTTCCTGTTTAGAGGATCCTTTTTCAGAAGGGATTAGTTGTGCCAGAAGGCAAACAGGAAGTCAAAAACGTGGTCTTATTTGACGAAGACGTTCACAAACCGCGTTTTCTAGTAATCTTACCTTAGTAGTTGGTTTCATATAGACGCTATCTTTGGTGAGGTTTACGTGCGATAGGTCACGATCATGAAGAAATCTGACACACTTTCCAATAGTAACAGCCGTCAACAAACATAAATCAGTCTAGATCAGAAGGAATAGATATTGAAACTAGACTTGAACGTCAATTCAATCGTGTATTGAAACTTTCAGCGAAACAATACAAAACATAACAAGAAATTTTAATAAGTAGTGCTTATTAGATACCCCTGCTCCCAGAAACCCATTACGAAAACACCCCTATTCAAATATATTGAAAATTTTACAACCAAACAAGGAAAATGTTCAGATAAAAATTCTGATATTCTAACGAATACCCACAATCTATGCTTTTGAGCAGAAATAAAAAAAATAATGTATACCCCTGTTAACCCCAGATTTACTACATAAAAGTGGGGTTTAAGGGGGTCAGCATTATATAGGTATGTTTTCGTGATGCAAAACGTAATGGACGGACAACGTGAAAACAGTATACCTGCCCCTTCCCTCCTTTCCCCTCCCCGCCACACACACACACACACACACACACACACACACACACACACACACACACACACAGTTTGATGTATGTGCGCTTTCTCACTATAACCAAGTGACATAACAATCCCATCCTAGATCTGCTTAAGGTCAATGCATATGCAAAAATTTACAAATTCCTTCTCTTTATTATATTCATGATATTGAGCGGAAACAAAATTCTGATATAATCAATGGCTATAATTCTGATGTAAAATTGTGAAAGTTGACGAGTAACCATCCCAACCTAGATCTGGTGAAGGTCTATGCATAAGCAAAAGTTGATCTAATTTTATCAATTCGGTCATAAAACGAAAACATTGGTCAAATTCCATCAATCTGATCCAAATCTGATATAAAAACACTCTCAGCTGAATGTACGTGGCCAACGCAAGACCGCTCTAGCAACTTAAGTGTACAAGAACATGGTTTTAACCCTGTCACTCCTGTTTATGAAAAAGACTAGTCCGGCTTTGCGTTTGGACATGTCCTTTTTTGCAAACATAGTGGCTGTCAAAAATCAAATAAAAAAAACTAAACAGCAAACAGTGTAGACCCTGACGAGACGGCTCGTTAGGAGCCATCTCATCCGGATCTACATTGTTTGCAAAGATACCGTTTTGGTCTGCAAGGATGAAATTAATTTACTCTTGAATATGCAAGTCTATGTTACGAATAAATGGGAGTTACAAAAGTTAACTCATTATAATGGGAATGGATACAAATATATGGAAAGCAACGCTGTCAAAACTGTTTTGCAACCCTTCTGGAAAGAGTATACTTTGAAAGACATTATTTTCCAGACTTTTTTCAAAAAGGTTTAGTGCCCAGAAACGCAAACAGAATTTGTCTCCCTGTTAAAATATAACCGACAAGTTACCATGTGTATCAAACCCTCTTAAAACAATGGGATGAGTTACCTTGCGGAAAATGGTTCTTCCTCTCTTAAATCGCCTGTTTTTTATGTAGTCAGTGAGTGGTATTAAAAACGTAGCCATTGGGGGTGGCACGAACATCTTATTATTCCACAAGTCTAGTGCCTCTGAAAGTCACAAAAAGCAACGTGAGAAAACGTACCTTCTGACATGCACACACAACGAAGACTAAAATCATCTGCGCATCCTCGCAGTCTGATTTGAGTCTTGATTCCCCGCATGAAGGGACTTTGCATCCTTAGCTATCCAAAATGTGCCCAGGAAAGATTCTGATCGACTGCACAGGTTGGTCTGAATCTTCGCTAAGCGAATATGTCCAAAGGTACGTTTTCTGGACTTCCGGCTCAAATGAAATGATAGCTTCACGTCACTAAGCGAAACTACCTTTCAGTTCTATTTGATGAGAGTAATTTTTAAACTAGGCTGTGTGGATTCATAGTTGAAACTTCAGATCAGACTGTGTGGATACATGACATTTCATATCCTTTGTACTTGCATAACAGTGCAGAAAGGTTTTGGGACCTATACATGGTACACGATATTCAGTCCAATATAACGTTGCAAAGCGATATGGCGAGCAGAAAATGATCGTGTCATAGATACTGCACTACATATCTTGTCCGCTTATATAACATTGTAAAACATTTTAGGCGAACAGCAAATGGTCAGCACTCAGTAAATGCACAAAATAGCTTGTCCGCATAAATCAATTGCAAAACATTTCTGGCGAACAGCAAATTGTCAGCACTCAGTTAATACACAAAATTTCTTGTCCGCTAATATTACATTGCAAAATATTTTGGCGAACAGCAAATGGTCTGGACACAGTTAATGCATAACATATCTTGTCCGCTAATATAACATTGCAAATCATTTTGGCGAACAGCAAATGGTCTGGACTCAGTTAATGCACAGCATATCTCGTCGGCTTATATACCTTTTTGGCGAACAGCAAATGATCTGGACTGCATCAAAGGACAACATATCTTATATACTTTTACAGAAAATTTTTACAACCACTTAATTTTCTGGATTTAACTGCAGCACATTAGAGCAGACCCGCTTAACATTTGCGAATGTTTTGATGACCAGTAACTTGCCTGGCATAAACCAGTGCACAATATATGTTGTCATATTCTGCTTATATAATATAGCATAACGTTTTCATGAAAAGTAAGTGATCCGGACTTAACAGATTCACAATAAATCTTGTCTGCTTATATAATATTGCAGAAGGGTTTGGCGGCCAGTCATGTATCGTGACTCAATTAATGCTCAAGATATATAGGCCAGTTGTATAATATTGCGAACGGTAAAGATCTGGCCTTAACTTATACACATTATATCATTCGATTATATAGCATTGTATAACCTTTCGACGGCCTTTAAAAGAGCTGACTTAACTAATACAGAATTTATCTCTTCATATTATATAACATTAAAACCCGTTTTGACGACCAATAAATTATCTAGACTCAACTAATGCACAACATATATTGTCCGCTTATTTTATTTTGCAAATCATTTTGGCAAACACCAAATGGTCTGGACTTAGTTAATGAACAGCGTATCTTGTCCGCGTATATAACATTGCAAAACATTTTGGCGAACAGCAAATGGTCTGGACTCAGTTACTGCACCACAAATCTTGTCCGCTAGTATAACTTTGCAAATCATATGGAAATTGGCGAACAGCAAATAGCCTTGACTTAGTTAATACACAGCATATCTTGGCCGCTTAAATAACATTGTAGCTCATTTTGGCAAACATTAAATGATCTGGACTCATTTATGCATCACGTATCCTGTATATTTATATGCAAAACATTTTGGTGAATATTAAATGATCTGGACTGAGTTAATGCATAGCATATCTTGTTTGTTTATATAACATTGCAAAGGATTTTGGAGAACAATAAAAGATCTGCACTCAGTTTATGCACAACTTATTTTGTCTTCTTACATAACATTGCAAAGTATTTTGGCAAACATTAAATGACCTGGACTCAGATAATGTACAACATAGCTTGTCCGCTTATATAACATTGCAAAACATTTTGGTGAACAGAAAATGATCTAGACTCTGTTATTGCACAGCATACCCTGTCTTCTTATAAATATTGCCGAACATTTTGGCGACTAATATAAGTTATCTGAATTTAACAAATCACAAGATAGTTGCAGAAAGTTTGGTGATGAGTAAATAATCTGGACTTAACTAATTCACAACATATCTTGACAGCTTATATAACATTGGAGGACGTTTTGGCGACCTGTAAAATATCGGGACTGAACACATACACATCATATCTAGACTGCGTAACGTTGCAGAATGTTTGGCAGCCACTAAATTGGCCTCGCTAATCGAAAAAAGTGCCTTCGAGCATGCGCAAAATATGTGGATTCACATCATCCTGTGATGCGCAAGTCCTCATCCGGGCCTTTACTATCCATTTATACATTCTATAGTTTCCAATGTATTTAACAGCAGAAAGCGAAGGCTCTGATCAGACTGCGCGAATACGCAGGCTGATCTGAGCCTTCGCTGTCCGCATATGTCCACAAGGCGCGGCCTAAAATGTAACGGTCGTATATAATGCACAAAATATCGTGTCCGCTTATATAATATTTAAGAAATTATCCGGAAGACAGCGGGGTTTTCGGTGTTCGTTCACATACAACATGATCAATATTTCCTGATAACTAACACGTTTAGTTTTATCAAACAAAAACAAAAAAACAAAACAAACAACAAACAAAAAAACAAACAAACAAAAAAACTTTAAGCATACGAGTAGCTTAAAAAATTAGTGAAATGGGGTGGTCTGATCAGGATCCACATTAATTGTTTGTTATTTATTTTGAACCTGACACTGCACCTATTTTTTAATATTTTGGTGGGCATGTTCATTGCTCTCAAGGTTCATTCCTTTTAGAATCTGTGTTTTACTTTGAACGACATACCCTTCCAATCCCCTAAAGGGAAACTGGTACACTTTCAAGGGTGCCTCGGGGGAGGCTGTGCTTCGTGGGTGTGCCGTCTCTTCACTTCTACTAATTCATTCCGAGTGTTATAAAAAAAGCTATACCTATGGTTATGACTCTTGATCGTAACTGCTCCTGCGTGTCTGGTGTAAATTTCTGCAATAAAACATGCATTATATTAGCTCTGTATAACAGGATAGGTGTTGAGAGTAATGTTCTTCTGCTACCTTTATCTAACCAATTATATCGCGTGGACATTTCCGCCTCAACTCTTTGGAGAGGTCCATTGCAGGGCTGCATACGCCCCCAAACCACACCCCTCCCCCCACCCCCGCTAGCACCATCTTGAGGGTGTTTGCAGGGTGGGGTGGAGGCGTATACAGATACCAGAATGGGCTCAATGACCAAAATAGAAATAAAAATAAAATTGCACAATGATGAATACGTGGAGACCCTTTTACGGCCGCCACACGGCACTTATCAGCTGCAGCTAAGTCAAATAAAACCGTATAGCAAAGCGAACACACGTGAATTTTGGTTTGGCTTTCGTTCAAGTAATTTTGGTCGTTAGCGAAGTATGAAAAATTACCAGTATTTTAATAGAAAGAAAGGCAATGATCAGGAATCGATACAATTACCTACCACCATCCGTTCCAAGACACCAAAGGGAAAGAAGGACGCACTTAAAGTAACGGCAGCACAATCAAAACACTACAAGCAGAATGCCAAAAATTTGGACAGTTTCTTCCTAAAATGGCCAAAAGGCTTTCCAAAATAAAAAAAATGACCAAAACATACATGCAAAGACATACAAACCTGCTTAATTTAGAATGTTATTTAATAAATACATAACTATGCGATCATCGGCTTATCGATTTTTATTGGAGAGTACCTGTACCAAATGACACCCAGGAATATAGAGTAGAAGGTCGTAGCTGTCTGATGATTCTTCAGTATATGATTTATATGCAGCAGAAGCTCATCTACGTTCTGTGAATTGTTAGAGTCATTACGTTATGAGGTCCTCTTACTGTCATATGAGAGATGGTTATTGCATTGTCATAGATACAGATAAGAGGGAGTAACTATGGGTTCTCATTAGAAGCGATGAGCCGAAGCGCTTATAATGAGTACCCACACTATATGTTTTTGTCGAGAAATAAGAAAACTGTCAATACATTTCGGTTGAAACAAAGGTGCCTTAGCTGGAGCTATTATTGTATGAATTTGTGATGACGTCATATCTGCTCTTATCGGTCTTAGTTATTATGTTTTTTTTTTTTTTATTCACTCTGGTCCTGTTGAACCCCGATATACCCCACTTTTGCAAACAGTGTAGATCCAGATCAGTTGGCTTCTGAACTGATCTGGATCTGCACTGTTTGTCAAATACTGAGTGAATTGCATCAACAACCCAGATCTAGTAATCTGATTAGGTGAAATTTAGAAGTGGTTGTGGTATTTTAATTTATTCAGCATGGCAAGGGTTAAGATATGGGTTTATGTCATCGAGTTATGCACTTTTCTTAAGGTGAATGGATAAACTTTCAGGGTAGAAAACTCTGTCAAAATTGTTTTGCCTCCATTCCGTGAAGGGGTCTACTATGAAAGGAAAGCATTTTCTCTAACGGGGGAGCATTTGTTTCCTTTTAGAGTATATCCCTTTTTATAAGGGACTTAGTGAGTGGGAAAACAATCAGGACATCACATAAATTGCTCTTGTTAAAATGGCGGACAATCTATTAAGTGTTTCTAGTCTAGTCACCTTAACATCGAGTTGCAGGAGTTTGGCGTGGATTTATCGCACATTATTTAATAATTATAAGTATATAATAACTCCTCGTGCCTACTTTAGTGTTTGGCTAAGGCTTTTTACAGTTCTTTATAATTTCAATCGTTAACGTCTTTTTGAGTACTTTTGTATGCTTCCTGCATGACTAAAATGTGTTGTTGTTGTTGTTGTTTTAAGCTTTTATTTGATATCCTTCTTTGGATATTAGTGCCAACATTTTCCAGGTTAATATGGATTCAATATTGTCTACTTGACCGGCAGAAGAATTTCTCTCAGTAAAAGTCGACAAAACGAAGTATTTCAGTTATGCATTCAGCTATACCAGTAGTTTTCTTACTCTCCGTTCCAAGGCGATATATCTGTTGCAGATCTTTGCGTCTGTCTTTTAATGTGTAGTATTTGTTTTGTCCTTATTTGTTCTACATCTATCCTTCTTTTGGTGCCTCGGGAGGGCTGTCATCGTGATTGTGGTATTTCCTGGATATCTTCACTTATATGTTTTAATATTGTTTACAATGCGCTTATTCATATTTATATACTTGCACAAAATATGTTATTTGTTTATCATAAACTCGACACTATCTCGTAAGAGAAGAATGTACCCTATTCGACCTAATTACTGCATGTGGACCACGCTAAGCAAAAAAAGATGTCTTCGAGCATGCGCAACGGGCATTCCCTCTATTGCTGCAGTCTATAGTATCGAGTGAATCTGTTAGCGGCTAGCAAAGGTCCTGATCAGACTGCGCCGATGCGCAGGCTAATTTGGGCCTTCACTGTCCGCATATGCAAGCTGATCTGGGCCTTCGCAGTCCGCATGTGCGCGAAGACACGTTTTCACATGGCGCGGCCTATATATTCTTAAAAGGCAGTCAAGCATTTCCAGTCTTCAGATCATAACCCGTGTACTTTTATCTATTTCTTAATAAAACAGATGTTGTAGGTATTCATTTGAATTGCCTTGATATACAAAAAAAAAAAAAAAAAAAAAAAGAAAGAAAAAAATCAGACAACCAGAAAATCCATAAAGGGGATAAATGTCCCCGTTACTACCAGTTTGGCTTTTTAGATTTATTATTCTGAACAAAAAGCAAAAGAAGTGATTTTATTATTATTTCTAAGTAAATCAAGGGTATGTTACACTAGCAATGAAAATTTGATTAGAATTCTGCACATGCACATGCCCTGCCTATATTCTTAATTTGCTGCAGGTTTCAAACCATCATCTGGAAAACTGTAGAAGTTGCGGAGACACAGTCCTACTGTGCTATGTGTATGAGGCAAAATTTCTAAGTAAATCCAGGATATGTAGCTCTAGCAATAAAATATGATCAGAGTTCTTTGACCTTTATGCACATGACCAACCTATATTCTTACTTTGTTGCAACCTTCAAATCATTATCTTGAAAACTTGAAAACTGTAGGAGAAGTTGCGGAGACACGAACACTACTATGCCATGTGTACAAGATAAATTGTTTAAGCAAATCAAGGGTATCTAACTCTACCAATAATAATATAAACAGAGTTCTGTAACCTTTATTCGCATGCTAAGTCTACAAACATTTAGGCGCACAGTGCGGTAATTAGCATCACGAAAACATGCCTATATAATTTTGACCCCCTTAAACCCCACTTTTATATAGTAAAACTGGGGTTTACAGGGGTATACATTATTTTTCTTATTTCTGCTCAAAAACATAGATTGTGGGTACTCGTTAGAACCGCCTCGTCGAGGCGGTTATAACGAGTACCCACAATCTATGTTTTGAGCAGAAATAGGAAAAAAATTAGAATTTTTCATTTGAAAACTTTCATTTTTTGGGTGGTAAAATTTTCAGTATATTTGACTAGGCTTGTTCTCGTAATGGATAGAATAGAGTATTTCTCAATGAAAAAAAAAACATGTGATCAGGAATCAGGAGTCTACGGCATTTATTGTAGATTAAGCATTCTAGCTATCCATAATATGAGACTGCTTATCAATTACACACATGTTAGCTCAAGTATGGTGCATTTGACTACACAGCCACAGGGCGCCTTGTAAAAGGAATGCGATAGCCGGGCTCCCTCGCGCAGTCTGTAGAGCGTCTGACTATTATCCAGGAGTCGCGAGCTCGAATCCCTGCTAGACTACAAAACTTTTGTGGAGATCACATGGAATCTTTTCTAAAGCAATTTCCACACACCCATTGATTCATGAATGGCAATTGTCAGTTACTGGCATAAGTATCTGCACGAGTACTGGTTAACCGTTCAGAAGACTAACGATGCACAAGAAATGTCTAAATAGGTTAACTAATCGTCTCGACATTATCTTAACAGTGTTGACTGGGCCGTAAAATTGCAATGCAAAGACATAAACGAATAAATGCGTTGAATAAAATCAAACAGTCTCACTTTGCTTCCAAATATGGCAGATGCAGTGTACAATAAGGGGTTTAGAGCAGAGTTGATTGGTAACACTAAAACGGCCGTCCAGGCGTACACCTCCCCAGAAATTACATAACCATTCAGCGCCAAAAGACCTGAAAGTGCATAAGAAAGTAAAACTTTAAATATAAACTAGAAAAGAACCCGCAAAAGCGTGGGTATAACATTAAAATTTTATCCACCGGACAGATTTCAACCTGACAAAAAGAAGTTCCAAGGTTACTGTTTATATTTCCAGAGATAAACTCTTAAATCTTTATTTATGCATGTATCCTAAAATGACTAGATACACTTGCTAGATGTACCACCGTTTTGCACCAGAGAGACAACTTTTGTTATTTCCTGTTTGCCTTTATGCACATAAACCCCACGTTTGAAAAATGGGATCTATTATAAGACTTTTTTTAACGAAAAGGATTTACTCGCAAGGGACCTTTTCTTATAAGAAGATATATTTAAATAATACATTTGCTTCTATATGTGCTAGCCATTAATGCATTTCTAATAGTCAGTGTAACAGAGGTTCCGCAATTCTCTGTAAATTTGACCGGAATTAAGTCAAACGGATTTCGATCACATGACCAATCATCTGTCGGCTGAAATCAATGACAGCTGCTATTTCTTTTTGTTTTTCCAGCTCGGATAACCCACGATAGAGGATGAAAAATGCACATCGTCGCCGCTGTTTGCATACGACTGGCAACCTGTAATAATGCATTTAAATGGCATTTTATCACTTTGCATTCCTGTTTACTGATGGTTTATGGGAGCCATCTACGTCTTGTCTTCTTAGTAAAGCTCCACGATTATTTACGGGGCATCACCAACCCCAACTGGTTAATACAAAACGTTCGGAGGGGGATATAAAATGTAAAAGCCTCGAACAGTTAGAGCAGAATAACTGAATAGTCTGTATGCAATGTTTTTTTCTGCAGTTTCTTAACTTGACATTAGAACACAAATTAATAGGTGTGAATTTCTAACTGTGACGTCCCCTTCACTCTCCACATTTAAGAACATTCTAATTCTGGTGAAGTTTGTGGATAAACTCACTACTCCACAATTTTATGTCAAATAGTCTGTAATCATATAAACTCTGAACACTTGACATAGTACAGTCAAGCACGAATTGTGTAAATAGCTTGGCGCCATCTAACTTAGTCAACTCTGTGCTTATGACGAAACATATAAGTGAAGTTACCCAGGAAACACCACTATCACGAAGCACAGCCCTCCCGAGGCGCCAAAAGAAGGGGAAATAAGTAAACTATAATGACAAAACAAACGTCACATATAAAACCACTCGTAAGGTTCATTACATTGCCGCCTTTGTTCGTTTTCAATTTGCGTAAGTCATACTTCAATATCTGAGCACTAATACAAAGAATAGGCGTCTGTGATGCAGATACGATATGCTGGATGCTTTAGATATTTTGATTTAATCACTTCTTTATGCTATGTTTTGAAGTTTGGTCTACCAGTGGTATTGCCAATGTCTCAAAATTAGTTACAGATTTAGAAAAAAAAATGTAGGAAAATCTAACTTTTCGGAGCAATTCAGAAAACTTATTAACCGTTATAAAAGAATTGGCTATAGCCTAGATATTATGCGGCAGACTGCATGCCTTGTTGTCAAAAAAGGTAAGAGAAAAACCCAATCATTATTGATGGCTATGCTTCACTCTTTAATTGCACGACGGCGGTTCGGGCCTCAGACTCAATGACGGCCTCTTCGTAAAACTTTAACCAGTGGGTTTGGGCTTGACGATATGTCTTTGGCTTGGCCCGCCGTGGTTCAACTATGGGTTTTTATTTACTCTGGCATACAGTAGAATTAGCCATGAGTACTCGTCTTTGTTTATAATAGTGATTAATTTGATTTTTGTGTTTTCGATTTGATGCATTGACTGAGTTGGGAGCCTTTATGCGAACCGAATTTTTATGTGTTTCTGTATTAAGAGAAGCATCGGGACGGGTGAAGTTGGCTAGCTGTGAAAGTGCTTTAACCACCCCCACCCCCGCCGCCAATGGTTTCCTCTGCTGACTGTTCTAAAACGGTGGTCCCGGAGTTATTCTTACTCTTTGTTGCTCTGTGGATTATTCTACGAGGCGATTTGTTTTATGTCTTAACCTTGTGTTATTTTTTTTTTCTTGTTTTTTTTTTTCAGTCCTTTTAGCATTGCGATTACCTCGCTTGGGGAAGAGAGAGCTAATCTTAGTGCTTTTCGTACTTTTGTTCGATTTGTGCTTGTTTGGTTTTATCGGTTTTCTCTTCCTCTTGGTGTCTGGAAAGGGCTGCAGTTTGTGATTGTGGCACTCCCTGGACTTTTCTCTTACCTTTTTTTGCCCATCAATTACTGATTATTTCTGTAGTGTCACAATGGCATTATTAACTACTATGTACTGTACATGACAATTACTAGATTTTCAATGCTATGCAACAAGTTCATTAAACATCTTTGAGTCTGCTTTAGAGTTCATGATTTCCTCCATTTCACTGATTTTTATATTAGCTACTGCTCTACGCTGTTCTTACTTAATCAATATTTTTATGCTTCTTTACTCAGCATTCAGCTGATGATCCTTATCTTCTAACAACAAGTTCTTTTTTGATTCCCATAAAATGTTTACATCTCCTATACGCATCATGTATTATGTCATTCAATACTTCAATTTTAGGACTGCGAATTTTACGTTTCAGTTTATGCTTTGAAATACCTTGAGTGGCAGCATGTTTGAGGAACGACGACATGTGACCAAATAAGCAGAAAAAATCAGATTCTGATTCTATTTCTTCTGGAAAATTTCTAAAACTGTGTCTGATACACACGTGATAAATGTTAATTCTTATCACATTTATCACATTTTGGTTTTCACAGTTACTGTCTTTTGTTCTGTGGTAGCCAATGATGTACAAATGTTCAATTCACTATGACTGGTAAGTGATCTGACATTTTTAGTCCACAGTCTTTTTCAACAGTGACATTTTAACAAGTTCAAATAGAAGTGTTATTTGCACTGTTAATGATTAACTCTCAACATATAGTTGAACGCCTATCATTTCAGCATCCTTTCTGGATCCAGTGCTATCAAAAAGATTTTTTGTTAGATGTTATGCTCCTTTTCCCAACTTATATATATATATATATATATATATATATATATATATATTGTAAAGGCAAATTGTCGGTATCCCGATGGGGACTACATTGTGCACCTCTCGTTGCTGATATGTTTCGGTTCTGTTGTGAGAGATATTTCCTGCCGCCACCCTCTGAGCTAAGCTATGCCAATGATAAGGTCTTTACCAATGATAATAAGATCTTTACTTCAACGTCTAGACATTTAAGGCAACTTGTTAAATGTTGATGAAATATACTTTGAACAAATGGTATGTCAGATGTAGCCTAAAGAACTTCAGCCAAATCAAATTCATTCACTCAGTATCGAGGCTCTATTTCCAGATTTAAATTATCAATATCAAATGAAGTATTACCTGAAACATTTATGACAAATATGACAAATGAAATAAATCTGATTTTGACATAGTAAATTTCCCTCTTTCAGCCCACATATTTCGTCATACATGTCATTTTCATTCCTGATTAAACACATTCGTGATATCCCAGAAGACCATAATGCTTTGCGCGAACGTGACATCCGGTTTAACCGAAAGTAGAAAAACCAATACTGATAGTGTTATGACGACCGCTTTTTGTTTGACTAAAGATGCATTATTTTCAAGATTTTACATTAAAGTCAACAACGGGAATACTTTTAAGCAAATAGTTATTATGGAAATAAAATAATACCGACCAGTGAGTTTATTTTCTTACTTTTATCCTTGCAATAATCACCAAGAGCTCCGGGAAAAACAAATGCAGGATTATTGTTACTGATGACTAAATCCTGACATCGCTCAATTTATACCCGCCGTTTAGAATTATTTGGAAAATCTATATTTTCACTCTATGAGATTATAGAATATATATTTAAATACCCGATATAATTTTCAGTAAATACCCTTTATAAACAGACGTTCCTATATTAAGCAGAAGATTAATAGGCCTACACTATAAGCCAGTGACTGGCATTTTTGTTGACAAGACAGCAATTGAAAATTTAAAAATAAACACACAATCTAACATGGTATTAGAGAATTTCATCTCACTGATTGATTGATTGATTTGCAAACACGATGCACAGCATAAAAAGTACATTATGTTCTACTCAATGTGATAGGGTCGAGATTGATGGTTTGTTGATAGTTGACAGTTATAAATATACCTGAATAAGCAACAAAGTGTACAAAGACCTGTCAGCTGCACTGTTACCCAGTGTATCAGTCAGTAACCCGGGGTAAAGTGCTCTGTCACATGGAGAGTATATGGGAATATTGGTCAGTGACCTGTAAGCTACACCTTACGTCAGTGTATCAGTCAGTAACCCAGGGTAGAGCGGCCTGTCACCTAAAGTGGAAACCGGAATATCAGTCGAAGACAAAGTATACAAAGACCTGTCATCTACACTGTACCCAAAAGTATCAGTCTGTAATCAGTCTGTAACTAAGGATATAGCAGCCTCTCCCCTGGACCAGAATGTCGGTCAGCGACAAAGTATAATAAGAGCTGTAAGCTACACTGTACTCAGGTACAGCCGCCTGTCACCTGGAGTATATACCCGAATACCGGTCAGTGACAATGTATACGAATACCTGTCAGCTACACTGTTACCCAGTATATTAGTCTGTAACCTGGGGTATAGTGGCCTGTCACCTGGAGTGTATACCGGAATATCAGTCAGCGACAAAGTATATGAAGACCTGTAAGCTACACTGCTCCGCGGTATATCAGTCAGTAGCCCGGTGTATAGCGGCCTGTCACCTAAAGTGTAAACCAGCGAATATCGGTCAGCGACAAAATATACTAAGAAACATTCCGGGTGACAGACTGTTATATCTCGGGTTACTGACTGATACACCGGGGAACAGTGTAGCTGACAGGTCTTCGTATACTTAGTCGCTGACCGATATTCCGGTAGATCTATACACTCCAAGTGTACACCCCAGGTTACTGACTGATACATCGGAGTACATTGTAGCTGGCAGCTCTTCATATACTTTGTCACTGACTGATATTCGGTGTACACTTCAAGTGATAGGCCATTATACCCTGGGTTACGGACTGATATACCCGGTAACAGTGTAGCGGACACTGGTCTTCGTATACTTTGTCGCTGACAGATATTCGGGTATACAATACAGGTGACAGGCCACTCTTCCCCGCGTTACTGACTGACACAGGGGTACAGTGTAGCTGACAGGTCTTCATATACTTATTTGCTGACTGATATTCTGATATACACTCCAAGTATCAGGGTGGGTGGGGGGAGGGGGGGGGGCTATACCCCGAGTTACAGACTGATACACAGTGTAGCTTACAGGTCTTAGTATACTCTGTTACTGACTGATATTTTGGTATACGCTCCAAGTGACAGGCTGCTATACCTGGGTTACAGACTTATACTGGGGTACAGTTTATCTAACAGGTCTTAGTCGCTTAGTCTTTGTCTCTGACCGATATTCACTGGTTTACACCTTAGGAGACAGGCCGCTATACACCAGGTTACTACTCCTTCCGCTGATTCAAGAACGGCAGTTGTCAGTTTCTGGCGAAAGAATGTGCACAATACTGGTTAACCGCTTAGAGGACTAAGCCTGCCCAGTAAACGTGTGGTTAGGTAAACTGACCGCGCTCGCCATGACCCCATTGGGTTGACTGGGCCGTAAAACCTCAACACAAACAAACACCAGGTTACTGACTGATATACCGGGGAGCAGTGTAGCTTACAGGTCTTCTATACTTTGTCGCTGACCGATATTCCGGTATAATCTCCAAGTGTCAGGCCACTACACCCCAGGTTACAGACTTCTATACTGGGTAACATTGTAGCTGACCGGTATTCGTATACTTGTCGCTGACAGGTATTCGGGTGTGTACTCCAGGTGACAGGCAGCTATACCTGGTACAGTGTAGCTTTATTATACTTTGTCGCTGACCGACATTCTGGTGCAGGTGAGACTGCTATACTCTAAGTTACAGACTGATACTTTTGGGTACAGTGTAGCTGACAGGTCTTGTATACTTTTTCTCCGACTGATATTCCATTATACACTTTACGTGACAGGCCGCTATAACCTGGGTTACTGACTGATACACCGATGTATAGTGTAGCTTACAGGTCTTGGTTTGTCGCTGACCAATATTCCTGTATACTCTCCATGTGACAGACCACTATACCCCGGGTTACTGACTGATACACCGGGTAACAGTGTAGCTGACAGGTCTTTGTATACTTTGTTGCTTATTCAGGTATATTTATAGCTGCCAACTATCAACAAACCTTGACCATGTCACATTGAGTAGAACATAATGTTCTTTTTATGCTGCGCATCATGTTTGCAAATCAATTAATTAATCAATCAATCAATCAGTCAATCAGTCAGTGATATGAAGTTCTCTTATACCATGTTAGATTGTGTTTTATTTTTAAAAATTCAATTGCTGTTTTGTCAACAAAAAATGCCAGTCACTGGCTTATAGTGTAATTTTCTGCTTAATATACATGTATGAACGTCTGTTTATAAAGGGTAAAGTTTACTGAAACTTATATCGGGGATTTAAATATTTATTCTATTATCTCATAGAGTGAAAATATAGACTTTCCAAATAATTCTAAACGGCGGGTATAAATTGAGTGATGTCGGGATTTAGTCATCAGTAACAATAATCTTGCACTTGTTTCTCCCGGAGCTCCCGGTGATTATTGCAAGGATAAAAGTAAGAAAATAAACCCACTGGTCGGTATTATTTTATCCCCATCTAAACTATTTGCTTAAAAGTATTCCCATTGTTGATTTTAATGTAAAATCTTGAAAATAATTCATCTTAAGTCAAACAAACAGCGGTTATCATAGCACTACCAGTATTGATTTTTCTACTTTCGGTTAAACCGGATGCAACGTTGCGCGCAAGGCATTATGGTCTTCTGGGATAAAGCGAATGACTGTTCACTACTACGGGGCACGTGAACGTGTGCGACCTAACGTCTGAAATCTTTTCAATTTGTTTCCGTCTGTCAGAAGCAGCGGGATCCATCTTGCACACACTTAATTCTGGACTGTTTCGATCGCAGTAGTGGACTGTAGAGTATACGGAGGACTGGAACTGCCCCAGTACCAGTCCTACATATGGATACAGTACATTACTGACCATGTACCAGTTCCAGTTCTGTTGACACCGTACACTACTGTCATATTACCAGTCCTACAGATAATACCCGGTCCACTTCTGTCCTAGTACCAGTCTTATTGATATGATACAGTCCACCAATGCCAAGTACCAGTCATATTGATACGACGACACAGCCCTCTTCTGTTACAGTACTATTTCTACTGATATGATACAGTCTACCGCTGCAAAGTACCAGTCCTACTGATACGACAACCAACTTCTGTCCTAGTGCGAGTCCTACTGATCTGATACAGTCAACTGCTATCTAAATACCAGAACTATTGATACGATAGTCCACCACTGCCCCATTATCAGTCCTACTGATACCCTCCAGTCCACTTCTATTTATCAGTAGTATTTAGCTCCCCGAGATGCGACACAGTACACCACTGCCCCAGTTCTATTCCTACATATATGTATACGATACGGTACATTTCTGCTCCAGCATCAGTTCTATTGATATGACACAGTACACGGCTCTCCCTTTGCTAAAAAAGGTAAGAGAAAGCTTGTTGATACTACACAGTCCATAACTGTCCCAGTATCTGTCTTACTGATATGATACATTCCATCAGTACCCCAGTACCAGTCAAACTGATACGACACAGTCAACTATTATTCCAGTACTAGTCCTATTGATATGATACAATCTACCGCTGCCCCCAGATCAAGTCATATTGATTCGACTAAGTTCACTACTGCCCCATTCCAGTCCTACCTATACGATAAAGTACAGATCTACCCCCAGGATCAGTTCTATTGATATGACACAGTACAGAACTGTCCCATTGTCAGCCTTACTGACACTACACAGTCCACAATTCTCCAAGCTTCAATCTTATTGACATCATACAGTCCACCTATACCCCAGTACCAGTCTTACTGATACGACACAGACTACTATTCCCGTACCAGTCCTATTGATACAAGACAGTCGACCTGTCCCACTACGAGTTTGTCACGTCCCTGTTTTATCTTGAATATATTTTTACATGTACATAGTATAAAAAGAAGTTTGTATCGATTTTTTTTTATTAACCAGGTTAGATTAATGCATTTGTAACTGGAGCGCTGATTATGATGACAGTTTTACTTTTTAAGCAAGTAGGTACACTTCAGCTTTCAAGTTACGGTATTACGGTAAGCACGAGATAGTTATGCTGAGGGTGTATTTGATTATTTACGTCTATATACTTGAGCGGTTACCAGAACACTATATATTCCGAGTGAACCTAGGTTTGGTGATCAATATCTTCACTGTTCTGGGATTGATTTTCGTCTCAAGGCTATCTTTTGAAAGGGGAGACAATTTTCTGTCGTAATTTTGCAGTTTTGTAGCGTTCCGAGAGAAAAATGTTTTTTGCTTCATAGTTTTAGCAGTTACTGTGTGAAACTTTGCACCGTTCGGACAATCGAACAGGTTATTTTAAATCTTGACTATCACGGTATTCTTGTGAATATTATTTTTAGATCTTGAATTTCACGGATTACTTGTGGACACAATGTTTCAAAACGTGCCACATTACTATAAAAGTTCCCTGGTTGAACAGAACGATACACACTACAAATTCATTTCATCGAAGACTGATCCTTGTCTTCCTTTTTCTAATCTTCATGTTGTGTTATATCTGGGGAATCTGACCATGGTAAGTCAATAATTTATTTTAATTTTATTCTTGCAATATTCTTGCTCGTCTTTACCGCAGCTAAAATTCGAGTAGGTAAATTTATTGCTTTACTACGTTGCGATTTTATGTATCATTCGTACTTACAAACCCGGCATGATAAGTAGATAGACCCTGATCAGATGTGTATACTTTGGTTATATGTGTAGACCCTGATCAGACGAATAAGCCGTGTCGGGTGTGTAAACTATAAACCGAATAGGGAGGTTAAGTTTGATCGAATCTATGGATCCTGATCAGTCTGGTGAGTCTGATAGGTTCTGTAGACCCTGATCAGAATGCAATCATTAATATTTTTATTTGAATAAGATAAATGGATCGGCGCAATGATAGCACTACCGTACTTTGATATTACATATTCTCATCTGACATGTACATACCAGACATATACGCTTAAATGTAAGACACAGTTAGGCGTTATGTTGTTATGTTAACCGCACACACCGTACATATACGCGTAAAAGTACGCTACCGTTAGGCGTTATGTTAACTGCATACACATTCATTAATTAACGCGATTTACACAAATGACATAGACTATATTCACCTTGAACACATATACAGAGGTCGTTTTTATTTTAATCACAAGTCTGTTTACTAGAATATTTTATGGTAAAATGGCTCAAGCAGCGAGGAGTCATGTTTGAGGCTATGACGATGGCATGTTGATATTGTACCCAATGATTACGTGGGGACGATGTGTGATCGTGTAATCATTGTGGTATAATGGCAGTTATAATTTATTTTAGCCTTTAACGTTCTAAAGGGATTCTTACAGTGGAAGGCGCATGGGTTCTTCCTGTAAGAATGTGTAATCGTCGAGATGCCATTCCTCCGATTAGTTAATACGGATGTCAGATATATTCTGACTGTGTGTCTGCCTGTGTTAGATTTTTGTACAATATTATATGTCATTAACAGCGTCCATGTGATTTCAGGATCTGATTTTGCTATATAATAATCAATTGCAACGGACTTGTCGCATTTACCACATATGTGGTTTTAGGATCTGATTTTGCTATATAATAATCAATTGCAACGGACTTGTCGCATTTATAATATTTGGCGTGCACACTCTGTATACCTAGTGGAAATTAATAAGGAAATATCTTGTCATGTTTGATATCGAGAGTTCTAGGACATGATACTTATTTTCAGGTCCAGTATCCGTATCCGTATCCGTTTATGTATCTGTTTCACCACTGTTATCGTCACTATGATTGACCATCAAATGTTTTCCGGCAAGTTTTGTTCAAAGTTCTATAGAAACAAGTGTTAGTGATAACCGGAAATATCATGTAGGATACATCCGTGGACAAGTTACGTAATTACTTCAAATTTATATTATATTTAATTATGGAAATACAATTAAATAGTTTTTTCAGATTATGAAGTTTAACAGTACCTGTGGATTATGGGAGCTTCGGAACATAGAAATTGGAACATGGAAATTTGAACTTTAATTATAGTTTTTTTTGTTTTTTTTTTTGTTTTTTTTTGAGCTTTTTAAATACATGCTTGTTTTTATTTTACAAAGTGTTGTGTTTATCCCCTGATTGCTTGTGATTGCGTCTAGTCCATCATCACCGTGCCCAACGCTCGTCCGATCACGTGACAGAGTTCTTATGATACCCTATATACCACTACTTCTCTAGTACCAGATCTACTGATAGAACATAGTCCACTACTGCCAGAGTACCAGTTATATTAATAACATACATTCTACCCCTGTACCAGTCTTACTGATACCTTACAGTCAACAACTGCCCCTACCAGTCCTATTGCTACTGCTCCAGTAACCATATAGTAAATTACTGCCTCAGTACCAGTCCTATTAATACGACACAGTACACTTATGTCCCATTATCAGTCCTACTGATATTACAGTCTACTACTGTCCCAGTCCTACTGATATTACACAGTCTACTACTGTCCCAGTACCAGTCTTACTGACATGGTACAGTCCACCAATGTTCCAGCACCAGTCCTACCGAAACAGTCCACTACATATGTACTTCCCAGTACTAGTCCTAATGATGTAATAAAGACCACCACTGCCCATTAGTACTCGTACGGATACAACACAGCCCGCGTGTATCCCAGTGTATCCGACTGATATGTTATCGTCTGCTACTGCCCCAGCACCAGACCCATATATACGATACAGTCGACTACTGCTACAGTACCAGTCCTATTGATACGTCATAGTCCACTATTGCCCCGGTACCGATCCCACTGATACCCTACAGTCCACCTCAGTCCCAGCACCAGTCTTATTGATATCCTAAAGTCCACTACTAACCCAGGACCAATCCTGTTGACACCCTACAGTCCACTGCTGTCCCAGTACCAATCCTATTAATTAACACAATACAGTCCACTACTGCCCTAATAGGAGCTCTACTGATACCCTATAGACCATTACTGTCCCAGTATCATTCCTACTGATACGACACAGCCCACTTCTGCCCAAGTACCAATCCTACCGATATGCTACAGTATACTTCTGTCCCAGTATCAGTCCTACTGATACCCAACAGTCCACTATTGACCCATTCCCAACCCTACTGATACGATACTGTCCATCACTGCCCTAGTACCGTCCATCACTGCCCTAGTACCATATAGACCATTACTGTCCCAGTATCATTCCTACTGATACGACACGACCCACTTCTGCCCAAGTACCAATCCTACCGATATGCTACAGTATACTTCTGTCCCAGTATCAGTCCTACTGATACCCAACAGTCCACTATTGACCCATTCCCAACCCTACTGATACGATACTGTCCATCACTGCCCTAGTACCAGTCCTGCTGATATGATAGTCCAAGTAGCAACTCTATGGATACGCTATGGTCCAGTAATGTCCTAGTACCGGTCCTAGTGATAGTCCACTACTGCCCCTGTACCAGTTTTACTGATAAGATATAGTCTGCTGCCATAATACCAGTCCTACTGATAGAATGCTAAGACTTGTACTGTGTCTATAGTGAACTGTAGAAAAAACGGAGGACTGGTCTCTTAGTCTGCAACGGACTGTAGAGTATAATGAGGAGTGGTACTGGGTCTGTACTTGATTACAGGGTATACGGTGGCTGTAGAGTATATGGAGGACAGGTATTTGGTCTATAGTGGTCTGTTGAGAATAAGGAAGACATACTGGATCTGTGCTGGACTGCAGAGTATAGGGAGGACTTGTACTGGATCTGGTGGACAGTATATTATACAGAGGACTGGTATTGGGTCTTTAGTTGACTGTACAGATTGCGGAGGACTTGAGCCTATTCTGTAGTGGACTTGTAGAGTATACGAAGGACTGTAACTGTGTCTCTAGTGGATTGTTAAGTATGAGGAGGACTGGAACTTGGACTGCAATGGCCTGTAGAGTATACGGAGAACCGGTACTGAGTGTAGATGACTACAGAGTATACGGAGGACAGGAACTGGGACTGTAGTGGATTGTAGACTATACGGAGCACTGAAACGTGGACTGTAAGGGACTGTAGAGTATACGGAGGAGCGGCACTGAGTGTAGATGACTATAGAGTATACGGAGGACAGGAACTGGGACTGTAGTGGATTGTAGAATATACGGAGCACTGAAACGTGGACTGTAAGGGACTGTAGAGTATACGGAGGACCGGTACCCAGTCTGTAGATGACCATAGAGTGTACGAAGGACTGAAACTGTAGTGGATTGTAGAGTATACGGAGGGATGGTACTGGGTCTGTAGTGGATTGTTGAGTATACGGAGAACCGGTAGTGAGTCTGTAGTGGATTGTTGAGTATACGGAGAACCGGTAGTGAGTCTGTAGTGGATTGTAGAGTATACGGAGGACTGGAAGGTGTGTCTGTGGTGGACTGTAGAGTATACGGAGGACTGGTACTGGGTCTGTAGTGGACTGAAGAGCATACGGAGGACTGGTACTGGGTCTGTAGTGGACTTAAGAGTATACGGAGGACTAGTACTGGGTCTGTAGTTGATTGTAGAGTATACAGAGCACTGGAACTGCAATTGACTGTATTATATACGGAGGACTGGATACTGGTCTGTAGTGGACTGTAGAGTATACGGAGGACTGATATTGGGTCTGTAGTGGACCTTAGAATACACGGAGGACTGTTTCGATCGCTGTAGTGGACTAGAGTATACGGAGGACTGGAACTGGGTCTGTAGTGGATTGTAGAGTATACGGAGCACTGGTACTGTAGTTGACTGTAGAATATACGGAGGACTGGAACCTGCTCTGTAGTGGACTATAGAGTGTACGGAAGACTGGCACTGGGTCTGTAGTGGGTTGTAGAGTGTATGGAAAACTGGTACTGGGTCTGTAGTGGACAGTGGATTATAAGGAAGACTGGTACTAGGTCTGTAGGGGACTGTAGAGTATACGGAGGACTGGCACTGGGTCTGTAGTGGACTGAACAGTATACGCAGGACTGTTTCTGGGTATATATTGGACTTTAGATATTACGTAGGACTGGTACTGGGTCTCTAGTGGAGTATACAGATGACTGATACTGGGTCTGTTGTTGACTGCAACGCAGGACTAGTACTGAGTCTGTACTGGCTGTAGAGCATATGTAGGTCTGGTGCTGGGTATTTAGAGAACTGTAGTGTATACGGAAGACTAGTATCTTGATTGTAGTGGAGTGTAAAGTAAAGTATTCGGAAGACTGGTGCTGTGTTTGTATTTACGGAGGAATTGCACTGGGTCAATAGTGGAATGTAGAGTATATAGAGAAGTGTTGCTGGGTTTGTAGTGGACTGTAGAGCTCTCAAGTGACCGCTTAAGAATTTATCAAAATCACTCAGTTCATTTGTTCATTTAATATTTTCAATACCCCAGATTCAGGGACTTTAGCAGAGATTTTACCATAAATTTGTTCCCGCAGTGCAGGGCGTTTACCAGGGCTTTGCATTTGAAAATATGAAAGCCTCACTTTTCCTCGTTCTCGTCCGGCCGGATGTTCCAAATGAATGGTGTATTAGCTATTTATTTTTTATAGTTTGATTTTGTAATATTCCCATTCTCATGATTCTTGTATGGATTTGACAGACATAATAAGTAAATTGTCATCTTCTTGTTTTGTCTTTACAATCCATTTTAATTGTTTTTGCCAAAAATAACTTGATTGGACTTGCTTTGCTTTTGGAATAATAATATTTCCTATAAGTACAAATGTCGGCAAACAGATCAAGCTCAGACTGTTATAGAAGAGATGACAAGTTTAGTGTAATTTCATTATGAGAGAGAGAGAGAGAGAGAGAGAGAGAGAGAGAGAGAGAGAGAGACTTGGATAATAGTTGTAGTAACTGCTCAGATTTTTTGGTTGACATGTGCGACCAAAATCTCAAAAACATGACTCATTTTTATAATCCAGAACATGTTTTACATTTTAGACCGTACCTACGAGTGTCATTCAATATATAATGCAACCTAATAAATAATTTCCGTAATAAATATTTTAAAATGTTACCGTCCTACATTCCTACAAAGGAATATCCATTGTGGTCAGTGACAGACTTCCACCTCTTTGGCAGGCCATCTATACCCGTAGCTAGGTAACTGTTCTCAAGTACCCTCACCCTCACGGCCACGGCGGATTCAAGCTCCTCTAAATCATAATAACAAATACCCATCATATCTTCCTTTAGTTTGGGGAAAAGGTCAAAATCGCAGGGACTTATGTCCGGGGAATAAGCGGAGTGGTCCAACGTTTCCCACTCGTACCGCCCTTGCAATGACGTCACCCCAATCGCGCCGTAATCCTTCTATCAGATTTCAACAAGTGAACCTTTTTAACTGTTCAGTATTATAACTGTCCGTAGCCGTCAGTTCTACCTGCTCGGTGGGCATCTTGAACGCATTCCCTGCTATTCTTGAACTATTCACCCATCTTGTAACTTGATAATATGATAGAGCATATATGCCGCAAGCTTCCTGTAATGCACTAAATATTTCCTTTGCTGTTTTATTACACTGACATTCAATTTTTATGTAACTACGCTGATCCTGAGACGTGACCGCGACCATGACGCTTACAGCAACGTCATATAACGTCATGGTATGATGACGTCATTACAAAAGCCGTCGCGACGTTACGTGCTAATTGCATTTGTATTGAAGTATCTACATGTCAATTTTGAAAGTGATTGATTCCGTACTTAAGAAATTATTAGGTAAGTTGCATTTAAAACTGAATGACCCTCGTATATTTATAGTTTTTGTCGCAAAGCCCATCCCATATTTGCGCACATGCCTCATATAGGCAGATGAACCCTGAGAGAGAGAGAGAGAGAGAGAGAGAGAGAGACAGACAGACAGACAGACACAAAGAGAGCATCTTATTCGCATCTTTTCGCTTTTCTATTTACAATTCATAGTTTTCACCCATAGCACTTGAAGTATGTGTGGTCATGGTATCCAAGTCATAATCCAAACATAAATCCGTAAACGAATGACGAATCAGAATGTTCAGACCAACAGACATGGACCCCAGAAAAAAGGTATAATCAGGCGTCCGCGGATAGTAAGCATTACTTGGTAAGCAAGCTTCGTCCACCATGCCCATAGACCTGAACGAAGCAGTTGAATCGATAGGTTTCACCTCTGTGCCAAGGTAAAGACAAAGAAATCACCTCAAAGAGGGCAATACATTGGATTTGCTTTTATGTGCGTACATGTGTGCATTTCTATGCATTCAGTAGTTTCTAAGTAAATGTATATTGTTCAGAGAAGTAGCTGAGCTATCCAAATTAGGCGTACAAACAAATTCCCTTCTAAACATTTTAAAGCAGTGTTTTCTACCTCTTGAAGAACATTTCCTCTTGAAGGTTAGATGCCTATAAACAGTGAGACTTGAGACATCTAGACAGGTTTGCAAACCTGTTCAAATACAACGTTTTACAGTCAACAGGGATGCAACGCTAAGCAGTTTGACTGAGGCTATAAAACTATATTTTCTGAGTTAACTGAAGAATGATTACTGGGTTAACGTTCAGCGCTACAAACATAAAGTGTTTGCGCCATATAAGACAGTCATAGCGTTCCATAAGCGACGGACAAGTATCGCAACATGAACATCCCATTCGCGGACCTCCTATAAATGGGACACAGACAAACAGTGTAGACCCAGATCAGACGCCGCAGAACGCGGCGTCTGATCAGGATCCACCTGTTTGCATTAAATTAAAAAATTTCTACGAAACATGATAATAAAAACTAACCAGACATTCCATATATAGGAAATGAATTTGTCCAAAGACTTAAGGTAGAAGAGTCCACTCGGAATAAATGGGTTAACCTTCATAGTTGTGATGCATGTAATTGTTATGTAATTGATAAAGCGTGGCGTTATTGCGACCTATAACCTAAAATTTATATTAGATATGCAAAGTGCAATTCACACACACACACACGCACACACACACAAAGTACATTATAAGTATAAGCAGTTGGCAAGTAAAGTTATTGATTAACTTACAATTACATCAATTTCTAGACCACATTTACAAAGCGCAAGAAATTATAAAACTCTCACCTAGGCGGAAGACGCCGTTGCATTTTGTGTTAAAATCAACGACCATACATATTTATCAGGATGATTTGTATATATAAACAATGATGCCCACTGCAGATATTGATTTTTCCAACTTAGTCGTTTTTCCCATTTAGTCGTTTTTTCAACTTAAGCGCTTGATATACGTTTTCCAAGATAGTCGTTTTTTTTCCCACTTAAGCGTATTTCCAACTTAGTCTCTTCACATACGTTTACGCTAAGTTGGATCTTTCTAATAGTTATACGGCTCTGTATTGGTGTTTTTACTATATGAGAATACCTTCAGAAAACTTTAACTACCTTCGGATATGTGCACCAAGCGACGAGTTAAATCCGCGCAATTTGATCAGAGTCTTCGTTGTCCGCATGATGAAACACTGCATCCTTGGCTATCCAAAACTGTGCTCGGGAAGATTCTGATCAGACTGCATGAATGTGCAGGCTGATCGGAATCTTTGCTGGGCGCACATGTCCGAATATACGTTTTTTGACGCTGCGGCCCATGTGCAGTGCAATTATAATGCAACCTTTCTACAACAAACACCATTGGGAAACCACAAAATTGGCTGCAGTAAAGAGATGTAGAGGCAAACTACAGTTGACTCTCGTTATCTCGACTTCGCTTATCTCGAACAACCGCTCATCTCGAAGTGAAAATCTGGTCCCTGTTTAAACATGGAAATCTAACAACAGGTAACAAAATATTGTGGAAAAGAGGAAAAATTGCTCCTTAGGAGCAATTTCTCCTCTTTACCACAACATTCTCAATATATCTCTAACTTCAGGAGTGACATTACATAATAATTTGTGAAATGTGGTTGTTTGATTTATTTTTCCTCAGTTCTGTACATCTGATAAGCCGAGGTACGGATATATCTCAAAGTATTTCAGAGAGTCCCCTTGACTTCGAGATGACGGGAGTCGACTGTATATAGTAAAAATGCTCTTTTGGACTTCTTCAGTAGTTGTTGTAAGGATGTAATTGTTGATGACAGGTGACGTTTAAGGAGTTCCATTCCTTTGATTTTTAGTATTCAACGTTGTATTTCTGTTTGGGGCCTTATCAAATGACATAGATGGAATTGGAATAACAACAAATTCTGCTCATTTGATAGTTTGCAAACACATAACATTTCTGAATTTTTACAAAAAAAAAAAAAAAAAAAAAATATAGATAAGAGAAAAGTCCAGGGAGTGCCACAATCACAAACCGCAGCCCTTCCCAGACACCAAGAGGAAGAAGAAACCGACAAATCCAAACAAGCACAAATCTAACAAACGTACGAAAAACACTAAGATTAGCTCTCTCTTCCCCAAGCGAGGTAATCGCAATGCTAAAAGGACTGAAAAACACAAGAACAAAATGACAGAAGGTAAGACATAAAACACAAATTAACTGAAATACTTTGATTTAATGACATTATTCATTGCCCATGAAAATACTTAACAGAACTGATTCCATGTTTCCTCCAATATTGTTCGAGGTAAGACGTAAGTAGTTGCGGTCATGGTACCTAAGCCGTAATCCAAACTCATAAATCCATAAACGAATGACGAATCAGAATGTTCAGACCCCAGAATAAAGGGTGTAATCAGGTAACTAATACTTTCATATAAATGATGATAATTAATTAGTACTTACCTAGAACGCCTATAGGAAACCAGCACATGAAGTCAGTCAATGCCACCAGTAACAAGTTTCTAGCCACTCGCAGATCATTTCTCCGATAAGACGTACACGCCTGAATACGTTCATTGGCACTCGTGATGGTGTTGTAAATCAACCATTGACCGAAAGCGACAGCCAGAAATGTGACAAAATTGAAACCAATAAATACACACACTGAGTATACCCAGCCAGGAGGACGATCTCGGGTCAAGGGTAATGCTAGACAAACACCAGTTTTTGAATAAAATGCTTCTTTGAAAACCGACGTTATTACAAGAGGCATAATTGCAATAACACCCACAAAGATCCATACACAACAAGAGCAAAGAATTGACATTTTCGTTGAAAAACGAATTTGTCCAAATGGATACTTAATAACAAAGATTCTGTCAATGGTAACCAGACAAATAAACAAAACCGACGCTTCGCTGGATATCGTGGAAAGAACACCAGCCATTTGGCACCAAAAACTGCTTCTCCAAGCTTCATCGTTATAAATGTAAATGCCCCTTAATGCTACATCAGCGCTTGCAATTGTTATAAGATAAATTCCCATAAGGAAATCAGCAATTGCAAGATTAGATACAAAAATTCCATGACCGATACGGAGTCTTTCTCTGTCGAATATAAAACGGTAGATAACAGACACAGCATTACCAACCAGTGAAAATAATCCAATTACCCAAAGAAGTGATCTTAATACAGCATTACGCATCAGATCTTCACAGGAAGAAAATTCGTCTTTGTTGGGGTAGCAGTCTTCTTCTGGAAAATTTGCAGGCTTGATACAACAAAATTTGTATGCCTTTGTAAAAAGTTTATTTGAAACATGCAATCCAGTAAACATACCTTTGTCAAATGATAGTATCTCAGTTTCATTGAGGTACATGACTGAAACTGACAAGTCTTGGAAAGCTCCACTATCAATCAAATGAATTAAGTTATGGGAGATGTCAACAGTTTCAAAATTAAGCCCCTGAAAAGCATGCTTAGAGATATGTCTTATGCGAACGTGTGTTAATCTGAAATCCTTTAAAGATTGCAAACCTTCAAAGGAGTTTGCTTCAATAACGTGTATTTCGGTATTACCATCCAACAGCAAGTTTGTAAGCCTCTTTAGGTTGACAAACATTCCAGTCTTCATTACTTGCAAATTGTTGAATCTTAAATCCAAGAATAAAAGGTTTCTCATTGTACGCAAGAATACCTCTGAAATATCTAACATACCACAAAAGGACATATTCAGTAAACTAACGTAAGTCAGATTTCCATGGTACTGGTCTATAAATGTTTTCAGGCGGTTATTTGAACTGATATCAAGCAGCTTTGTGTTTTCTGAAAAGGTAAAGTTGTCCATTCCAGTCATTCTACAGTCAGCAGCCAATCCCGTGCATTTACAGCCAGGTGGACAGCTGAAAAGGAGTAAAAAATATAGGTAAAAGAGATTTTTTTCCGTACGAAAATGTGGCATAATGCCGTCAAACGTACTTCGCTAAAATTGAAATTACAAATTGCTTCAATTTAAATGTTCAGTTAATGGGTATGACAGAACTGGCGACGAGTGTCTCTGATATGAAATATCTTAACACACCAAGTATTTTGATACATATTTGAAAAAAAGTAAGAAAAGCCCAGGGAGTCCCACAGTCACAAGCACCACCCTTCCCAGACACCAAGAGGAAGAGGAAACAGACAAAACTAAACAAGCGTAAATCGAACAAACGTACGAAAAGCACTAAGATTAGCTCTCTCTTCCCCTAGCGAGGTACTCCCAATGCTCAAAAGACTGAAAAACACAAGAACAAAATAACACCAGGCAAAACTTAAACAAATCGCCTCGTAGAATAAACCACAAAGCAACAAAGAGTAAGACTAACACCGGGACCAGCGCCTTAGAAGTCGGCAAAGATCTTAGAGTATAAACGACGATTAACTCTTTCATCCCTGAGTTTCTGAAGTGGGCTCTGCCATCCTTGAATTTGGACTTGTTCACTGATGCAAATAGGGGTTTCAGTTTTGAATCATAAACAGACTGGCAAACAGTGTAGATCCTGATAAGATGTAGATCCTGATCTGACTTTGCACTGTTAGCACATGTATGGTTTGGACTGCCGGGCTGAAAAAGTTGAATAGTTCCCTCTTGAATTTCCCGACGAAGGGACCGACAGCAGATTCAGTGACGGCTTAACCATAAACTTTTTCTAAAGTGTTTGGTCCGGATCTCATCGTAGGAATTTTGTGATGCAGCGCTAATCTGAGAAAACCGTGTGATTCGGTCATATAGTCATTTCATTCCCGTCAGGGTGCGTAGCAAAAAATCAAATGCACTATTGGAAAAAAACTTTTAACTGTTTTACTGATAGCCTAGTAATAAGTGGAAGTAAGGAGTTCTGCTTTATATGCATTGTTGCAGTATTCATGTCTTAAGAATGAGGCATACAAGGTTTTGTTTGCGAGCAGCTGCTGAAGCTCAGCAAGGTCTGTTAGACAAAATGGGTGCCTGCTCCAATATAACACCTTCGCACCTTTCATAGCACCTCAAATTCATCTGCGACACTCTCTGCACAAATCTGCACAATCTGGTGCACTGTCAGTGTCCAGTCGCTTCTCACACGCGCTGATTATGTTATTTTTTCAGCACATCTTTCTCATTGTAATAAGATGAAAATGACTGGAAGGCGCATTCCTCTCGAAGTAAGGGTCCGCATAATCGACTTTTTCGAAAATGGGGCCATCGCAAAACAAATATTGACATAGGACAGTCTGAACACTGACGACCTACCCAGGTGTTTTGAAGGCAGATAAGTTCTTTGTGACATTGTTTAATTCTTATAAGTTTTCGTTTTGCAGTTTCATGCTTTAAAGAATGAAATACAGCGAAACAATGATGGATTCATTGCTTGGTTCTGTTTTGTCTCATTTGGACTGCGCATCTGCGGTCGATTTCTCAAACTGCTTACAAAGGGGCGAAAGTACAATTTTTGAACAGGTACCCCTTCAGTCTATCAGACCTTTCTGAACTTCAGTAGCTGCTCGTACCAAAACGTTTCCTGTGCCTCATTCTTAAGACATGAATCCAAGCACATGAATTAAAATTCTCTACTTTCATTTATTATCAAGAAATCAGTAAAGCCATAAACAGTTGCAATACTTTTTTAGAATAGTACAGGTGTTCATATAGCAAATATTCAGTTTTTAAGTATTTTAACTAGACTGCGTATTTTGACTGTGGATCCAGACCTGCCTTATGTAGGTCTAATATGTTTATTTTCGAGGCGGTTGAATACGGACGAGACTTGGTTTTGCGGTCGTTCTGTCTGCAGGATCCGTGATATATCTTTGGTGACCAGATTCAAAATCATAACTTATATCATCTCCCACGGTGTTTTAAAAAGGGACACGCCTCATGTTTAGTGGATTAGTTGAAAAGTACGATATTTTGTTCCGTTAACAGGTTAAGATGACTATGTCCCAGTGACCTAGAAGAATGACCACATCGTGACGTAATAACTGCCATTGTCAAGACAAAATCTTTACCAGTATTTAAGAGAACTGAATGCACCTGATAGATTATCCGCCATTTTTAGGTAGACAAACATGTGACGCCCTGCCTGCTTTCCTGCACAACAAGTCCCTTCTAAAAGGGATTTACTCTAAAAGGAAACAATTTCATCCCTAACAGGGCTATAAATTACAATTTCGATTTCACCGAGGATAAGGACATATTCTATAGCAGGTGGATGTTTCTCCCGTAGTCTTGTGCCATCAAAAATAAATTTGATACTAGAAACATTTCACTACTATAGGTGTATTCAGAACCGTTATTTACACAGACAATAGGTGCGACAGATATCATTAAAGCGATAGTTTTCTATATTTTGTCTGTATTATTACAGTGAACCCTCGTTACAACGACAGCATTTGTTCCCAATAAACGTTGCTATTATAATGCATTTGCCGTTGTAAAGAATCGTTAATAGACAGAATGATAGGTAAAAAAAACTTGTTTTATTCTTATTTCTTCATTAAACATATATTGCGTGAAGATTTTATGCAATGTTTTTGCATAATTTCTCATTACCCGTCACCTCTTGAACGAAGGTTTCGTGACATTCAAATTGTCATAACGAATTTTGTCGTTGTATCGAGTGTCGGTATAAAGAGGGTTGACTGTATACTAATCAACTATGTCTAAGTACTTGAATAACGTTACTGTACACTTGTGACGACATCAGCGTTTGGCTAATGCGACGTCATTCAAAACCCAAAATGGCGTATTACAACGGTAAAAATGTCATTCGAGTTGAAGAAATAGAGGTAAATTCAGAATATATTTTTCTTTTGTGTTATAAGTGGTAAAGTTGTTATTGAGAACCTTGTACTTTTGCACAAGAAGCTGAAATGCATGTCCACAAAAATGGTAAATTAGACCATAGTCTAGTATCAAGAACAACCCGCAGCCTTTCTTGGATTCTGGAACATCCATCACTGTTACATCAAATCGGGCGCATTCAAGCGAAAATAGTGCATTCAATAATGCGCAAAATCCGCAGATTCAGATCATCCTGCGCAAGCGCAAAGTATCATCCAAGCCTCTGCTCTCTATTCATACACTCTGTAGTATTCAATGATTATGTTGGCGGACAATGAAGGCCAGTATCAGACTGCATAGATGCGCAGGCTGATCTGGGCCTTAGCTCTCCGCATATGCCCGAAGACACGTTTTTATATGGCGCGGTCCAAATATATACAACAGAGAAAACTACCATATTCGACCTAATTACCGCACATACCCCTATAAGCGCACAGTCAAGCAATTCCGTAGATTACAGTGAGTGTCTTTTTATCTACTTCTTTATAAAGGCCGATGCAATTCAAATGAGTACCCTGAACATATGTTTTAATAAAGAAAATCAGAACAAAATCGAATAAACATCACCAAATAAGGCCTTTGCTGATATTTGTTTTTTAGGGTATCCTTAGTAGGCAGTCATATTTTACCACAAGTTTTCCCAGTAATTTTGAAAAAAAAAAACTAAGCGCACAGTGCGGTAATTAAGTCCAATACGGTATGTTGATTTCTGTTTGTTATTAGAATGGACTTACTGTTATGAGGGTAATCAAACAGAAAATGCCACTGTCTGCATTCACTTATCAAGAACAGGATAACCTATGTGGCATTCATTCATCAAAAATGTAAAAAAAGAAAAGGAGAGCCACAATCGCAAGTCGCAGCTGTCATGTTTGTGGGCTTTGAGACACTCAGTGAAAACAAAACATCAGTTAGCTACACAACTTTATATATTGAAGACTACTCTATCGATACGTTAACACTACAGACTGATAGACTAGCCACAAATACTCTGCAGCAGCAAATGCCTGACACCAAGAGGAAGTTGTGACATACATAAGAGATTTTGTTGTAATAGAATGGTTATGTAGAGAAATGTGAGATAAATTTTTCCTTTCTCTACCTGAAGTTACAAAACCTTTCGTCATCTCCTTGTGGACACTGTCTATAACCGTCGCATAAATATTTTACGGCTAAACACACATTTGACTCCAAACATCGATATTCCGAGGCACATCGTTGCCTGTGGGTACCTAAAAAACGAGAACTACAGTCAATTTTCAATGGCTCGAATATCTTTACGAACATGCACATTTGTTCTAATCACTAATCAAAGATAGTTTGAGTCATTGAGAGTTAATCATAGTGCCAGGTCAGGTGGCAAATGGGGGTAATTTAGAGATGCCTTTCAATCTTATATAAAATGATCCCAGCAGGCACACAACGTTAAAAATGACGTCGTATCAACGTCGATGCGACGTGATCATGTCGCATCGACGTTGATACGACGTCATTTTGATATTGTGTGCCTGCTGGGATAGTATGTTGAGTGTACTCATTAGAGTGTACTCATAAGGCGATTTTAATAAATACACACAACATACATTTTCATAATAAAAGCATTCCCTGAGATATCCCTAAATATTTGTTTTCCTGAACTTTCGGAAGGATTTCCTACTGACGCAAAAATGAGTTCGAGTCAGCCGGGGTAAAGAGCCATTGGTGTTCGACACATTGAAGTTTTATTGTATTTGTAACATTTAAGGATAAAGATGGTGGCTGACAGGAATGTCCTTTTTGTAATATACGTTAACACACCTATGTAAAATATATAATTAACCTATAGCTCTAGACAGCTAACTGGAACGTGACAAGCGAAAAAGTGCCTTCAATAATGCGCAAAATTTGCAGATTCCAAATACTGGGTATGCGCAAAATATCATCCGGGTCTTTATTCTCCATTCATACATTCCGTGGTATCCAGTGATTCTGTTAGCTGACAGTGAATGCACTGATATAACTGTGTGGATGCGCAGGCTAATCTAGGCTTTCGCTGCCCGCATGTGCCCGAAGACACGTTTTCGCATTGTGCGGCCCAATTTGTAACCAAAAAATTCGATAGTTTTCTTATTTCCTCCTCAACAACATATGCTGTGACTACTCATTAGAAGCGCCTCTGTGAGGCGCTTCTAATGAGTAAGCACAACGTGTGCTGTTGTTATTTTTTGTGTGTGATGAAAAGTGAAATAACAAAAACGTTTTGTGTTGGTACCCTCTGTTCTAGAGCGATGTAAAAATATAATAAAAGTCTTTGGAAACAAAGAACACGTAAAATTTTACGAAAATCGGAGACTCGGTTTGATTGGGTCTTTTCACATGCAACACTGTAGTTTGCGAGGCTGCATACGCCCCCCACCCCCCTAGCGCCGGCTTAAGCGGTATTCGACTTTCAAAATAACCAGGATGGGCTCAATGATCCCAAAAGAAATAAAATATAACCTGCTCTATAATGATGTACGGGGAGACTTTTTATGGCCGCCACACGGCACAACACCAGCTACAGTAGAGTGATATAAAAGTCAAAAAGGATTGCCTTTGGAAACAAAGAACACACAAAATTCACAAATATCGGAGACTCGGTTTGACTGAGTCTCTTCATTTGTAACACTGTAGTTTGCGAGTCTGTATACGCCCCCCTAGTGCCGGCTTAAGCGGTATTCGACTTTCAAAATAACCAGGATGGGCTCAATGATCCCAAAGGAAATAAAATATAACGTGCACTGTGATGATGTACGGGGGAGACTTTTTACAGCCGCCACACGGCAAAACATCAGTTACAGTAGAGTAAAATAAAAGTCAAAAAGGATTGCCTTTGGAAACAAAAAACATACACAATTCACGAAAATCGGAGACGCGGTATGAGAAAGATACCCAGGAAATACTACAATTACGAAGCACAGGCTTCCCGAGGCACCAACAGAAGGAGATATGATGAACAAACAATGACAAAACCACCGACGCAAAATGTAGTTCTCCAGCAGAGAAACCAACCGCCATGGAATGGTCAGTAGAAAAAACAACTGGGTACAGGGGGGGGGGGAGGCAGGGGGGAGGCAGGGGGGAAGGGAGGGGGAGGGGCTTGAGCCATTTTAATACGCGAAACCTCAGCCTTTATTCCGATGCAGCTCCAAATCACAAGTATATGTTCGGTCCGCATTGGGGTCGTCTACCTCATCAATGAAACATTTCAGTGAAACATATATAATCACACTCACTGTGATAAAACAAAGCAAAGTGCTCAATGGCGACCTTAAGCTAGAACACGTAAAAACCACAAATAGGACCACGAAACTATAAGTATTCTTAGTTATTTATCAAACTTGCTTAAAATTTGTTATTTATCTGTGTAAACATAATTCAAGGCATGAGGCACTTTAGAAAACTATCGCACATCACATAACGTGCGATGAGTGTGCACATGCCATACGAAAACGTAACAAATGCGTTACATATGCCTACAGTTGTACGCATACGTAACTGTTACACATATGTACGCGTGTCATATGTCGAATTTTACACATGTGCAAATAATACGAACCTTCACATCTTACAAAAGTGAAAATCGATGCAGTTGGATTATGTAGATCAAATGCGGCGACTAATCAGGATCTACACTGTTTGTCTCTCGTTTTATTCCATATCCCTCTGAATAGTGTATAAATACCGATCAAATATTATGGTTGCAATATGACGCCTTATCTGGATCTACATTGCTCTCAGGTCAAATATGATGTTTTTTTCTTTATGACACGTTTCATATACGAGCGAATGTCAGAACACGAGATCCATGTATCCATAATGTCGGTTAAAGTGTACCAGTAACAACATTTATACCAAACACGGACACGGATACATAGATAAGAACCTTCAGTTGCGATTCGCATGAAGGTCTTAATATATACTTACATGAGGTCATTACGAAAACACGCCTATTCAAATATATAGAAAATTTCACCTCCAAAAACTGAAAATTTTCAGATAAAAAAACTCGGATATTTTTCATATATCTGCTCAAAACATAGATTGTGGGTACTCGTTAGAACCGCCTCGGCGAGGCGGTTCTAACGAGTACCCACAATCTATGTTTTCGAGCAAAAATAAGAAAAATAATGTATACCCCTGTAAACCCCAGTTTTACTATATAAAAGTGGGGTTTAAGGGGGTCAAAATTATATAGGCGTGTTTTCGTGATGAAAAAGAAATTATCACACTTCAAAGGTGAAATTTCAGTTATAGTGTATTGGCAACGTAGATTTTATTTACCTGGGAAACCATGTAAATCAAATGATAGCGACATCTTTGAATACTTGCTTAATATATACCTAACAATGTCTAATATCTCGCTAACGATGCTTAATACATATCCGAAAATGTTTAATATATATCTAAAAGAAGGTATACATGTTACAAATTACATTAGACGTAAAAATTTGTCCTACATGTATAGATGCCATAAAGTTGGTTTTGTATAGAGCGTTTTGTGAAATACAAACATGCATACTAAGAAACAAATCGGGTATAGTAATCATTCCCAATAAAGTGACATCTACTTCATGTAATGATCAGTTGTTACATATGTGTATGGTTTGTACACATCATACGAAAGTTTCACACTAAATTGCCACATGTGACATATGCGTACTGACGTACGCAAACGTAACACATTATCATTTCCGTGAGTTACATATGCGTACAGTTATACAATACGTTACGTATTCGTATGCGTGATATATGCACACTCACAGTGCGTGCATTTGTGTGTGGGTGCGTGAATGTGTGTGTAATTGTCAGAAGAAAGTGAGGAATGATGATGATTACTTTCCTACAAAGGAAGACTAACCGCAGTGTTTTTCGTCTTCTCCATGTTCGCAGTTTTTCTCACCGTCACATACGAAACGGTTTTCCAAGCAAAAGCTCTCATGACATTTACTGAAGCCGTCTGGACACTGAAATGTTTCTGTAACATAAAAAAAAAAAAAAACCTCTATTGAAATAACTTATTTATGCGTTAAGAGTAACTTATCACATCACGAAAACATGCATATATAATTTTGACCCCCTTAAACCCCAATTTCACATAGTAGTATATATTATTTTTCTTTCTTCTGCTCAAAAGCATAGAATGTGGCCTCGTCGAGGCGGTTCTAACGAGTACCCACAATCTATGTTTTGAGCAGAAGTATGAAAAATGTCAGAATTTTTCATCTGAAAATTTTCATTTTTTGGTGGTAAAATTTTCAGTATATTTGAATAGGCGTGTTTTCGAAATGAGAATAAAGTAATGAAAAAAAAGTATGAGCCGCAACGTCAGAAAACGTGCCTCCATTAATGTGCGCCCTGCGAAGATTTAAATCAGCCAGCATTCGTGTAGACTAATAAGAATCTTCGCCGGGCGCATTTTGAATAGCCAATGATGCAAAGTTCTTTCACGCGTTCAACGAAGAGACTCTGACCAGACTGCGCAGAAGCGAACGTTCTTTTGAGTTTTTTGTTAAACGCACACGTCAGAAGGCATGTTTGCTCACGTTGAGCTTCGTATTGTATATCTGGTTTTATTTCTACTCATAAAAAAGTTTTGAGCTTCGTTATGAGAAAGTGTTTCTTCGTGTAAAGTGCGGACAGCCATGAGTCTGCAAATATGTGAAGTGTGATAGGATGGACCGCTGCCTGCTTCAAGAGACAGTCATTAAACAGGATACATGGGTATATTAACCCATTTATGCCGAGTGGACTCTTCTACCTCTGATAATATTTGAAAATTAAGAATAAGCACTACCACATTGCTGGAGATGAGCGAGATTCCGACATCCCTCTATAGTTCCAAATTTTGTCACTGTATAAAGGCATCTGGTATTGTATGGAGCTGTATTACCATCACCACAAACAATATCTGGGGCTTGCGGCTGAAACTCTAAAAAGAAACACACGCATTAATCCTGCTGAACCCGGCTATACCCAGCCTTTGTAAATAGTGAAGAAGCCAACTGATCGATATCTGCGCTGTTTGTCATAAGGTATGTGAATTTGTATCCACAACCTGGATCAAATAATCTGATTGGTTGAAAATTAGAAGCGGGCGTGGCATCTTAATTTATTCAGCATGGCAAGAGTTAACTTATATACCTAAGTTACCCTATACTGTCCTTTCGACATCACTCTGAAAGATACATTTTGCCTTGCGTTTCATTTTAAATGGAGCTGTTTTGTTCTTACTGACCGTATCATCAGAAACCACTTACACTGTTTGCGTTTCTGTGGAACTAAACCGAAAACCTGCCTCCAATTTACCTATCCTACCGATTTCTGTATAAATGAAGCCAGTTTTACTATTTTAAAACGTGAAAATATTCGGAGATTTTTTTTAAGCAGCGACTAGAATAAAACATTCTGTGCATAGGTAGTTATGACAAATGGTTTTGCATCAAACCATGGCAAAAAGTTCGCACAATACGAAAACATGCCTATTCAATATATAGACAATTTCACCACCAAAAACTGAACTTTTTCAGATAAGAACTCTGATATTTTCATATTTCTGCTTAAAACATAGATTGTGGGTACTCGTTAGAACCGCCTCAGCGGTTCTAACGAGTACCAACAATTTATAGTTTTGAGCAGAAATAAAACAAAATAATGTATACCCCTGTAAACCCCAGTTTTACAATATAAAAGTGGGGTTTAAGGGTCAATATTTTATAGACATGTTCTCGTGATGACACTACGTCTTCTGTGTAAAGCGCAAAGCAAAACACAATTTTCCAAAAGATGTTGAAAGGAGCATCGGTATTCGGAAGGACACGCCTCAGCAAATATCGTTGACACAGATAAGATGCTGCAGAACACGGCGTCTGATCAGTCTTCATTACGGAAACACGCCTATTCGAATATATTGAAAATTTTACAACCAAAAAACGAAAATTTTCAGATAAAAGATTCTGATATTTTTCATATTTCTGCTCAAAACATAGATTGTGGGTACTCGTTAGAACCACCTCGGCGAGGCGATTCTAACGAGTACCTACAATCTATGTTTTTAGCAAAATAAGAAAAATAAATTATACCCCTGTAAACCTCAGTTTTACTATATAAAAGTGGGTTTTAAAGGGTCGAAATTATATTGGCGTATTTTCGTGATGGTCTGCCTCTGCTCTGTTCACAACTTACCCAGCAATTTGCAAACACAACAATGAAAGTAAACTGGACAACTACAGATTTCACCCATTTATGCCTATCGTCCCCGAAAAGGAACATTGGCAAACAGTGTAGACCCATATCAGACGCCATAGAATGTGACGTCTGATAAGGGTCTGCACAGGGCCTACTTTGTTTGAATTAAGTAGGGGAGTTTCTCTAAAAGATGTTAATACTGAAAAACAAACCAGACAGCCCTGTTATTGGAAATAGATCTGTGCTGAGACTACTAGAGGAGTTTACTCGGCATAAATGGGTTATGAAGTATTGTAAGGAGTTAAGGTGTACGGTATCTTAGGGTAAAGTCAGTATGAAATACAAAACTTTACAAAACTTTACTTTTATGCCTTGTATAGTGTTCGGAGCCTTCATTAACAATTTATACAGAATCACTGAATACTAGACAAACAAAACGTCAAAAAACGTACCGTCGTGTTATCGGAATCCTCACTGGGCACAATTTAGACAGTCACGGAAGTCATGCGGGCAGAGAAGACTCGTCAGACTGGATGGATGCACAAGATTGCTTTGAGTCTTCGTTGGGAACACATGTCAGAAGGTACGTTTTCTCACATTGTGGCTGATAAAATTTCCTGATATGTCAAATGCGTCAACATGTGGGCCGTGCCATGCGAAAACGTTGCCTTCGGGCATACGCAAAAAGCGAAGGCCCAGATCAGCCTGCGCATCCGCGCAGTCTGATCAGGGACTTCACTGCCTGCTAACAGAATCATTGGATACTATATAATGTATGAGTGGAAAGCAAAGGCCCAATTTTACTTCGCGCATATGCAGAAGATCTGATATCTGCGCATTTTGCACTTGTATGAAGGCACTTTTTCGCTTGACGCGGCCAATATCTAATGAATGTCGATTTCTTATGAAGACTGACACCTTTGTTACAAAAAAAAAAAGAAAACAAAAGAAATGTGTTAGTTCATATGTGAACAGTGGTGTTAGTCCGGGTTGCTGACGCATGCGCGAGATTGTTGCCGGGATATCTATGATCAGCAATATATTGTACAATATCAATATATTTCATTAGCAGACTGCATAGACCCCGATCAACCTGATGCACTTGCTGATTCTCACAAAACTAATGCTTTCAAGTCGTAAATGGCATATTTGAACCAGATTAAAACTTTAACTGCTATAAAAAAGTAAATTGCATTTATCATTCTGAAAACATGATGAGTTGTTTATTAAAATCGTCCATTACGAAAACAAGCCTCGTCAAATTTACTGAAAATTTTACCACCCAAAAATGAAAAAAAAATCAGATAAAACTTCTGATATTTTTCTGCTTCAAACATAGATTACGGGTACTAGTTTGAACCGCCTCGGCGAGGCGGTTCTAACGAGTATCCACAATCTATGTGTTTGAGTAGAAAAAAAGAAAAATAATGTATACTCCTGTAAACCCGAGTTTTACTATATAAAAGTGGCGTTTAAGGGGGTCAAAATTATATAGGAATGTTTTCGTGGTGCAAAATATTAAAATATCTAAACGTTATGCATTGTATTACATGTTTATCGTTGGTGTAAATAGTGGTCATTTTAATGACGCCATAATTAAGCTCTGACACAAAGTCGAAACTGTCGCAGACAAATAATCAAAAGTATTTGTATTTTCTTGTCTTTGTTTTGTTGATTACAAAACCTCTTTCCCATCAAGCACACAACGTTATTCCAACGTTTGTACCCGCTTGAAAAAGGTTGGTTTTGGTAGTTTTATTTTACGTAGTCAACAAAATATGAAATTACAAAGAATATTTACTAAGCTTTAAGGGTTATACTTTCAGGATAGACAACTCTGTCAAAATTGTTTTTGCCTACCTTCTGAAAAGAGTCGATCTAACAAGACTTGCATTTGTTTTTGTAAGTTTGAACCAAACAGGAAGACACAAAAGTTATCGCTCGATGAAAATGGTTGAAAACTACCTGGTCTGAGTTGAAATATGCACGTTACTCGCAAGCATTTTGCTCTGGACACCTGCTCCTGTTGGCGCTCGTCATTAGGTATAGGGATCCAGGGCCGGCCTCGGTGGCTCAGTTGGATGCGCGTCCGACTGGAGACCAGGAGGTCGCGGGTTCGACCTCCGCCGAGGTCGGCAACATTCTTTCGTGGAGATTGATCATGAAACATTGTCTACGGTCCTTCTCTCCCTTCCGCTGATTCAAGAAGGGCAGTTGTCAGTTTCTGGCGAAAGAATGTGCACAATACTGGTTAACCGCTTAGAGGACTAAGCGTGCCCAGTACACATGTGGTTAGGTAGAACTGACCGCGCTTGACATGACCTTATTGGGTTGACTGGGCCGTAAAACCTCAACACAAACAAACAGGGATCCAGGGCAAAATATTCGGTTTCACTTTGCACTTCTGATCGCAGCCCTTTTGTATCAGTTCCCTTTATTGTACAAACAGTTGGCTTCTCATTACCTTTATAACATACAACGGGATTAATTCGTATTCTGGTGTCGTCATTCCGGTTTGAATATTTCCAACGTAACGTGGCTGAAGTGTTACTAATGTGGATTGAGTCGAGCAATATCGCTCCATCATTGGAAATAACTTCACCATTACAATCACTGTATCTTCTATAGGAAACAAAAGCGAGGAAACTGTGATAATTATACACATATAGATTGACAAAGAACAGAAATATACTGGTTTAACCTTTACCACTCGCTGGGATAGTTCAGCAAACGACACGTTGGCGATATTTTTTCTTATTTTTTGCCATAAAACAGGATATGACATTTTATGCAAATTGTCTCCATGTCAATTCCTGTTTTCTGGGACAAATAAGAAACACAATCTCAATATGTCGTCTGCTGAAAATTTTACCCAGAATGCTAAGCGTGATAAACTTTACCCTAAGCAAAAGTCAAAAGAAAATAAAAACTAAGCCATTATTTAAGAGGACTGGATACTCTTAGAAGATTTCGTCACGAAAACATACCTATATAATTTTGACCCCCTTAAATGGTAATGCCATTTTTATATAGTAAAACTGGGGTTTAAAGGGGTATACATTATTTTTCTTATTTCTGTTCAAAAACATAGATTTTGGGTACTCGATAGAACCGCCTCTGCAATCTATGTTTTGAGCAGAAATATGAAAAAAATGTCTGAATTTTTATCTGAAAACTTTCAGTGTTTGGTGGTGAAATTTTTAATATATTTGCATAGGCGTGTCTTCATAATGGCCGCCATATTTTACAGGGGAGACGATTTTTCTCACTTTACTTTCCTGAACACCAGTCCCTATAAAAAGGGATCGTCTCTAAAAGAAAATATTTTGCTCCGAGGGTATTCAAATGCTTTCCTTTTAGAGTAGATCCCCCACCAGAACCCAAGCAAAGCTATGCTGACAGTTAGCTCCCTTGAAAACGCGTCGATTCCCTTTAACTCTTCCCACCCTGCAGACCAAACATATACGTTTGTAAACTGTGTAGAATAAGACGGGACCTCTCATCAGGATCTACACTGTTTGCCATTCAGTTTGGACTTATAACGACAGCCGCATCTGCAACAATGGTTATTTCCAAGATCTAAGCTGGAAGAGTCTACTCCAGAAATTCAGGGATGAAATGGTTACGTAGGCCGATCTTGCATATCAGCAATATACGAAAGCAATAATGATAAAAAAAACCGAGTCAAAAACAGTGCATCTGTCATTATTTACACTATTTACACTTTTTTTTTTTTTTTTTTTTTTTTACATTTTTTTACATTCTTTATGTGTGCACAAACTAGCACCGAATTCGACATTTATGCCCAGAGTTCAATAAAAGGGTCATTTGCAAACAGTGTAGATCCATCAGGGTCTACACCGTTTGCATTTAATAAAGGAATTTCTATACAACATTCTAATATGAAAAAACTACCCAGACACCCCTTCCACTGGCAATGGACCTGTCCAAAAATGAGGTAGAAGATTCCGATCAATAACCACACTGTGCATTTAGGTTTTCAACCTGTAGTCAAATATCCGCCTGATAATTTAGTAATCAACATTTACATACCAAGCATATATAAGCAGCGTAGATCAGGATGAGATGGTTCGTAACTATCAATCTCATCTGGTTCTACATTGTTCTTGATCTTTGTCTGAAACACCTATTTTAGGATATGTCCTAATTCGGAGATGGAAGAGTCCACTTTAGAAACACGACAGATCAGCAGATGAGTTAATGAGGGGAATATTTAATGATGCTTCAGTGATTTCTTTTCTTTTCTTTTTTCTTTTCGTTATAAAATTATATGTTCTGGGTACTCATTAAAATTGTCTATATATGTCAACATATGTTTTGTATTTGTTTTTATAGACAATTTGGTAAATGTATAGGGACTGTATTCTGAATCCTCTTAAATATCTTGATCTTGCGCTTGTAAGGATATGCGCGATTATTATCTCGAATACGGTATATCGACTGTTGCTCATACATCAAAGGGATAAAAAGCGTAGAATATATTGTTATTACTTATAAATACAAAAAGGGGTAAAAGATAAGTCCTGGGAGTGCCACGATCACAAACAGCAGCCCTTCCCAGCCACCACGAGGAAGAGGAAACCGACAAAACCAAACCAGCGCAAATCGAACAAACTACGAAAAGCACCAAGACTAGCTCTCTCTTCCCCAAGCGAGGTAATCGCATTGCTAAAAGGACTGATAAACACAAGAACAAAAAATAAAATGCTAAAAGGACTGAAAACACAAGAACAAAATAACACAAGGCAAGACATAAAACAAATCGCCTCGTAGAATAAACCACAAAGCAACACAGAGTAAGACCAATACCGGGACCACCGCCTTAGAACGGTCAGTAGAATAAACCATCTGCATAATATCCAGGCTATAACCGATTCTTTTATAACGGTTAATTAATTTTCTGAATTGCTCCGATAAGTTAGATTTTCCAACATTTTTTCTAAATCTGTAGACTAAGTCAGAGTAAAATTCTGGTTCCGATATACCTTGTTGCAGAAATGTTTTCAGACTGACGTTATTTTTTTTTTACCAAGGCACTGTGTCTGCGATAAAATTTCGAAAACGCCTCACGAAGTTTAAAATAACGATAGCCCTGAAGTTTGGCAGTAAGGACTTTATTACGGCAGTTAAAGTCACAAATATTTGAAGAAGCTCTGGCGAATCTAATAAGCTGAGATATGTTTACCCCATATAAACATCGCCAACCAACATCGCCGAGGAACATCGCCATCCAAAAAAAGGGAAATTTACTATATCAAAATCAAAATCGTCCCATTTATCATGAATTTTGGTGATAACTGTACCATTGGATATACATAGATTTAATTAAAAAAATCCTTTCCTCGGTATCGGAAGAATTGGCTTTATTTAACTGGAGTTCAGTAGGCTATATGCGGTCCACCATTTGGTCAAAGTAAATGTTGTCACTATTTAATAAATCATCAAGGTATCTTGAAATGGAATTGAAAGCCTCAATAATGTCAGCCTAATTTTTCCCGTGAGACAGACTTCATGAAATCTCTTTCATAACAAAAAAGAAACAAATCTGCAACAAGAGGAGCACAATTAGTTCCCATCGGAATACCAATAGTTTGCCTATAAAGTATAGTTCCAAATCTAATAAAAATGTTATCCAACAGATAAACAAGAGCATCACATACTTTTTGACAAGACCATAAATTGTAATTCTTGTATACATCAGTAGTAAAAAAAAGCAAATGTTTCGTTGCAAGCCAAATATTGGGTATATTCCCGAATAAACGTTCGGTTAATTAAATCAATAATATTACGTTTTATAAAATGAAGCGGTAACGTAGTATACAGTGTAGAAAAATCATATGTAGACAATTTGGATGCCTAAAAGTTTCTAGATTTAAATTTATAGAGAACTGCATTGGAATTGTTTATTGACCTAAAAATTCCGTCCCTTTCGTAAACAGTATCATAGTATCTAATACGATGTTTTTTAACAGCAGTAAGGCATGAAGTAAGCAGTTTGGACAAAATAGTAGTCGTACATGAACTAGAATTTGCAATCAAACGTGCTTTATAAGGTCGTTTATGAAGTTTCGGTAACTAATATAACGTAGGAAATTTGTCTTGGTTTTCTTTTTTACCCACTGCAAACTTAGCAGTAATATCGATAGAATGGGTATTAACAATAGATCTCTCGTCAGTAGAAACCCGTTCATATGTTTTGGTAGTACCAAGTTCATGTATTAGAGTATTGATAAAATGAAGTCGTCATACAACAACAACATTATTAGCAGCTTTATCAGCTGGAGCCAAAACATACTTCCTTTGAAATTATTGGCTACCATGTTTCAAATATCGAAAAGATAATTTAGGATTAGGGGGATGAAGATTAAGGTTATTAGAGTAAAATAAAACATGTTAATCAATGATCTTAAAAATCTTTAATTTCCAATTATTTAAAGCATTGGATTCAACATTCTCTCGCTTACACCAACGTGTACAATAATCATTTAAAGCACTGGTAATTGTTTATTGAAGTCAATGTGGGCTTGGAATCTATATTTAGGTCCTTTTGAAATAACTGAACGGATTCGTGATTCAGTTATAATCTTCAAGTTACCAGTAACAATATGACCCACTGGTTGATAACAAAATTTAGAATCTTTACAATCTCAAGAATCAGGGACACTAGTTTCAATATCAAGATCAGAAACTAATTTATTTAAATTAAGTATAGTATTACGGATAGGTTTGTTATATTAGTAACAGATAATAGGAGATTCCGTGTTTTCGAAATATAAAGGTATAGATGATAGAACATTATCACGAAATATGCTAGGCAAATTTATGAATTCAATACCTTTATTAATGAATGGAATTTTGATGAAGTGTCTAATGTGGTTAATTTTAGAATCAAGGTAAGGACGAAGAGCATGTTGAGTATAATATCTAGTAAGGAGAACTGCTTCGTAACCTATAATATTATGTATGCTGATAACATAATACGTGAAATTTTGTATAGCCAAACCTCTTTATACTGGCATTCAACTGATTCGTTAAAACAACAATCAGAATGGAACGATTCCTAAGCTCAAGATGAGGTAGATAGTAAGAGATCTTCAGGAATGTTGTATTTAATACACCTAGAAACAAATAGTCTAGCGATTCTAACAAATATCCACAACACATGTGTCTTGCAGTAAATACGGGGGAAAAGGCCTTTTTATCATTTATAATACTGGTACATGTTGGGATTCTGTATAGCAGCAGATTATATTTTTAACGACAAAATCTTGGGGGACAAATGCTGTCGTTATAACGAGGGTCCTCAGTAAATATTACTTTTACCAAAATAGGTTGTTCTGTAATTGTGGCTCTTCCTTGACACATTCAAATTCTGTTTTTAGATGGTTTATCGCGACGCAGAAGAACACGCTCTGCAGTATAATGAAAATAACAAATCATTACGAAAACATGCCTATTCAAATATGTAGACAATCTTAACTCCAAAACCTGAAAATTTTCAGATAAAAATCTCTGATATATTTCATATTTCTGATCAAAACATAGATTGTGGGTACTCGTTAGAATCGCCTCGGCGAAGCGGTTCTAACGAGTACACGCAATCTATGTTGTTGAGCAGAAATAAGAAAAATAATGTATACCCCTGTAAACCCCAGTTTTACTATATAAAAGTGGGGTTTAAGGGAGTCAAAATTATATAGGTATGTTTTGCATAATTTCGTGATGAATGAAATTTGTCATCTTGTTTATTGTCATACTCGTGAAATTTCATGACCAGCCAATGTTTCCTTATCTCTGTAACGAAGTATGATTGTCTTTTTGTTCAATGCTTACCCAGCTGACACGTGACGCTTAACGTCGATGCAGTGCCAAGACGTTTGAACAACATCGCATTAATGTCGATGTATCGTCATGACGTTAATAAAACGACGCAAAACATCGATACGACTTGACGTTTATACAACGTCGCATTAACGTCGATGCAGCGTCAATATATTATTTATAACTGCCCTGCTCGTGCTTTTACATTTCTAGCCGTGCTTTATCTAAAATATTTGAGCATAGGAATTTCGTTGCGCGCAATCCAAGGTAAACCAATAAATATCGCGCAATGTTATTACTGTCGACCCTGGACACTATGGACACTGGCCGAAAATCGGCGATTTTGTCGAAATTTTATTTCGCCGGCCACATGAAACTGGTAGAGTTATCGATACATACAGACCACACCCAAGAGATGTGCAAAAGTACAAATTTAAGCTTGATAAATCAGGTGGAATAGTGGAGAAATTTCGGCATGACATGACATTGTTGACATGTTCGAAAACAAAAGTAAGTCAGTTAGCATTAGCATTCTTATTTTGCTGTTTTATATCTGTCCTCCTTGAGTTTAGGTCCATCGCGGCACATTATTCCTTGCATTGTGCAATGCTTTCATGAACACAGGATACAAGTTATATATATATTACATGTCAGCTGATTCGCATGAGTAATCCGCCATCTTGAATATAGGTCATCGAACCTTGTAACCAGGTAACCATGTAACGTAATGCTAGAGGAATAGGCAACTACCAAAGGGGAAGTCAGGTAATAATAATAACAGCAACAACAACGATAATAATAATGATAAAAATAATAATAATAATCTCATTTATACAGAATTTCGCTCAATGAGGGGTGTTAGAAAACCATGTAAAGAGGATTATATGTAAAACCTGGACTGGAACATTGGCAAACAGTGCATACCAAAACAGACGCCAAATTTCAAATTTGAAACCTATTTACCCTTTTCCTGCTGAACCCGGATATACCCTGCCTTTGCAAACAGTGTAGACCTAGATCAGTTGAAGAAGCCAAGGGATCTGGATCTGCACTGTTCGCCATTAAATATATGAATTAATAGCAACAATCCGTATCAAATAATGTAATTGGCTGCGAATTAGAAGTGGGCGTGGCATCTTAATTTATTCAGCAGGACAATGGTAAATCTCTAATCTAATGCATATTATAAACTCAAATACACGAATAAACTAATTCTTTATTTAATAGAAATAAGGAACATAAATATACTAACATTTTAACCTCGTTATCAAAAGCGTAAGTAATTCGCAAACAGCGACAGTGACTATTCTTAATTGTTGTTTCATTTATGTCTAAATCATACAAATCTTGTATCCATGGCTGGCACAACTGATCGAAAGTCTGGAAGCATGTACTTCCTCTCAGCAGTATGTCTAGTACTGACCAAGATCCATAGGAAAGCGATATAAATGTTGCTTCTCTGTCTGGGTCGACGTCTATACTATGGTACTTTGTTAGAATGTTCCCGCTGGTATATATTTCCTCAAAATTGCACTCCATTTCTACACCGTCTGTAATTATAATGTAAATACTACACGCATACACATTCCTGCACGCATATACATCCCATGTTAACACTTTTATCCCTGATTTTCTGATGTGGACTTTTACATGTTTGAATGAGGTTAACCATTGCACAAAATAGCGGTCTCAGTCAAAAATCAAAATACAACTGCAAACTGTGGATCCTGATGAGACGGCGCATTATATGTCGTCTCATCTGCATCTACACTGTTTGCATATGTATCTTTACCGGCCTACAGAGTTGAAAGGGTTAATGTCAAATGCTAAATCTCTTCTCTGTCTACGTGTGCGTGCGTACGTGTTTATTTTTGTGTATGTGTTCGTTCAAACTCCTTACACAAATGAAGGTTTTATGAAGGTACGGGCCTCAGACAATGACGGTCTCTTCGTAAAACTTTAACCAGTGGGTTGGGGCTTGAAGATATGTCTTTGGCTTGGCCCGCCGTGTTTCGTTCAACTATTGGTTTTCATTTACTCTGGCATACAGTAGAAGTAGCCATGTTTATCATAGTGATTAATTTGATTTTTATGTTTTCGCTTTGATACATTGACTGAGTTGGGAGCCTTTATGCGAACCGAATTTTTATGTGTTTCTGTATTAAGAGTAGCATCGGGACCCAGGGTGAAGTTAGCTAGCTATAAAAGTGCTTTAAACCCCCGGTGGTTTGCTCTACTGACCGTTCTAAGGCGGTGGTCCTAGTGTTAGTCTTACTCTTTGTTGCTTTGTGGTTTATTCTACGAGGCGATTTGTTGTATGTCGTTCCGTGTGTCATTTTGTTCTTGTGTTTTGCAGTCCTTTTAGTATTGCGATTACCTCGCTTGGGGAAGAGAGAGCTAATCTTAGTGCTTTTCGTTCGTTTGTTCGGTTTGTGCTTGTTTGGATTTGTTGGTTTCTTCTTCCTCTTGGGTTCTGTAAAGAGCTGCGGTTTGTGATTGTGGCACTCCGTGGACTTTTCTCACCTTTTTTATAGCAAGAACAATTTCGGCTACCAGCCTGAAGCTCTTAACCCTTGTCCTTCTGAGCCCGGATATACCCTTCCTTTGCAAAAAGCGTAGATCCAGATCAGTTGGCTTCGGGATCTGCACTGCTTGCTATTAAAAATGTGAGTTTATACAAAAATCTGGATCAAGGTCTCTGATTGGCTGACAATTAGAAGTGGGTATTCAGCATGACAAGGATTAAATTCTTAGATAAAATTATAAATGAAGCTTCCCAGAAAATGCCACAATCACAAAGCAGAGTCTTTCCTAGACACCAAAAGAAGGAGGGATGATGAACAAATAATGACAAAAAACAAACGCCACATACAAAACCATCGACGCTCAAACAAAGAAGAAAGAAATCTCAGAAAAAATAATCCTGATACTTTCAAAGGCAAATAATCTTAATTAATCAGAATTAAGGCCGAGGTTTTGCGCGAATAAAATTGATTGAAGCTCCCTGGTGGTTTGTTTTCTACTTATCGTCCTAGGCAATTCTGCTGTTGCGGTTTTTCTTTATTTGTACGTCATATACAAGGCGTAAAAATAGCTGTGTTTCCACTAACCCGACCGACCCTGTTTCAATTATCCGACTCCAATAGTTTTGATCAGTAAAAATGCAAAAATAAAAAAAGTACAGCACCGACCCTCAACAAAATACCTGTATTTTCATAAAATTACAAGCCCAACCCTGTTCTTTTCTGGAGTGAAAATAGAAAAATACAAAAGTTTCTCCTACCTACCGTCCATTTTTTCAGCTTGTAAGCAGAAACACAAATATCTTTTTAAGCCCAACCTTTGTTTTATCGCTATTTGATTCTCATCCCTCTTGGTGCAGGTTGTGCTTCGTGTTTATGTAATTTACTGGGTATATTCACTTATATTTTTAATGTCCCATAGATACCCAAATATTCAGATATATACTTTTATTGTTATCCTATCTATCCTAAAATTTGAACAAAATTTTATGAATAAGTTTGGGAAGTAGAAGTCGCAGATCGCCGTCTGACTCCGACGCCGAGAGAAGAGTACATAAACCTAAACATACACTTTTAAAAAGATATAGCCAAATTAAAAACGACCATCTCTTCGTTCCTACGTCATCTGATCACAAAGCAAAGTCGGATAAGAAAGAACAAGCGTAACAAAAAACGTCTTAAATAGGATAGACTTAAAAGTAGAACGTCTCCCCGTACATCACCATAGTGCAGATTATATCTCATTTCCTTTGGGACCATTGAGCCCATTGTGGTATATTTGAAAATGGAGTCCTGCTCATGTAACGCTAGAGGGCGTAAGCGGTGTTGCAAACTTCAATACAGCTTATGAAGAGTATCAATAAAACCGAGACTTTCATTTTCTAATCCATAGTGTGTTCCTTGTTGCCAAAGGCAATCTTTTTGACGTTTATTTACTACACAGAAGCTGGTGTTAGTGCCGTGTGGCAGCGGTAGAACGTCTCCCCGTACATCACCATAGTGAAGATTATATCTCATTTCCTTTGGGACCATTGAGCCCATTGTGGTATATTTGAAAATGGAGTTCTGCTCATGTATACGCTAGATGGCGTAAGCGGTGTTGCAAACTTCATTACAGCTTATGAAGAGTCTCAATAAAACCGAGACTTCCATTTTCTAATTCGTAGTGTGTTCCTTGTTGCCAAAGGCAATCTTTTTGTCGTTTAAAATAACTTTATATCTATCCTCCAAAGGCCAAAATGTAATACCGAAAGCGAACAATGTCAGAAACTCCTTATAATTGTCACTCTGATACTCTTTGGATATTATAATTAGAGTATCATGAGTGTCCATTTAGGATAGGGAACTCTCATCCGAGGGCTAGGTATTTCAACCAGGGACGAAGCTTGCCCCGAGGGTGAGATTTTCATATCCTGCATGGGCTCGCTCATGATGGATTCTTTTTCTCCTACTTTTTAGCGGATTGTTCCTAGGACCATCGTGGTCATGTGAGATAGAAGTTTCTCACATGGGCAGAAAGCCTATCTCATATAGGCAAAGGTCGGAGAAAAAAACTACACACATTTCAGCTTCATCGTGAGAAAACGTACCTGCTGACATGTGCCACAAATGTTTCCTCATTATATGTCTATGGAGGAAGAAGAAACAGACAAAACCAAACAAGCGGAAATCGAACAAAACGTACGAAAAGCACCAAGACTAGTTGCATGAAGATTTTCGATCAAAACTGAAATTGCCATCATCCGGACAACATTTTCCAAAGTCTATTTGGCCCTTAAAGGCGGGTAGCTCTCATGACAAGAACTTGGACCAAAATCGAACTTGCTCGAGACTTTATGCTTGTCTATTTTTTTTCTGCAAATTTGATGAAGATTCGATCAAAAATGAGGTCTTTATATGTCTATGGGACCTTTCGGTTGCACAAGGAATACATAAAATAAGCAATGTCCAATCTACCACCTTAGAAAGGTCAGTGTTTTAAAAATACCGAGGGTTCCGACATTAGTCAGAATACACAGAACCGTTCCTTTTGCGTAGAGGCTTCCTCGGCAATCATGTATTGTCAAAAAAACTCACAAATCACATTAAAATAAGTGCCATGAAACATAGGTAAAGCATACATCAAAAGTAAATACACTGGCAGTCAGAGCAAACCAAAAAAGTTAAGAGAAAATTTCAGGGAATGCCACAATCACAAGCCGCAGCCCTTCCCAGACACCAAGAGGATAAGGAAACAGACACAACCAAACAAGCACAAATCCAACAAACGTACGAAAAGCACTAAGATTATCTCTCTATTCCCCAAGCGAAGTAATCGCAATGCTAAAAGGACTAAAAATACAATAACAAAATAACACAAGGCAAGATTTAAAACAAATCGCCTCGTAGAATAAACTACAAAGCAACAAAGAGTAAGACTAGCACCGGGACCACCGCCTTAGAACGGTCAGTAGAATAAACCACCGGTGAGTTTAAAGCACTTTTACGGCCAGACAACTTCACCTGGGTCTCGATGCTACTCTTAATACACAAATACATAAAAATTTAGTTCGCATAAAGGCTCCCAACTCGTCAATGCATAAAAGCGAAAATGTAAAAATCAAATTAATCACTGTGATAAACATGGTAATTCTAATGTGTGCCAGAGTAAATGAAAACCAATAGTTGAACCACGGCGGACCAAGCCAAACCACCGGCTGATCAACAGATAGCCAGTTCAAGGATACAGTATCAGGCAAGGGTAAGATTTCGACCGGAACTGTCACAGTCCGAAATGAGGACAAGGTGTGTCATTATAAAGGGAAGCACAATTTCAGTTATGAATTGGTAAATAATTAGGCGTGCGATCTGCGATATAATTTCAATGTTGTAACATTTTTTCATATAATATTAAGAAGTTTTTTTAATTGTTTTAAACAGCTTAAATGTCTAAAAATCGTCGTAAATCTATAACTATATCATCATAAAACTCTGATCTAGATATAGCCTTCTGCAGGGCGCCTTCAAGCCAACGCTATATTTAACAATCAATTCAGAATGTTGTTTATAAAATTTTGTAAACGCCTTACATCAGTGTTTATTATACATATAGCCCTGGTCAAGAAGCATTGCTCTCAGGCCTTTATTTCGACTGTTAAAATCATTAACATGAGAACATACTCTTGTAAGACAAATAAATTAAGATACTTACACATCATTTGAAGGAGATATGAAGAAAGCACATAAGGAAAAAGGCAATTGACAATGTCAAAGTCAAAATCACACCATTTGTCATACATTTATGTAGAAAATGTACCACTAGATATCGATAAGTCCGAATCGAAAAATGATGTTTCGGTATATGAGGAATTAGCTTTAGTAAATTAAAGTTCAGTAGCATAAATCTAAAATTTAAATGATTATCAGTGTTAAGTAAGTAGGTATACTGAAGTCGAGTTAAAAGAATTGATCATATCAACTTGATTTTCATTTAACAAAGGCAAAAGGAAGTCTCTCTCGAAACAAAACAAATAAAAACATTTTTAGCCAGAAGAACGCAGTTAGTCTCATCAAATCAACAATTTGTATAAGATCTAGTGCCAAATCTAATAGTTTTATTATCCAAAAGATAAATTAGAGCTTCACAAACCTTTTGGCAAAAGGAAGTCTCTCTCGTAACAAAACAAATAAAAACATTTTTAGCCAGAAGAACGCAGTTAGTCTCATCAAATCAACAATTTGTATAAGATCTAGTGCCAAATCGAATAGTTTTATTATCCAAAAGATAAATTAGAGCTTCACAAACCTTTTGGCTTTTAAAATAGACCATAAACCTGAACATGTGCAAGTCTTACAAAATAGTAAAAAACAAAACGTGGAATGATATTACCCCGCCATTATTGTGTCATGAGCCGATTGCTGAAATTCGCAATCCAAAACATGATCTCTACAATATCAATGCACATATAAAGTCTGATGAAAATCCATTGAGATTTACCCAGGTTATTGTCCTGAAAAGAAAATACAGATGTGCCGCGGGCAGATAACTGTCAAACAATGACCAAATTTGCCCATTATCTACCCAAACCAGATCTCCACAGTGTCAATGCACATACGAAATTTGGTGAAAATCCATTGATATTTACTCAAGTTATCGTCCGGAAATGGACGGACGGATATACGACAGACGGACGGACGGGCGGACGTTCGTTCGTATGGACATTTATCGGGTATTACAGTGTAAGTTTTTCGGCTCAAAATACCAAACAAGACCCCAAAATACCCAACAATTGCCTCAAATGTATTGGGTACTTTTTTGACACTAGCGGAATAAATGGCAAGTACTCAATTTATGTCTACCCAATATATGCTCATTCGTGTGCTAATAAAGGCAGACGGACGGACACACGGACACATACGTGAAACCATAATATCCCGCCTCTATCGTGTGGTGGGTATGTAAAAGTGCAAATCTGTTCATTGTCTTTTCACTTTTATTGCATTGTTTTATGAAGTTACTCTACATTTTGTTTGAAGTGCTATGGGTCGTGATTCTCCGCGGAACTACAAGTCTGCGGAAGACTCGGGCATAAACTAAAGTCCCCGCCGGTGACCCTCATGTAGGAAATAAATAATTAATCTAGTTTTAAGGTGCTATTTAGTTATAAAATCAAGCTTACGGACTGTGAACATGCCACTTTCTCTGTAACCAGCATTCCACCACTCCTGACAGTTTTTTTCACAACTCGCTTCATCTTCCCGGGACCGACAGTCAACCACTCCATCACACCAGTACTGGATTGGAATACAATGGTCATCACACCAAAATGCCGTCGAAGGATTACACAAAACTACCAAACAATAATATTTGAAATACAGTGCGTTTTGTAAAGTTTGGAGCATTAATATTTTCTGTGGTTTAAAATTAACAGTTTACGTTAGTTAAGAAAGACATTTGATCGATGGTATTAGTTAACAAAAAAGATATCAAATTCCTGTCGCCATCTAATGTCAATGGTGATGTCAAAGCTTTATGGGTTCTTACTAATGACTAAATGCAATAATAAAGAGCATTCCATTTTAAAAAATGGCACAAGGACAGAGGATTGCTGCGTTCTCGCTTATTCACACTTAAAGACATACTTGCGTGCTGTTACAGATTTCAAGAATCATAAACATACTTATGCATCAATTTTCTTTCAAGAGATCTCAAATCTGTTACTTATACAATAAAATGTGGCATAGCTGATGCCTAGGAAAAGTCGCAGTCAACGAATAGATCCATCGAAAAGATATAAGTAAAAACATCGCCAGGAAATGCCACAATCACAAAGAACAACCGCTCAGAGGCACCAATAGAAGGAGAGATAAGGAACAAAATAAGAACAGCACAAACACCAGAGCTCGTTAGTGGTCAAAACTTTAACTGGCCTAGTAAGTACAATACCAAATTCACGGGTATTTTTGCTGAAGAAAATAAATGTGAGTAGCTTTTGCAAATGCAAAAGCTACTCACATTTTTTTTCAGCAACAATATTAGCGTATATGCCATATTCAATGATCAAAGTTTTAACAATACGTTAACTACTGACATCGCTAGTTTTTGAACAACTAGGCCCCGATATTAAACTACGGACGCGAATACAGAACTAAAACAGAGGAACCGCTAGAAAAAAAATACTGAGGGCTTAAACCAGTTTTAAAATTGGAAACACTTCACCCTTAATGTTGATGCAGCCCCAAATTATAAAATATGTTCGGTTCGCATAGGTCGTTTGCCTCATCTGTGAAACATCACAATGAAACACATACATCACAGACACTTTGATAAAAGAACTCAAAGAGTTCAGTGGTATTCTGAAGTCAGAGCATAAGAAAAATCCCAAAACCAAAAAAATCCACGATGAGTTCCGACCACAGACATTGACAGTCTGGCGCCGACCATCTGAAACCAAGCCACCAAACGTCAACAAAATACTAATATATGAACTATAAGAAATGTAAGAGAAAAGTCCACTAGGGAGTGCCACAATCACAAGCCGCAGCCCTTCCCAGACACCAAGAAGAAGACCAAACAAGCGCAATCAAATAAACGTGCGAAAAGCGCTTAGATTAGCTCTCTCTTTCCCAAGCGAGGTAATTACAATGCTAAAAGGACAAAATAACACAAAGCACTACACACTAAAACACACCCACGTATACAAAAGTACAGCAAGTTAGCTTATTTATATAAAATGCATGTAGGAACTGTCTAGGAACTGTTAGAAGCAGGCTGGGTGGGTTTGTAATAAATTCCGGAACTTTACAGACGTTTGCCCTCATCCCAGTCTTAGGGTAATGCATGCAAGTAATACTACATTTGCACAAGAACAAAATTGTACAATGTACATTAAGCACTTTCTATGCGAAAACACGAAATACTTGTATATTTGCTTTTTTTTCTTGTTTGTTTTTCTACGAATATCAGCTAAATTGTCTCCAAAAGTATATGTTTGGAATGAAAATGAATGGGTTGGATGAATAAATGCATCCACACTGCAAATTACATCGTATTATCATAATGTATTACCGTTACATGCAAAACAATACGTTTGGGCTCATGCGCACAGTACAGGCCCAGACAAGCATGCCAATCTGCAGATGAGATTGCTCGGAGGTTTTGTCTCGCTGTCCGCACATATGCAGAAGAAAAGTATTCCCGAACGTCCAAAAACGTACGAGTACCATCGAACATGTGCGCCCAGCGAAAATTAAAACCAGCCTGCATATTGGCGCAGTCTGATCAGAAGCTTCACTGGGTGCATTTAGCATAGCCAAAGATGCAAAATTTCTTCATGCGGACAACAAAGACTGCATGGATGCGCAGGCTGATTTGAGTCTCTGTTTGGCGCGCATGAAAGAAGGTACGTTGTCTCAAGCAGATCATAGTATTCGTTGTCCTCATGTAGAAATTTAGCGTCCTGGGCTATCCAAATTATTCCTTAAGGCTCGTCTGCATCTATGCGTGGCGTGCATGTCCAAAGGTAAATGTTGACGTTACAGGTCATTTCTTAGTCCAGGGTTTTCAAACGGGCGTTAAGTACATAAAAAGAGAACATTTGTCTTGCAATTACACTTATCATTCCATGACTACCACATTTGTAGAAAAGTACGCCAAAAGAAAGCTTACTGCAATCCCGTTCGTCTTCTCCTGATGGACAATCTGGCTTTCCATCACAACGCTGGTTCCCATTAATACACATATGAGATTCGCACTGAAATGTATCACTGTCACATGCCGGGAAATCTGAAAGAAAATATGTATTTGTTTGCGTTGAGGTTTTACGACCCAGTCAATCCAATCGGGCCATGTCGAGCGCGGTCAATTTACCTAACAACATTTTTTTTGGCCAGGCCCAGTCCTCTAAACGATTGACCATTATTGTGCATATTCTACAAACAGACAGCCAAAAGGAAAATTTCTCTCACAAAAATCGGCCTAATGGCTATCCAAAATAAGAATTTTACCAGGACATACCCAGCTAGCATTCTACGTAAATCTACATCGGGCCGTCATCGGCCCGTCAGCTACCCTGACGGGCCGATGACGGCCCGATATAGATTTACGTAGAATGCTGACTAGGTACATGCAAAGACATAAAATGACGGAAATATTAAACCACAGCAGAAACACCGCATTGGCACGGTCAGTAAAATTATCACTGGGGGAGGGAGGCGTGTGTGTGTGGGGTGGGGGGGGGGGGAGGGCTTAAATCAATTTTACGTGGCCAAAACAACCATCATCCTGAGTTTTTGACCGGAGAATTTTTTAAGATCAATCTCCTCGAAAGAATGTTGCCGCTCCTGATCACCATTCGGACGCGCATCCAACTGAGCCACCGAGACGGGCTTAGAAAATATAAAAAAAAAGGTAAGAAAAAAGTCCAAGGAGTGACACAATCACAAACCGCAGCCCTTCCCAGACCCCAAGAGGAAGAGGAAACCGACAAATCCAAACAAGCACAAATCGAACAAACGTACGAAAAGCACTAAGATTAGCTCTCTTCCCCAAGCGAGGTAATCGCAATACTAAAAAGACTGAAAAACACAAGAACAAAATGACACATGGTAAGACATACAACAAATCGCCTCGTAGAATAAACGACAAAGCAACAAAGAGTAAGACTAACACCGGGACCACCGCCTTAGAACGGACAGTAGAGTAAACCACATGGGGGTTTAAATAAAATCTAATGGGGAAGAAGTATCAACCAATTATTTTCGGCAAAAGTAAAGCTTTAGATAAGGCTGCAATCTGGTTTAAAGTATCATCTGTTTACTCACGCCTGTAGAACAGTTTAGAATAGATATCGTCAAGTATAGGTACAGAATGAATTTGTATTGCTATTGCCTCGATGTATAAGTCGTCTTTTTTATAATAACGCAGTTGTGTTGGCCTGAAACCCAAGATGACTGGCATTTTTACCTGTTACATTTGGCGCCCACCATAAAAACAAATCTGAGCCAGCACACGAGGAAAAGATGCTTATCACATTGGCAAAGGCTAAGGCGAGCATAGGCGACTAGCAAAGGGTCAGGGAGCCTGCCCTGTCAGCATTCTACGTAAATCTATATCGGGCCGTCATCGGCCCGTCAGGGTAGCTGACGGGCCGATGATGGCCCGATGTAGATTTACGTAGAATGCTAGCTGGGTGCGCATTATCGCAGTCCCACAAGAGCCTTTGCTGTTCGCTGACATGTGGAGACCTTTAGGAAGCTTCAGGCAAACTCAAGCATTCCTGTAGCCAAAACAGGGGACCGCTTATATGCGTTTGAAGAACCACAAGGAATAATGTTTTTCCACGTAGCGGCTCATATGTAAATTACAACCCCTAGTGTAACATTCAAACTGATTATCGGAAACCTTGAAATCAGGGACGGGTTTCAATTTGATGGTTGTGAAAACGTCACTGTTACACACACACACACACACACACACACACACACATATATATATATATATATATATATATATATATATATATATATATATATATATATATATATATATACTGCCTTGCGGTAAACGCCGAAATTAATAGCGACACATAGCTAAGAGGGTGTGTGATGGCCTGTAGTGATTTGCATGTCCTCCTGTTATAAATAAAACGTAATGGAAAATTTCATAAAATATGATCCAAGACGGAGAATCATTGATTGAAAATCGGTCTTTGTATATTAAGCGTTACATAGTGGATAAGCAGTTAAAATATAAACGTCTGATATACACATTAATTCAATAGAGAGAATTTCGTATATTTGAATTCGGTTTTGCACAAAAGATTCCAATTTCATCAGTAACTATGACTTACTGTAAATGAAAGGTCTCAATGAAAAGTCTCAGTGAAACCGAGATTCTGATGTTTCGTTCCTCTATATGAAAACACGCCTATTCAAAATATACAGAAAATTTCACCTCCAAAAACTGAAAACTTTCAGATAAAAAAAAAACTCTGATATTTTTCATATATCTGCTCAAAACATAGATTATGGGTACTGGTCAGAACAGCCTCGGCAGGGCGGTTCTAAGGAGGACCCACAATCTATGTTTTTGGGCAGAAATAAGAAAAATTATGTATACCCTGTAAACCCAAATTTTACTATATAAAAGTGGGTTTTAAGGGGATCATTATTATATAGGCATGTTTTCGTGATGTGTATGTGTCTTTTTATCTCTTAGCGCAACATTCATAAATTTTCGAGCAATTCAGAAAACTTATTAACCGTTATAAAAGAATTTGCTATAGCCTGGATATTATGCGGCAGACTGCATGCCTAGTTGTCAACCTAATCATTGTTGATGGCTATGCTTCACTCTTTAATTGCACGACGGCGGTTCGGGCCTCAGACTCAATGACGGCCTCTTCGTAAAACTTTAACCGGTGAGTTTGGGGCTTGACGATATGTCTTTGGCTCGGCTCGCCGTGGTTCAACTACTGGTTTTCATTTACTCTGGCATACAGTAGAATTAGTCATGAATCTTTGTTTATTATAGTGATTAATTTGATTTTTATATTTTCGCTTTGATGCATTGACTGAATTGGGAGCCTTTATGCGAACCGAATTCTTATGTATTTCTGTATTATTGGTAGCATCGGGACCCAGGGTGAAATTGGCTAGCTGTAGAAGAGTTTTAAACCCCACGGTGGTTTACTCTACTGACCGTTCTAAGGCGGTGGTCCCGGTGTTAGTCTTACTCTTTGTTGCTTTCTGGTTTATTCTACGAGGCGATTTATTTTTTGTCTTACCTTGTGTCATTTTGTTCTTGTGGTTTTCAGTCCTTTTAGCATTGCGATTACCTCGCTTGGGAAAGAGAGAGCTTATCTTAGCGCTTTTCGTACGTTTGTTCGATTTGTGCTTGTTTGGATTTGTCGGTTTCCTCTTCCTCTTGGTGTCTGGGAAGGGCTGCGGTTTGTGATTGTGGCACTCTCTGGACTTTTCTCCTAATTTTTTTTATTTGCAATGTAATCTTAAAATCCTATTGAGCAACAAATACGTCCAGACGAGAAGAAAACAGAGTTCATGGAATTTTGTGAACATAGAATAAGGTAGACTGACTCTCTTTTAGATTTGAAAGGCTCTTTCTTTTTCCTGCTAATATCTTATTCTGTTTGCTACTATGTTATATCAAAATATTTTGGGTATACCGATTAGTACACATTACGACTTAGTAAGTTACCTAATAGTTATAATGAACACTTTGAATAAATGGTTGATAAAGTTTATCCAAAGAACTTCAGCTAAATAAAACTAACAATTGTTACGATAATGTAAGGCTGCCAAGAATCCAAAGCTTGTTCAAGCAGACAGTGAAGATTCTGATCAGACTATGTAAATGCACAGGCTAATCTGAGTCTTTGCTTGGCGCAAATGCAATCGTGTAGGAAATGAGGTGCCCCACTTCATATTTTAGACACATCATCTTGTCGTAAAATGTGTTTGTTTCAAATTTAGGATAAGCATGGTATGGAGTTAACCCATCTGTGCCTAACATCCAATGTAATGGACATTGAAAAATAATACAGACCCAGATCAGACGCAGTAGAGTACGGCGTCTGATCAGAGTCTACACTGTTTGCATTTAGGACATGAATTGCTATTAACATGGTCAGAATAAAAACTAACCAGACACTCCTTATATTAGAAATGAGCCGGTCCAAATAGTTAATGTAGAAGAGTCCGACCGGTTAAAATGGGTTAAAGTGGTTAAGATTTAGGTTTATAAACGTGCATGTTGAATACGGAAGGTCCTGTGGAAACGCAGCCTCATTTTGGTATTCGTTGTTCTCATCATACCTGTATATATGTGCCTGGAGAAGGGAACTTACCAAACTGAATACAACGAAAGTCCATGCCCAGCGCGCACATGGCGTTCATACAACGTCCTTTTAATGTATAAACGTCATGCGCCAGCAACGTCGCATTAATGTTATTACGTTACATCGACGTTAATGCGACATTTTATAAACGTCATGTACCCAATAAGTTGCCTGTGCATTCTAATTTTGCACACAGTGTTCTCCTCCTGAACTACTGGCTACTGTAGCATTTATTTCTTAATACAACAGCTTTGTGCAGACTGCACAGGCTGATCTGGGTCTGAGCTGGATGCACGTGGTATAGGTATATTTGCTCAGGTTGCAGCTGATAAATTTACATACAGCAGGCTTCGTCCTCGCCACTCTTACAATCTACGAAGTAATCACACAGAACACTTATGTATACACAACTGCCGTCGCTGCATCTGTAAGAAAAAACAATGCACAAACTTAAAAGTACCTTGCGGGCACATGACGTTTATACAACGTCACATTAACGTCGTTGCATTGTCATGATGTTAATAAAACGTCGAATTAAACGCAATTGACGTTTACACAGCCTCGCATCGACGTTAATGCCATGCTGTATAAACGCCATGACGATGAAACGACGTTAATGCGACGTTGTGTAAGTGTCATGACGCTGCATCGATGTTAATGCGACGTTGTATTAACCTCATGTTCCCGCTGGGAGCAGACCCTATGTAATTCTCGATTTTTGTCCTACGTAACAGTCGCTTCTGGGTCTTCGTACGAACTTTACGAGTTAGGAGAAAGCACACCAGACATTTATCAAAATTTGTGGAAATTGCAATATTTAAATCTGTACATAAAATTTTCATTTGTGAAAAGGAAATGATATTTAAGCCGATGCTGAAAAAGTCTGCAAAATCACATTAAATAAGATAATTTCTCACTTTATAAATTACACCATTCGCATTATATCATCTAATCATTACAGAGTTTCTTTGCTGAACTATTATCTCACCTTGTAACACTACACCATTCGCATTATGTCATATCATAATAACAGAGTTGACTTGTGGAGCTAATTTCTCATCTTATAACATTATACCATTCGCATTATATCATTTAGGTATCATTATAAAAGAGTTTCTTTGCGTAACTAATTTCTCACCTTTCTCCCCTACATATAATCTTACTGCTATGTCCAAGGACGAAATTCTACAAAACCACAATTCGGTGATGCTAACATTCGGAATTTCCCTCCAAGAGGAATATATTAACCTTCCCAAATTGTACTGAATTCCTAAACTTCACAAGAATCCGTACAAGCAGAGATATATTGCCGGTTCGGCTAAGTGCTCAAACAAACCTCTTTCTCAGATTCTAACACGGATCCTAACCGCAGTTAAAGAAGGCCTTCAGAAGTATTGTGAAATTGCATATGCCAGGAGTGGTGTTAATCAGATGTGGATCCTGAAAAACTCCAAAGAGCTTTTAGAAAACCTAAAGCACAATCTCTTCGTTCGTCAACAATATAAAATCGTTCGATTTCTCTACTCTTTACACAATATTCCTCATGATAAATTGAAATCTAAAAGGAAATTATCAACCAGTGTTTCTTCCATAAGAATGGTAACCGTCGCTTTCAGTATGTTGCCATTAGCTACAAAGAAACATACTTCGTTCGGGAACACTCTGGTGCACCACAAAACTACTCAGTTGCAGATGTCATAAAAATGCTGGAATATCTAATCGACAATATTTTTGTGGAGTTCGGCGTTTACGTATCACAGTTAATCTGTTATGCCAGAGCCTGTTCAAATTATCAGGACTTCATGGAGCATGGGAAAGTGCTCACTACAAAGTTGTTGAGCCAGGGGTATCAAAAAATCAAACTGGTAGCAACACTTAAGTAGTTTTATGGGAGACATCATGATCTGGTCAATCCCTACAGTGTGGCAGTTTCCAGAATTGTCTGATGTTTTTGCCAATGACGAGCAATAAGTAGACTTCCGAAATCCCGGACATACGTTTCTACCTACATTACCTTCGTTCAGGTCTATGGGCATGGTGGGCGAAGCTTGCTTACTAAGTAATTCTTACTATCCGCGGACGCCTGATCACACCCTTTTTTCTGGGGTCCATGTCTGTTGGTCTGAACATTTGGATTCGTCATTCGTTTACGGATTTATGAGTTTGGATTATGGCTTGAGTACAATGACCACAACTACTTATAACATTACATCATTCGCAATCTATCATGTCATAATTACAGAGTATCTTTGCTGAACTAATTTCTCACTTTATAACATTACACCATTTGCATTTAATCATATCATCAAAACAGATTTTCTATGCGGAACTAATTTCTCACCTTATAACAACATTACACCATCTGCAGTATATTATATCATCATAACAGGGTTTCTTTGCTGAACTAATTTCTCACCTTATAACATTACACCATTCGAATTACAATATATCATCATAACTGAGTTTCCATGCGGTACTAATTTTTCATCTTGTAATATTATATCATTCGCGTTATATCACATCAGAATAACAGTTTCTGCGAATCGAATTGCTCATCTTATAATATTACACCATTCACATTATACCTAATCATAATAACAGATTTTTTTGTTTTATATATTTCATTCAAAACTATCAATAAACATAAAATGTTGTAAACAATGAAATGCAGGATTAGATTGAAAGCATACAACCTTATGTAGTTCTTTTCTTTACAAAATCAACATTGTAAACATATAGCGAGTAAAGTTTACATGGCCCATTATATAATTTAGAAGTAATCAGTTTTCTGATAAATCAACAATTGTTTGATACATCAAATACAGTTCACTCATATTGTCTCAAACACTGAGAACTCAAACAAACACATAAGACAAACCAAACCAAAACCAAACATACGTTTAGTTTGGCACATGATTCTTACACCTCGGATCTCTTTTTTCTACAAACCAATGTCATCTCAAACGGAAGTTCTGGTCCTTGGAGTTTGAGACTATGGGAGTTGACTATACAAGTCATCACAAAGTATAAAGTTACACTTTTGAACCGAAATTTTACCGTCGAGTAATACAAGATAGAAGTGAACAGAATGACAACAAATAAAATAAAAGTTTGCTTTTAGGGAGGATTCGGAGGGGCGTGTGCACTGGGAACATCATGACATTCGAGGTTTTGTCCTGTGACAATACTGAATACCATCGCATAATGAACCGTTTATTAAAATTATTCGAACCGTTTCGTATCTAATATGTACTTCTGAATTTTGTTGAAAATAGAAATGTTTGTGTCTCGAGGGAGTGTACTATCTCCAAATAGGACTTTGAGCGTTACTGTCTCGTGCTGGGCGACCGAATTTAATAGCATTGTTCTTTGCTCATTGTAATACAAACACTTGAAGGAAAGTGGTGGGAATTTCCTACAGATCCAAAGCGGCACAGTGCAGAATCTGTTACATTTTCGAATCAAGATTTTTACTTAGCGAACTACAATTTGTACGGAGTCATGTGTGAAATATCTCTGCTTGCCTTGTACTACTGTAGAAGTGTTTCGGAACTAAAGTTCGTTCCCTGTTAAGGTTATATTTGAATAAATGAAGCGAGTCTAACTGTCTGACAGTTAATTCATTCCCAAACTACCGATGACAATGTAATACCGATTTATTCTTGAGGCAACAGATTGCAGATCGTTAGCATTTCGCAGATTATAATGGGAGAGAGATAGGAAGGAGATTTCGTAGAAAATACTAAGTTGTGATGTTTCCGTCTTTTTTCCAGGGTATCCCATCCTAACTCAATATAAAAAAAATTCAGAGATATTAATTTGCTGGCTCCAGTTACTATTCTAGCTGCCTAAACTGGTAATCTACCAATTTCTTGTTTTTCATATTGGGCGCAGATATCCCAAACGGCGTCCATATTCCAAGACTGGTCTAATAATGCTGAGAATATTACTTCCAGTGACTTTAAATGATTATTGTACGCGTTGGTGTAAACGAGAACATGTTGAGTCTAATGCTTTAAATAATTGGAATTAAAGATTTTTAAGATCATTGATGAACGTGTGTTATTTTACTCTAATAACCTTGATCTTCTCCCTCCTAAGCCAAAATTATCTTTTCGATATTTGAAACAAGGTATCCAAGAATTTCATAGGAAGTATGTTTTGGCTCCAGCTGATAAAGCTGCTAATAATGTTGTTGTTGTGCGACGACTTTATTATATCAATACTCTAATACAAGAACTTGGTAGTACCAAAACATATGAACGGATTTCTACTGACGAGAGATCTATTGTCAATACCCATTCTATCGATATTACTGCTAAGTTTGCAGTGAGTATTAAAGGAAAGCAAGACAGACTTCCTACGTTATATTGGTTACCGAAACTTCATAAACGACATTATAAAGCACGTTTCATTGCTAATTCTAGTTCATGTACGACTACTGATTTGTCCAAACTGCTAACTTCATGCCTTATTGCTGTTAAAACATTGGATTAGATACTATGATACTGTTTACGAAAGGGACGGAATTAACTATTTTTGGTCAATTAAAAATTCTAATGATGTTCTCAATAAATTTAAATCTAAAAACTTTCAGGCTTCTTAATTGTCTACATATGATTTTTCTACACTGTATACTATGTTACCTCATCATCTTATAAAAGATAAACTTACTGATTTAATTAACCGAACGTTTATTTGAGAGAATACCCAAAATATTTCTTGCAACGAAGAATGTGCTTTTTTCACTTCTGACGTTTATAATAATCACAATTTATGGTCGTGTCAAAAAGTCTGTGATGCCCTTGTTTATCTTTTGGATAATATTTTTATTAGATTTGGAACTAAACTTTATAGGCAAACTATTGGTATTCCGATGGGAACTAATTGTGCTCCTCTTGTTGCAGATTTGTTTCTTTTTTGTTATGAGAGAGATTTCATGAAGTCTCTCTCACGTAAAAAATCAGGCTGACATTATTGAGGCTTTCAATTCAACTTCAAAATACCTTGGTGATTTGTTAAATATTGACAATATTTACTTTGACCAAATGGTGGACCGGATATACCCTACAGAACTCCAATTAAATAGAGCAACTTCTTCCGATACCGAGGCACCTTTTTTGGATTTGAATCTATGTATATCTAATGGTACAGTTTCCACCAAAATTTATGATAAACGGGACGATTTTGATTTTGATATAGTCAATTTCCCTTTTCTGGATGGCGATGTCCCCCGGCGTACCTCATATGGTGTATACATATCGCAACTTATTAAATTCGCCAGAGCTTCTTCAAATCTTAATGACTTTAACTACCGTAATGAAGCCCTTACTGCCAAACTTCTAAAGCAGGGCTATCGTTATTTTAAACTTCGTAAGGCGCTTTCGAAATTTTATCGAAGACACAGTCCCTTGTTAGAAAAATATAGCGTCAGTCTGAAAACACTTCTGCAACAAGGTATATCGGAACCAGAATTTTACGGTGATTTAGAAAAATTGTAGGTAAATCTATTTTTTCGGAGCAATTCAGAAAACTTATTAACCGTTATAAAAGAATTGACTATAGCCTGGATATTATGCGGCAGACTGCATGCCTAGTTGTCAACTCAATCATTGTTGACGGCTATGCTTCACTCTTTAATTGCACGACGGCGGTTCGGGACACAGACAATGACAGCCTCTTCGTAAAACTTTAACCAGTGGGTTGGGGCTTGACGATATGTCTTTGGCTTGGCCCGCCGTGGTTCAACTATTGGTTTTCATTGGTCTTCCGCCCCAGTTAATTCATTCTCCTCGGGGACTTCAATGCCAGAGTGGGCACAGACCACCAGACCTTGGAAGGAGTGATTGGATCTGAAGGTGTAGGACAGTGCAACAGCAATGGACTCCTCCTTTTAAGGTAGTGTGCAGAGCATGAATTACTGATCACCAACACAGTCTTCCGTCTACCAACTCGCAGACAGACAACATGGATGCACCCTCGCTCCAAACACTGGCATCTCATTGACTATGTCATAGTGCGAAGGAAGGACAGACAGGATGTCAGAGGGACTAAAACTATGTGTGGTGCAGACTGTTGGACAGATCACAGGCTTGTTGTCAACAAACTCAACCTGCGCATTCAGCCTGTACGACGACCACAAGCCAAGAAGGTGCCAAAGAAATTAGATGTCTCCAAGCTGAAACAAGACAGCAAGAGGCAAGCATTCGTCAACGATCTCTGCAACCGTTTAGATGCACTGGAACACAGTTCAGAAGATGTAGATGAGAGCTGGACAGTCTTCAGAGATACCATTCACTCTTCAGCAATGGATTCCCTAGGACCAGTATCTCACAAACACCAAGATTGGTTTGATGAGAATGACAAAGAAATTCAGGGACTCCTTGAAGAGAAACACCAAAAACACAAGGCTTACCTCAGAAATACCAGCTCAGTATCTAGCAAAACTGCCTATTCAAACATATACAAGACCATTCAGACGAGGCTCAGAGACATGCAAGACTCCTGGCTGAGAAAAAAGGCTGATGAAATCCAGTCCTTTGCAGACAGAAAGGACATGAAAAAGTTCTTTGATGCACTCAAGACGGTATATGGTCCCCAGAGCTCAGGAACTACCCCACTCCTTAGTGCAGATAGAACTAGTCTTCTGACTGATAAAGAAGCTATCTTGAATAGATGGGCTGAACACTTTGATGGTGTCCTCAATCGGCCATCATCTATCAATGATGAAGCTATCAATAGATTACCACAGGTGGAATGTAATCCGCTGCTTGATGATCTCCCAACCGTCTCTGAAACAGTGAAAGCAATAAAACTCCTGTCATCTGGCAAGACTCCAGGATCAGATGCAATACCTGCAGAGATCTACAAAGCAGGAGGTCTTCCAGTTGCAGAGAAACTGACAAGATTTATTTCACATTATGTGGAGAAAAGAAGCCATCCCTCAAGAATTCAAGGATGCAACAATTATCCACCTATTCAAAAGGAAAGGGAATCCTCAAGTCTGTGACAATCATCAAGGCATCTCTTTATTGTCAATTGCTGGGAAGATTCTTGCTAGGGTCCTACTGAACCGACTGAATGAACACCTGGAACGGTCAGGGCTTCTACCAGAAAGCCAGTGTGGATTCAGGAAAAACAGAGGAACAATAGACATGATCTTCACAGCACGACAGCTTCAAGAAAAATGCCAGGAACGGAATGTGGATTTCTACATGACCTTTGTCGACCTTACCAAAGCATTTGACACAGTCAGTCGTGAGGGACTTTGGAAAATTATGGCAAAATGTGGTTGTCCTGCCAAATTCATAGCAATGGTGCGGCAGTTCCATGATGGCATGCTTGCAAGGGTCCAAAATGATGGCGTGTTTTCTGATCCATTTCCTGTGACAAATGGAGTTAAGCAAGGCTGTGTACTAGCTTCAACACTGTTCCGCATGATGTTTTCTGCCATGCTTACAGATGCTTTCCAGGATGGTGACAATGGTATACCTATTAGGTATCGCTTTGACGGGAAACTTTTCAACCTAAGAAGGTTGCAAGCTAAATCTAAGGTGCAGACAGAGGTGCTAGACGAGTTCCTCTTTGCTGATGACATGGCAAAGGGTGCTCCAACAGAAGTGAAAATGCAGAAAGGTGTGGATCAAGTATCTGATCAGCTATGATCTCACAATCAGCATCAAAAAGACTGAGGTAGTATATCAGCTAGCACCTGGAAAGCCTTACAAGGAGCCTACCATCACAGTGAAAGGTCAACGACTGCAAGTGGTAGACAAGTTTACCTACCTTGGAAGCATATTGTCTAGAGTTGTGCACATTGATGATGAAGTCAATGCTAGAATTGCCAAAGCTAGTGCAGCATTTGGCCGGCTACGTGGAAGTATTTGGGACCGAAGTGGAATCAGACGTGACACAAAGCTGAAAGTATATAGATCGGTAGTGCAGCCAACACTATTATACGCATGCGAAACTTGGACAGTTTACCAAAGCATGCCAAAAGACTGAACCACTTCCATACAAGCTGTCTTAGAAAACTTCTAAAGATCAAGTGGCAAGACAGGATTCCAGACACAGAAGTCCTGAAAAGGGCAGGGATGCAGAGTATACATATTCTTCTGAAATTGGCACAGTTAAGATGGACAGGCCATGTTACCAGAATGCCTGATGAACGTTTGCCAAAGAGAATCCTCTAAGGAGAACTTCAAGTAGGCAAACGCTCCCATGGTGGTCAGAAGAAGCGATACAAGGACACCCTCAAAGCCTCCCTTAAAGACTTCAACATACCAACAGAGTCATGGGAACAAATTGCACAAGATCGTACAAAGTGGCGAGGCCTCATAAAAAGGGGAGCTGGTGAATACGAAGCAAAATGAATCAGCGAAGCCGAGCAGAAACGTGCACAGCGGAAAGCCAGAGCTAAGGCATCACCAACAGAGCTTTCTTCCTCAGACCTCTCTTGTTCTATCTGCAACAGGCAGTTTAGAGCTAAGATTGGTCTCATCAGCCATCTTAGAACACACAAATAATAACACATCACACAGTTTATGACAGACGAACAAGAAATTGGTTTTCCTTGACTCTGGCATACAGTAGAATAGGCCATGAGTACTCGTCTTTGTTTATTATTGTGATTAATTTGATTTTTATGTTTTCGTTTTGATGCATTGACTGAGTTGGGAGCCGTTATGCGAACCGAATTTTTACGTGTTTCTGTATTAAGCGTAGCATCGGGACCCAGGGTGAAGTTAGCTAGCTGTAAAAGTGCTTTAAACCCCCCGGTGGTTTACTATACTGACCGTTCTAAGGCGTTGGTCCCGGTGTTAGTCTTACTCTTTGTTGCTTTGTGGTTTATTCTACGAGGCGATTTGTTGTATGTCTTTCCGTGTGTCATTTTGTGTTTGTGTTTTTCAGTCCTTTTAGTATTGCGATTACCTCGCTTGGGGAAGAGAGAGCTAATCTTAGTGCTTTTCGTACGTTTGTTCGATTTGTGCTTGTTTGGATTTGTCGGTTTCCTCTTCCTCTTGGGTCTGGGAAGGGCTGCGGTTTGTGATTGTGGCACTCCCTGGAATTTTCTCTTACCTTTTTTTCTTTAATTTTAGCATGATATTTATTCTACTCCAGACCTTCTCGGGTTTACAATTAATTTGGTCCTGCCAATAGCAACTTGTCGAAAAGTAGAGTCGTAAATGTTTGGGAAATTCGCCTTCAGTTATTTGTTGGCTATTCGTATAGAGGCATGGTTGTATAGGTTTGCTAGTTTTACGCGATAAGACTTGTTTTCGGCTTTTGTTGGATTAAAGGACACCAGTCAAGTTTCATCTTACTGGAGAATTTTGACTTGATTTGAAGTGTTGACTTATTTATTTGATCCATAGGTTATATCCCCTTCAAACTATTTATTTACCCTCGGAAGACCTCTTTACCACCTCCTGCTGGGATCTCATAATCACCTCTTTATGACATGTCTTTGATCTCTCTTGCATAGCGACAAGGTAGGGGCTATAAAATCATTAGTGAGTGGTACCACTTTTTGTCTCATTTTAGCTATGCCTTTAAGGTGTCCCAATATTAAGAGTAAATACTGCATCTATATAGTTATCTTTAAAATAACTGTTTTTTATACTTATTTCTGTATTATTACACTTATCAACTATTTGGGATTAAATTAATAACGTCACTGTTCACTTCTGACGTCATCACTATGAGGCTTACATGACGTCATTTGAAAAATAAAATGGCGCCATACAATGTTGAAAATAGCATTCAGAAGTAGTTTGACGACTTTTAGACTTACGCCAAAAAATTTGAAGAAATAGAGGTGTCTCGAGGGAGTGTACTATCTCCAAATAGGACGCTCATATTTTTTTTCTTTTGTTTATAAGTGGTAAATTTGTTATTGAGAGCTACCTAGGTTTTTAGCTCGCCTGTACAAAAGCACAGGTAATGCTAAAGCAGTCACTACCACGTCGGGATCGGTGTCGGTTTTGAGTAAAGTTGTGGGTTAATTTTTTAAAAAAGCTACCTATGTATCTCCTTAACCCGTGGATGAACGTAGTTCATACACGCCCTGATGTGAACATAGTTCATACTTGCCCTGATGTTAGATACTGGTCTGAAGTCTTATACTATGCCATCCGTACCCATATGACTTACCTCGAGGTCAAGGTCACGAGCTTAGAAAAAAAAGTTACAACTAGTGGGAAAACGCGATTCAAGCTACCTACGCTATCCTGCAACAGCTTTCATTTCACTAGAAGTTAAAATGCATGCCCACAAAGCATTGAATTATACAGTAGTGAACACCGCTGTTTATGTGCGTCCCAGCTATGCCCTGGTGAGCTTGGTTGTATAAACAACCCTTAAATAAAAATACAGAACGTCTAATAGTTTTAACAAGTCCCCTTAAATTATTTATATAATGAAATAACATATGTTACATATGATATGTGTTCATGCTATTGCATAAAATATGTAGGAGGACTGATTGAAAAACTGTATGCCTCACATGTAACGGTTTGACGTAGTATTCTTCAACATAATCCCCCTCGATGACTATACACTTTTGCCAGCAATTTCAAAGGGCTTCAATGCCACTTTTAAAGAAGTCCTTTTTTTTTTTGACTGACCAGAAAGTCCTCCACTGCATGTATGACGTAATCAACTGACTGAGAATGGGTACCATCAACGGCCTTTTTCAACATTGAGAATAAATGAAAGTATATGTGAGCGAAATCAGGTGAGCAGGCGATTGTTGAATCAATTTAAAGCCATAATCATTGATGGCAGTCATTGCAATGATAGACGTGTGGACTAGACTATTTTCCTGGTGAAGCAACACCACACCTTAAGTGAGTTTGCCACGGCTCTTGACCTTAATATTTGCTGTTAACTGCCTAAGAATTAAAGCAAAATATGTTCCATTAGTTGTCTGCCCATTTTGGAGATAACATATGTTATTCGCATCCCCTAACTCCGTCAATAACCTTGCCAAATGACGGAATAGTCTTTGCCTTCTTTGGCGGGGTAGAGCCAGGGTGCTTCTATTCTTTAGACTGTTGTTTGGATTCTAGGTGAAATGATGGACACATCTTTCATTAATAGTCACACATCTCAGCAGTAACATGTCAGGTTCTGTCTGAAAACGGTAAAGAATTGCATGCGACATATTCTGTCTTGTGTGCTTTTGCTCAACTGTCAGAAATCTGGATACACGACGGGTTGAGAATTTTCCAGATCTTCGTGAGAATGAAATTAGACATTTCCTGAGACATCTCAACAGCACTAGCTATGTATCTCTCTGTATCTCGTCTGTTACCCATAACCACAACATTGACTTCTGTCACTACTTCGGGGGATGCTACTGACAGGCCTTCCAGAACGTGCGTAATCCTCAAAGCTCTCCCTTCAGTTCTGCCGCCAACTTCCCTTGGTATTACATAAAGGGGCATCCTTCCCAAGTGTTGCCACCATATCGGTATATCATTATGAATAGCCTCAGGTGCTAGACCCTGTTTATGCAAACATCGACTGACCGCTCGTTCAGCAATTTGTCCATTTTGCAAAAGTCACTTGCCCTGTTTACATTAACTTGTTACCACTTTGACAAAAACTGACCAAATGACACGGGCTGATGGTTACATAATCATAAATAGTCAAGGAATAATACTGCTGAAAAGAGGCAGCCCTGCTTAAATCCTTCAATACAAGGCTCATACTGTATCAATCGTCTCTCGTACTCTCGTATATATTTAAAAAATAAAATTAAAACAGACTAGAAAAAGTGTCCATAGGACACGGATGCCCCCGCCAAATGCCATTCAGAAAAAGGGTTTATATGTAATTGTAACAGGTATACCATGAAGTTATTATTAAGGCCCGGACACAGTTTACTATATGGAACTAAGTCAAGGGAGGATAATTCAAAAACGAAAAACGCAAGAGTTGTCTTCCTTGTTCATGACACATCGTCTCAATGTGATGCATGCACCTGTAAAGTTTCAGGAATATATTCCATATGGTTTAGGAGTTATGGCCCGGACACGGTTAACTATATGGAACTAAGTCAAGGGGAAATATTTCAAAAACCAAAAATGCCAGAGTTGTCTTCCTTGTTCATGACACATCGTCTCAATGTGATGCATGCACCCATAAAGTTTCATGAATATATTCCATATGATTTAGGAGTTATGGCCCGGACAGGGTTTACTATATGGAACTAAGTCAAGGGAAGATAATTCAAAAACAAAAAATGCAAGAGTTGTCTTCCTTGTTCATGACACATCGTGTCAATGTGATGCATGCACCCATAAAGTTTCATGAATATATTCCATATGGTTTAGGAGTTATGGCCCGGACACGGTTTACTATATGGAACTAAGTCAAGGGGAAATAATTCAAAAACCAAAAATGCAAGAGTTTTCTTGTTTGCTCATGACACATCTTCTTAGTGTGATGCATGCACTGGTAAAGTTTCATGAATATATTTCATACGGTTTAGGAGTTATGGCCCGGACACAGTTAACTGTATGGAACTAAGTCAAGCGGAAATAATTCAAAAACCAAAAATGCAAGAGTTGTCTTCCTTGTTCATGACACATCGTCTCAATGTGATGTATGCACCTGTGAAGTTTTATGAATATATTTCATACCGTTTGGGAGTTATGGCCCGGACACGAAGTGGGACGTACGGACGGACAGACGGACAGACAGACGGACGGACAGACAGACATACGGGACGGACATGGGTAATACTTAATGCCCATCCGCTATTCTTCGAATAGGCGGGGGCATAAAAAAAGGATAAAAAATAAAACGAAACGTACCGATACTGGTCTAGGGCACAGTCTCCTGAAACGTAAAGTTAACATTACTGTACGAGTGTATAGATTATATGTGGGAAAAACATTATAAAACATTACTGTACGAGAGTATAAATAATCTGTGGAGAAAACATAACATTAATATTACTGTACGAGAGTATAAATGATCTGATGGAAAACAAACTTAACAAAAGTGCATTACTTTACGTTTGCATAACTGATGTGAGGGAAAAAAACATAACTGTTCGAGTGCATAATTGATATGAGTGAACAAAAAAAAAAAACAATATTAATTAAGTTTGTTTGTTTGTGTTGAGGTTTTACGGTCCAGACAACTCAATGGGATCATGTCGAGTGCGGTCAGTTTACCTAACCATACGTTTACTGGGCAGGCTTAGTCCGCTAAGCGGTTAACCAGTATTGTGCACATTCTTTCACCAGAAACTTCCAACTGCTCTTCTTAAATCAGCGGACGGGAGAGAATGACCTTAGAAAATATTTCATTTTCAATCCCCACGAAAGAATGTTGCCGACCTCGGCGGGGGTTGAACCCGCAACGTCCTGGTCTCCAGTCGGATGGCGCATCCAAATGAGCCACCGAGGCCGGCACATTAATTATGTAAATTATTGTACGAGTGAACAAATCAATGCAGGAAACACATAATGTGCATTTCTGTACGAGTGTATAAATAATCTTTACAAAATCAATTATCGTTTAGCATACTGGTTAAAATGTCAGCAGACGACAATTTGAATTACTTGACTTTCTCTTCTAGAAAACATTTGCATTTCATGTAAAGTGTCACCTGTAGAAAACAGGGCCCAGTTGTTCAAAACTAACGACGTCGTTAGTTAACGATTCGTTAAAATTTACATCGAGTGATACGCAAATATGCTGAAATTTTTTGCTGAAAAAATGTGAGTAGCTTTTGCAGTGCAAAAGCTACTCACATTTTTCCAGCAACAAATATCAGAATATTGCGTATTGAATCCGCTAAAACAGTTAACGAAATGACCCTTAACGAGCTCGTTAAGCTAACGACGCTTTGAACAACTGGGCCCAGATTTTTACATTTATATACACAGGAGACGATTTGTATGAAAACAAAACCTTTTTTGCGAAGTAGGAGTTAGGGAACAAAAGAAAATATCATCAATTTGTCGTCTGCTTCTACTTCTACGGATTTACAAGGAAGACAATTTTTGTGATTCCTAGTTGCTGCTCTGAACAGTGTTCTGAACAGGTGTCTACTTTAAAAGAATTTTTTTTCTGTTTAGTGAAGCAGCCAAAACAATTTCGACAGTGTTGCTTCCCCTGATAGCATACCCGTTTTCCTTAATACGAGGCTTAAATCTGCATCTTTGTTAACCCCGACTGTAAGAGCATCCAGGTTTTTCCTGTGCACAAAACCACATTACTACATAAGCATAAAAACGAAGCATTTGTGTAATCATCATATTTTGTTTGCACCTACGCGTATCATTGGTTACACGACGAGTTTATTAGTTTGCGTTGAGCATGCCGAACCGGCAGTTCGAATAACTGCTTTGGAGATCCCGTTGGACGTACATAAAAAACTAATTGACACGTCAAGTACTTAAAGTCTTTCAAGGTCAGCTGGTTCAAAACTTGAAAAAAATGTAGGAAAATCTAATTTTTCGGAGCAATTCAGAAAACTTATTAACCGTTATAAAAGATTTGGCTATAGCCTGGATAATATACGGCAGACTGCATACCTAGTTGTCAACCCGATCATTGTTGATGGCGATGCTTCACTCTTTAATTGCACGACGGCGGTTCGGGCCTCAGACTCAATGACGGCCTCTTCGAAAAACTTTAACCAGTGGGTTGGAGCTTGACGATATGTCTTTGGCTTGGCCTGCCGTGTTTCAACTATTGGTTTTCATTTACTCTGGCATACAGTAGAATTAGCCATGAGTACTCGTCTTTGTTTATTATATTGATTAATTTGATTTTTATGTTTTCGCTTTGATGCATTGACTGAGTTGGGAGCCTTTATGCGAATCGAATTTTTATGTATATCTGTATTACTAGTTGCATAAGGACCCAGGGTCAAGTTGGCTAGCTGCAAAAGTGCTTTAAACCCCAGTGGTATACTCAACTGACCGTTCTAGACGGTGGTCCCGGTGTTAGTCTTACTCTTTGTTGCTTTGTGGATTATTCTACGAGGCGATTTGATTTATGTCTTACCTTGTGTTATTTTTTTCTTGTGTTTTTCGGTCCTTTTAGCATTGCGATTACCTCGCTTGTGGAAGAGAGAGCTAATCTTAGTGCTTTTCGTATGTTTGTTCGATTTGTGCTTGTTTGGTGTTGTCGGGTTCCTGTTCCTCTTGATGTCTTGGAAAGGCTGCCGTTTGTGATTGTGGCATTCCCTGGACTTTTCTCTTACCCTTTTTGAAATATACTATGGTTTGATAAATGTCATACCTACTCAAAAGTTGATGAATTTTAACCTATTCTCATTTACGTCTACAAACCGACTTCGTAAGGCGTTTTCGAAATTTTATAGCAGACATAGTGCCTTGTTATAGAAATATAGCGTCAGTCTGAAAACACTTCTGCTACAAGGTATATCGGAACCAGAATTTTACGGTGACTTGGTGTACAGATTTAAAAAAATTGTAGGTAAATCTAACTTTTCGGAGCAATTCAGAAAACTTATTAACCGTTATAAAAGAATTGGCTATAGCCTGGATATTATGCGGCAGACTGCATGCCTAGGTGTCAACCCAATTATTGTTGATCGCTATGCTTCACTCTTTAATTGCACGACGGCGGTTCGGGCCTCAGACAATGACGGCCTCTTCGTGAAATTTTAACCAGTGGGTTGGGGCTTGACAATATGTCTTTGGTTTGGCCCGCCGTGGTTCAACTATTGGTTTTCATTTACTCTGGCATACAGTAGAATTAGCCATGAGTACTCGTTTTTGTTTATTATAGTGATTAATTAGATTTTTATGTTTTCGCTTTGATGCATTGACTGAGTTAGGAGCCTTCATGCGAACCGAATTTGTATGTATATCTATATTAAGAGTAACATCTGGACCCAGGGTGGTTGACTAGCTGTAAAAGCGCTTTAAACCCCCCGGTGGTTTACTCTACTGACCGTTCTAAGGCGGTGGTCCCGGAGTTAGTCTTACTCTTTGGTGCTTTGTGGTTTATTCTGCAAGGCAATTTGTTGCGCTGTGGTGGAGCGCTGTGGTGCAGTGGTAAAGCGTCGGACTCGAGATCGATAGGTACCGGGTTCGATCCCCGCTAACAGCATTAGTGTTGTTTCCTTGAGCAAGAGACTTTATCCACATTGCTTAGTACTGGTTTCTACCCAGGAAAAAAGAGGGCCACATGGAAGATTAGTACTAGATTACTAAATGTGTTACCCTCTATAAATAAGGTCGATTATTATTATTATTATTTTTTTTGTATGTCTTACCTTGTGCCATTTTGTTTTTGTGTTTTTCAATCCTTTTAGCATTGCGATTACCTCGCTTGGGGAAAAGAGTGCTAATCTTAGTGCTTTTCGTATGTTTGATCGATTTGTGTCGGTTTCCTCTTCCTCTTGATGTATGGGAAGGGCTGCGGTTTGTGATTGTGGCACTCCTTACCTTTTTCGTTTGCTGTTGGTGTTGTTGGTGGTGGGGATGGTGATGTTCTTTCAATTTTTATTTTTTGTCTTTTTGCTGTGTTTTATACCCACCAGAGTTATCGCAGTCTTCTTCATCTTTGCCATTTACACAATCATTTTTCCCATCACATTTCCCGATGCCTGCTGTAATTTCGCCATTCCCACATTGAAAATATAGGAATAGTTGTAAATCCATGAAGGTTTCTTTATTGTTCTCGCCTCCTGAATTGGTAACAATTAAACGGTTAATATAGGAGAAGCACTACTATTGTTTTGGTACCCTGAAAATAGTCCTATCTGAACAAAAAGAGTGTACGGAGTAGATGGCGGATACAGTGTAGGGTAAAAAAGACAGCATTGTTAAGTTATGTCAGGCCAAAGGAGGTTCTTGGAGGATAAGAATTTTTGACAGTTAAAATAATTGAAGGAAGCTATTTGGTTGTGTGGAGTGCTACTAAGAGGCGGTCGGTCAGTCCAGTTTGTAACCCTGAACAGGAGGATTTTTAGGATGTCTGCTTGAAAATGGTCTACTCTAAAAGGAATGAAGTTTCTCCCTGTGGGAGCAAAGTCTTTTCTTTGAAAGTAGACCCTTTTTAAGAAGGGGTTAGGTGTGTAGAATGCAAAAAGGGAGTTGTTTCCCTTGCATAGAAAGCTGCCGATGATGTACCAAGTGTATCTAATCCCCTTAAATACACTTTTGTTTCCTTCTTTGGCTAGACCCCCTCCCATGATTTGCTCAAATAGACAGTCCTGATAACAGAGCGCACATCAAAGGCTTATATTATCAAAGTGATTATGAAGTGATTATAAGGATGTTAAGTCTCCCTAGGTGGGGCCCTATAAGGGTAATTCATATAACTGAGAAGTATTCAATATGTTACTTTAGAACCTAATACATTCATTTGCAAATTTTACATTTAATTTGTTGATTTTTATTGAATCAATTTATTTATCTATTTATTCATATTTTGATGTTTTTTCCAAAATACAAAAGTGATTTTTTTTTCTGTTTTTTTTTTTTTTTTTTTTTTTTTTTTTTTTTTTTTTTTTTTTGCGCTGTTTGTTTTTTTTCTTTTGCGCTGTGAGGAAAAAATACAAATAAACTGAAATAGAAATATAAACTTGAAAATTTTTATTTATTTATTTATTTTCTAAAGTGAATAAGCACACTTCACAATTATTCCATAGCTGCCCCAAAACTAAATATTTTAACTTCAGTAAAACGAAATATTAGAGAATATTTCAGAAAGTTCATAGACAATTTAGGTTGTGTATTTATGACAGAAAGTTTTTTCTTGTTTAATAAATAAAATACTATATATCTTAACGATTTTCTGTATTTCATCCAAAGAAGCAGATAAAAAGGGCATTTGATGATAAATTAGCATTAATGCATAAGTATATGTATTTCTCTATAAAACACGTTGTGAGTATACATTAAAACTGCCTTTGAGAGGCAGTTCTAATGAATAACAACCATATTTATTTTATTGAATAAAGAGAAAAATATTAAATCATTACCAAATTACCCGCCCTATCTGTTTCCCTGTCTCCATCATAAACTTTGTCGATACCTAATCCTTATCAGGCCTCTACCTTTAAGGCCAGAGTCACCAAGAATTTCTTATCTTAATCTGCTAAGAGTCATTAGGGTGTTATGCAATCCAAATTGTGTCTTTAAACAGCGCCTCCTCTATGCACGTGTGTCAGCGAAGGCCCGGCACAGCCTGCTCATCCAATTAATATGAGGTAAATGGGTCCACGTGGTAGAATTTCCGCCATTTTTGATGTAAGCAAGTTTGGTGACTTCTTTATTTTTCTCTACACCTATGTTTTTCGGAAAATGGATCTATAATTAAAAAAATGCTTCTACGAGGAGCGTTTGTTATATGTTTTAGGGTAGACGCCATTTCAGAAGGGAGCTAAGACAATTTGACAGAGCTGGCTCCTTGAAAGCGTATCAATTCTCTTTGATCAACCTCTCGCGTCAGCAAGCTTGTGCTAACTTTAATCGGTCAAGAGCCAAATCAAAACGGCATTTATACTTCGATGAATCCGCTGAGCAAGACTCTTGGACCTATACTCCTTGCATAGATTTCTAAAATAAAATGTAACTCACATTTTAAACGTAAACATGATCGAGTTGAATTTATAAGCACGTTATTGTATTTTTGTGGATTTTATCAATCTGTAGATGCCGAAGAGTCACTCACAGACTTAACATTATAAAAACATGCCTATTCAAATATACTGAAAATTTTACCACCAAAAAATGAAAAGTTTCGGATAAACAATTCTGACTGTTTTATATTTCTGCTCAAAACATAGATTGTAGGCACTCGTTAGAACCGCCACGATAAGGTGGTTCTAACGAGTAGCCACAATCTATGTTTTGAGCAGAAATAAGAAAAATAATGTATACCCCTGTAAACCCCAGTTTTACTATATAAAAGTGGGGTTTACGAGGGTCAAAATTATATAGGCATGTTTACGTGATGAAAAAAATCCTATGGGTTTATTCAGTTTCTGATTGATACGCCTGCGTTTACACATCGACAAAATCCACAAAAAAATGGAATTCATTCCAAAAGCATATTCTTAATATGGAAGCCCGTTAGGTAGTATTACTATATTTAGTCGCATTATTCAGACAGACAAGCCTAGGCAAAAATGTAGACGCAGATCAGATGTCACTGAACGCGGCGTCTGCTCTGGGTCTAGACGTGTTTGCTATTCATCCACAGATTTTATATGGATACTTCGACATCATCAAGCAGTAAAAAGGTCTTGGTAAAAATTTAGGATAAGGCGATTAGTTAAAATACCCCAATAAAATATTACATAGATCAGACAGGGGGTAAATTAAGAATTCGGTGCACGGTGCATGCACAACAGATAAAGGATCCGTCCACAAGACAAATTCCGTTGAGTGGACATTTTTGGACAAATGTTGCTCAGAAAATCCAAAATTGCAACTGTTCCCATTTTTTAAATGAACTCTGAAAGTGTTTCTGCTAGATTATCGTTATAAAAGTATTTTCTCAACTGTTTCAAACCCGATGTAAATGCATTACGTTAAGTTTAACATTATTTATGACGTTTTACGCTGATATAGTAACATGATTTCATTTATAAAATCATAATCATCATGAAAACATGCCTAAATAATTTTGACCCCCTTAAACTCCACTTTTATATAGTAAAACTGGGGTTTACAGGGGTAAACATTATTTTTCTTATTTTTGCTCAAAAACACAGATTGTGGGTACTCGTTAGAAACGCCTCGGTAAGGCGGTTCTAACGAGTACCCAAAATCTATGTTTTGGGCAGGAAAAAGAAAAAAATATCAGAAATTTTATCTGAAAACTTTCTGTTTTTTGGTGGCGGATTTTTCAATATATTTGAATAGGCGTGTTTTCGTAATGGTACAGTTTGACGTTTTAGCTCTACGATAGCACTAGTGCGTTTCCTCATGTTTTTGATTGATTGTATTGGGGTTTAACGACACGTCAACACTTGTGGGTCATTTTGTGTCGTCTCTCAGAGAAAGGGAGAAATGAAATAGTAGAGGAGATGAAAGATACAGGGAAGAAAGAGAAACAGGAATGACAGTAGAAACTGAAGAAATTAAAACATCCCCCCTCTTCCCTTACCTGCTACAAGGATAGCAGGCCTTGCCCAACTGTAAGCAAATAACAATTGGACGCACCGATGACTAAGACACACGGCACCTTCGCCAAACTCGACCATCCCCCGAGTTTCCTCATGTTGTTGTGAGGATTTTTAACGCTACCAGGCACCCGAGCCACATAGAGGTAGCGGCGACTGTTATGCACATGTATTTGTACAGTCTTGCTTTCATGGATCACCCATGCACATGGTGCCGCTGTCTGTCACCAAGCGCCGCCCTGTCCACTTTATACTCAACCTCGGGCATGTCGAGTGTGAGCTAGGCGTACTTATGGTCTGAAAATTGTCTCGACCCGAGCGGGATTCGAACGCACGATATCCCGCATGAAAGTCAAGGCCACTTATCAGTAGACCACCAAGCCCACATTTCCTCACGAAATAGTCTGAGACTTAAATCTTTTCAATTTAAATTTAAATCTGTTTCGCAATTGTTTTTGTTTCAGAACAATATTTTCATTCTTGTATATGTTTTTAAGGACATTTCGAGATCGTAACTAAAGTAAAATAAGAATCATTTTAAAATCTAAACATTACTTACGTCAACACGTTGATTTTTATTACAATTTCAATTTTCTGCAAAAGTCTTAGGTTTTCTAAATATCCAAGGGAAGTAACCTGTTTTATCTAAAACCCGGACTTTTTAGACACAGTTTTATAAGTTCATATGCGATCTAACACTCTCAGCCTCAGTATGGAAGAATGTACGTGCCTTGAAGCGATGATAAATCTTACGAAATGTTTATTTATATAAAATCATTTGATTCAGCTTTCATTGTGCGCATTTTAAAATATCTTTACAATATAATCTGTAAGTTCACGTCAAAATCAAGTTTTGAAAACCAACGAAAATTTGTTATATTTAAAATAACGATTAAATAGAATTATTGCTGTACATTGCGCGAAAGTGTTTCCGTAAGATAGGATACAAATAATAAAGGTCAACTCTTAGCACTCTTTGTAAAAGTTTTAGCAGACAACATTTTGAAATATTCTTCTCCCAGGAAACGATTTGACATGTCATACAAATTGTTTTCTCTGTGTAGACAATTTGCATGACATGTCAATTGCAGTGGTATGGGAAAAAATAAGAAAAAAATTGTCAATTTGTCATCTGTGAATTTGCCCACAGAGCGATTAAAGTTAATTCAATCGGTGGTGCTCTAGTATAGGTATACAAAAGGGAATGTGTGGTGAAGTTGACTTCGGATTCGCAACTTGGAATATCGATTTTGCCCAACCATAACCGTTACATTACTATACTTTACTTCTACGGAATAAATCGAATACCAAACTCGCCAACTTCATACACTTTACAAAAGGTTTGGTTGCAAGTTCACGTAACTCCAGATAAGCTGAAAATTTTAAAGTCAAATATCAGAAAACTTGAATTATGATGGACTGATTTCATGCCTCTAATGGTCTTCTGAAACTGGGCAGGCTATTTTGTCTCATCTGGTTTGACACCTCTGAAGACAGGCTCTCTCATAGCAAGCTCATCATTTTTGATAGGTTAAGGTCGTATTTTTTCCAGTCACGTTCGGAAGTCCCATCAATGAAAGACCTTTAGTAGAAGTTCTCAACGTCAGAAGATAAAATGATTTTTTGTTTGCTGTGCGTTTAGCCTATTAAGGACCAACATTTAGACAAAGGGATTTTGAAATTGGCAACAAATGTGCAAAATGATGAGACCTTTTGGTCGACGTAAACCAGCCACAGAGCATTCCTAAAATGTTGAACCAGTGGCAAGTCAAAATATTCAGGTGAACGGACTTGAGCCCCAAAACAAAATGGTGCAATCAGATGTCCTAGGAATTTAAATTTATATTGTGGTATGTCTAAATGATGAAAAGAAGCTATCATTTGAAGAAAAGCGCGTACGGCGGTGAAATTAGTTGTTAACTGTCAATCCAGCGTTATATAGAGTGATATGTGATTTTGACAAGGAAACTGGCAAAGTTTCGGGTGTAGAGTGGATTTCATTTTAAGAACCTTTGTTATAATATTGGGAAAAAAAAATCTTTACTATTCTTTGTCGCTTATCTTCTCTTTGAAGTTGCGTCTTGTTTCCGGTAAAACGTATATTTTGTGTAAAGATGCCTTATGTAAATATTTACATGTTTTTATGACGTTTTAAGCTAGAGAGCGTCACGCGATATAAATACTTAGCAACATCGGCAACGTTTCATTACTACACACTGAAGGGGAGTATGGCGAAACGCGTTCGTTAGTACAGTAGCGATTACGTTTTGCTTGTCCGTTTATGCGTTTGGGGTGCGTTTTAAAATCGTGGCATAACGTTTGCGTTTCGACAACGTTTCTAGCGTTTCATATCGTTTCGGCCAATCAAATTACAGAGCAAAGCGTTTCACTCAAACGCTTAATTTGCATATGCGCACTGAGGAGATACAAACGTTTTCTCGAAACGCTTTTCACCGTTTCGGCCAATCAGCTTGCCTTATCGAAACGCTTTTTCCGTTTCGGCCAATCATTTGACCGTTTCGCACCGTTTGTATGTTAGACCAATCGAATCATAAATACCTGTTGGACCGTATTAAACCGTGTTTATTACAACTAAAGTACTCTGTATCTACGTATTAAAATTATATTTATTTTATTTTATTTATTTATATTTTCTTTATAATATATATTTTGGTATTTTCGAAAGAATTAACATGATTAATTATTATACTTTGTGAAGCCTATTATTTTTACACTGCAATCATGACAATCAACGTCTTTTGACAATTAAATGTTTTAGCACATAGTACTCGGTATAAAATATTTAGCAGATGACATTTTGAAGTTTATATATATTTCCTGAAAACAGATTTTGGCATTTCATACAAATTGCCTGCAAATGGTTTGACAATATCAGAATGCCTTAACCAAGAAAATATTTATTTATTTTATTTACCTTACTTTTATATTTTATTTTATTTTTTTTTATTTATTTTTTTTTTATTTTATTTTTATTTTATTTTTATTTATTTATTATTATTATGCCAGAGGCTACCTGGTAAAATGTCATAGGAAATAATCCCATAAGTAAAAATGCCAGAGATAAAACTTATACAAGTTTAGTTCTTTATTTGTCTTCCATGTAGCACAATTTGACAGCATCATGGGAAAAGGTGAAAAGATGCAACAAGAGTATATATGTCCAAATAGACTCCCCCACACTCTATATTGGAAGAGTCTAATTCAATGTTAGGCATGTCAGGTTATGTGATTTAGATAATCCTAGCGAAAAATGACTGAACTGTGCAAACAATGGCTACCCTGATCAAATGCCGCATTTTGCAGTGTCTGATCTGGATCTGCACTGTTTTCCAATAGCCTGTTTTGGGTCTCCAAATTAAAGTGAGTTAAACTCTTTTCACATCAAAAAAAAAAAAAAAAAAAAGAAAAAAAAAAAATAATAATAATAATATCATCTGCTTATATCTAAACAAAGCAGGTTAAATGTTAACCTTTACCACTCTGTTTATTCAGCAGACAACAAAGTGATGACATTTTCTTCGTTTTTCCAGAAAACAGGATTTGACATTTCATGCCAGTTGTCTCTATTCAAGACAATTTGCATGAAATGTACAGAATGTTCAGTTGATGACATTTTGAAGTATTTTTCTTATGTTATCCTGAAAACAGGTGTCGGCTTTTCATACATATTATCTCCACAGGACTTCACTTTCCCTGCAAATTGTCTTCAGTGGAGATTTGCGTGAAATGTTAAACCTGTTTTACGGGAGAAAATAAGAAAAGAGGTCATGAATTTGCCATCTGCTGAGTTAGCCCAGAGAGTGATAAAGGTTCAACTGGACAATGAATCGTTGACATAATCCATTCTGTTGGTGATATGTGTAGACCACGATCAGACTGCGCGGAAATGCCGGTTCACCTTGATCTAAGCTGTTCTCAAATACCAAAAGGTCGTTTCTTATTTCTATTCAAAGGGGCTTATATATATTCAACCAGTGCCGATCAAACCAGATCAGCTTGCGCAGCAGGATCAAGATCAAAGATTTTCAACACCAGTCTGAACTACGTCGAACCTGTGAATTGCCATTATTGTTTTGAGTAATATTTCTCCCCCCCCCCTCCCCCTCACGTCCCTCCCCTCACGCCCTCACCTTTTTTTTAAAATGAAATGTACACTGTCGTTTAGACAAATGGTGCTGGAACAGATGATCTGCTTTACTGAAATTTATTGTTAGAATTATGTGTCACCAATACTAATCCTTTCATTAGATCCTTATCCAGTGAAAACGTCCCTCTGAGCATAGGTGTTACTCAGATTAAAGTGAGTGGATCAGTCTAGTGCATAATGGTGTCCACTCAGTTCACTGATCAGGTCATTAGTATAAAATACTGTAATACATGAATCGCTCAGTATCCATCTAATACACAGACTGATCAGATTTGTAAAATATAAATAGGTCCATTTTTACTTGTTTGGGCCATTATTTTTCGAATACGATGCACTGTGCACATCATGGCAATTATGTGGACAGTCGGCAAATATCTTGCTGGAGGGCTTTAATGAAAGTATATTCTCACTATGAAAACATTTTTGGCATGTATATGCAAAGCTGTTAACCTTAAGAACGCTATATTTTAATATTAGAAGACGAAGATTAAATGTATGGACGAGCAGCAATGACCCAGAGCAGAGTGCGCGGATGCACATTCTAATCTAGTATTTTGCATATTGCAACCTATACTTAAATATTAGAAGACGATGCACTGGAGAAACAGCAGATCCTTTCGAATAATAATGATAATAAAAATGTACAGACGAACTGTAACGAATCAGATCAAAATGCACGGATGAACATACAAATCAATGTTGCATTTATAGCACATTGTAGTCTGGATACTCCTAAAAGGGTAATTGGCAAACAGTGGAGACCCAGATCAGATGCCGCAGAACGTGACGTCTGATCAGGGTATCCACTATTTGCAAATAGTTCAACCATTTGTTTCTCTACATAACATAGTCTGGCATACCTAAAATCGAAATTAGAATCTTCCAGTATATAGGGTGGGTGAGTTCATTCAGTAACAATAGGTTAAATATTAGAGGATAATGTGCAAGACTATTGGCAAATCGTATCGAATAAGACAATGTACAGATGAGCAGCTACGAAGCAAATCAGAGTGCGCGGATGCCCTATATTTATCACATATTTTCATGTATTCCTCTTTTTTAATATTGGTAAAATTACTTTGCATCTACATGTATTCGGTAGTTTAAAATGAAAATGACTTTATATCAAAGATGAATGGATGAAATTGAAATGTTTTTTTTTTTTTTTTTTTTTTTTTTTTTTATTTGTTCAAAACTGACTTAGCAGTTTTTTAAGTAAGTCTTCTTCGATATATATTTTTTTGCATTACGTCTGGTGTGTCTTAATTTCAAATATACGAGCAATATATCCTTTTAAGGCATTATCTGTTTATGCATGATGTTTCCTTTTTTTTTTTTTTTTTTTTCTCATCCAAACAGATTTGGAAGTGCACCTGCATATCATAAAACTTCCAATAAACAATACATGGAATGAGTATTTCCTATACCTCACCCTCCTTAAGAAATACACAGGCTAATATTATGTAACATTTGAAAGAACAAAAAGGAGATAGTATAAATAAAAAAAAATATGTAAATAAATAAAAATTGGAAAATATCATGATATTATACGCATTAATTGCACAGTACTCCAGATTCATGTAGCATAGAGTATTTGATAATAATTGATGTGTGTCTTCATTTTTCCACTAAAATAATTTTGTTGTGTATATTTATTAGAATCACCTCACAGAGGTAATTTTAATGAGTACCAACCATATATTTTTTCTGGAGGAGAAACATAAAAATACAAGATATGATCATAATCATAAATCGATCATAAAGTTTCTCAAATGAACCTCATTTATTTATTTATTTATCTATTTATTTATTTATTTATTTATTTACTTATTTTTAAACTAAATAAGAACACTTCAAAAACTGGATCCTAATTCTACTGATGGAGAACTGTATAATAAGTCTGATAGGAAATTTAAAAAAAAAAAAAAAAAAAAAAAAAAAAAAAAATGATTGTATCCTAAAATGTGAATATTTACTTTCTGCAATTGCGCAAACTGAATTTTCTGAAACACAGTTATTTCTACAAACTCTGTATGTTTAGTGAATATTCAGATCAGCCTGTACGTCTGCACAGTCTGATCAGTCTTCACCACACGCTCTAGAAGATCTACTGCTTCTTCGTCCAGAAAACACAGACTGATAAGATTGCGGGATGTGCAGACTGATCCACATATTCACTGAAAGTCCATTCTTTTTTGCAGGAATTAAAGTGATTCTGCCAAAAACTGTTAAATTCCTTTTCCGTTGTTTATTGCATTTTAAGACACAACGTGTTTTCCAGTACTTTCAAAAGTCAATAATCAATCATTCTTAACTGGAAGTTGAAAGGCATTCCTATCATTATTCATTGCTGGCAATGAAAGAAAAATAAAGATTTTGTTCTTATATTTCCCGTAAAATGGCATTTGACATTTCAAATCCTATTTTTCAGAAAAAAATAAAAACAAAATCTTATTAATTTCTTGTCTGCTGAAACTGCACCATAGCGTGGTAAATAATTCTTGAATGTCTTTGCGAAAAAAAAGTGCTCCAAAATTATGCTTTTCCTGAGCAATGGATTTATTTATTATACCCTTTTTAGTGACTATCTTTTAGTTTGACGAAGCTTTGAAATTGTGCTAATGGAAATTTATGCAGAAGAGGGAATTTGATGATAAACTAGCATATCAAGACATAAGTGTTAATTTATCCATAATTTATCCATAAAATATGTTGTGGGTATTCATTAGAACTGCCTTTGCGAGGCGATTTTATTAAAAACAACCAGCTATATTTTAATGAATAAAAAGAAAAAAAAAATGCACACCAATCTTTCGCCAAATTACCGACCTTATCTGTTTCTATGTTTTAATCATAAACTTTACTAATGTCAATAATTTCCCCTTATTAGGCCCCTACCTATAAGGTTGGCCAAAGTCAACAAGAACTTCTTATTTTTATCTGTTTATGGTCATGAGCGTGTTATGCAATCTAAATTGTGTCTTTAATAGCTAATTGCCACCATCTAACATCCTAAATCATCGCGGAAGGAAAATATAACGAAATACATGTATTTACTCTAGATTTTTTCCAACCGCTACTTAGCCGCAATCTTGGACAGGGAACTCCCCGTATACGCGGATACAGTGAAATGTTAATCTGCAAAACCGTGACTTGAAAATATATGTTTAGTAATCGTTATTATTATTATTATTACAAATATTACATTCATTGATGTGAGTCTAATCATTGCATACAATATAATCAAGTAGCTTTAATACCACTTGATGTAATTCATAATCGAAATATTTATGTACCCAGTGTTTGTCTCAGGTGAGAAAATAGTGTGCAACAAACAACTATTACCTGACTGCACCGGCAAGCATCGAACCCGCGACTCCTGATCACCAGTCAGAAGCGCATCCGACTGAGCTACAGAGTCCGGCCACTATCACTCTCCGTCAAAACACATTTCCTGTTTATTGCATCAGATACTCGTCTCCATAAAATTATTTGACTATTCCTGTTTATTGCATCAGATACTCGTCTCCATAAAATTATTTGACTATTATTTTTATTGATTTTATAACAATTATAATTAAGTGAAATTGGAAAAAAAAAAAAAAAAAAAAAAAAAAAAAAAGATGTAAAATAAATTGAGTCCGCGGGATTTTGACTGGCTAACTCTGCAAACGCTAAAACGTTTGAAACCAGACATGGTTTCCATGACAGCGTTTTCCGAACGCTAATGTGATTGGTTAATATTTGAAACGCTTGAAACGTTTCAGAAACGATGATCTGATTGGCTAAAACTGTAAACGATCGTTTAAACGTGGTCGAAACGCTGCGTTTCCAAACCGTTAAAAAGCGTTTTGCATGCGTTTCCGTGGACATGAAAAACGCTGTCACCACTGTAAAAACTTTAAAATGAACCATGTGTGACCTGTGAAGTCATTCTTCTCCTCATTTCCATCTTTGCACGTTATAACGCAGATGAAATTTTTCACACGTCATCGAAGCATTCAGTGTGACTGTTTTATCACTGGCAAATTTAAAAGTTTTACCTTCTTACCCTTGTCATGCTGAATTAATTAAGATGCCATGCCCTTTTCTAATTTCCAGCCAATCAGATTACATGATCCGGGTGTTTGATAGAAATTCACATATGCAATGACAAATAGTGCAGATCTGGATCTACACTGTTTGCTAAGACAGGGCATGTCGTGTTCAGCAAGAGAAGGGCTCATATGTAACATATGATATCACAGTCCACAGAATAATAACACTGTAACAATTGTGTTGTATTTTTAAATCAATGATTAAACATGTGAAGACCTTTATAGGAGATAGTACTGACTTTCTTAATCTGCATCAAGGGACAGTATCATCTGACAGTATTCCAGTTTCCTTGATGTGGAAAATCTTTACGGTAACATAACACCTGCACTCGGCTTGGAAGCTATAAATACTGGCTTAATGAACACCCGGAAGAGATACCATGGAGATTAAGTAAGGATTTCATTAAAAAAGGGTCGCATTTCATTTAAGAAGACAATAATATTTTGCTTTGATTAAAATATTTTTTTACAGTATCATCATTGCAAGATTTGTTAAAAAAGCAATATTAATCTAAATGCCGATTTTAAAAAATGGATACATCCGAGGGAGCTGCATAAACCTCTTCTAGGTCAGAACGGGAAAATTTTACTTTACCTGCTTGCAAATTATATTTCCTCGTGTTATTAGGGCTGAGTGGATATTCACATACGGCAAAACGAGCTTTGTTCCTGTCATGACAGGATATTGATTCCCAAGTGGTATCGTCTCTCACTGACCGGATGTTAAATCTTGTACATTCCAAGTTTAAGTTTATCACTGGATGTCCTGCAGCCCTATTAGTACATAGCTCCAGATAAGAGGGAATATTCACAGTATAGCCTTCTTATTTCTCTACTAAAACATATGCTGTGTTATTCATTAGAAGCGCCTCTCCGAGGCGCTTCTAATAAGTACCCACAAAATATGTTGTTGTTTTTTTTTGTAGAAAACAGTGCTTTACCTGGGGCTACATGTATGTATATACATACAAATATACGTGTAACCCTGTCCAATGACCTGTGGCATCTGGTTTTATTTTTAGATTTGCTGGAAAACAGCCAAGACCCAGAAGCCTTAGGTAACTGGTCAAAGTTGTATTTTGATCTATAGATGAAAATATAACCTTGCCCGGTGACCTTTTTGGCGAAGCCATCTCTTTTTGTAAATAAGCGAATTATTTGTGCTCGATTGTTTTCGTACCATGTCGTTACGTTTCAAACATGTGCTGTGTACGTCTAAAAATACAAATATCTATATTTAAAAGTAGACTCCTAGTACAGTGATTAAGTTCATAATCTGTGACAGACAAAATTTCGACCATGTTGGTCTGGCCACCCGAACTTACTCCCCGTTTTTCTGGTCTCTCTCTCTCTCTCTCTCACGTGTGACGTTGTATCGACGTCGATACGACGTTGTCTCAACTCAACGTTGCATGCCCGCTAGGCTGTTTGTAAGCGCTGGCGAAAATCACTCGAGTGTGACTTCATGTCGCTTTTTCTCAGGACTTGATACGACATGCATACAGCCCAGAGGCAGGGCCAACAAAAGCCAGAAGTATATAAACATGAGAAAACGTACCTTCTGACATGAGCGCCCAGCGAATTCTCAAATCAGCCCGAGCATCCGCGCAGTCTGATCAGTCTTTGTTGTCAGTATGAAGACACATTGCAAGCTGATCCGAATCTTCGCAGGGCGCCAATGTCCGACGGTAAATCGTCTGACGTTGCGGCTCAAATATTTGCAAGCAGAAGCCTAACCCATCGCAGACTGAACAAACTGCCCCACACTATATATTGGAAGAATTCAATTTTAATTATGTCCGGCTATGAAATTTCGACATTCCTAGAGAAAAAAATGGCTAAACTATTGCAAACAGTGGAGACCCTGATCAGACGCCGCAGTCTGCCAATAACGCTTTTAGGGGTCTCCAGACTACAATAGGCTAATATTACTTCGATCCTGCAAATCATACACTAATGTGTATACCCAGGAAAGTCCACAGTCACAAAGGTCTTTAAAAAGACATGTATAGTTTCTCCATATAAATGTTGAGGAATGCACATTATTTCTTCCAACAGCGCAATTAATCAGAGTCTTTTCTGTTCGCCTGAAGACGCTTTGGATCCTTGGCTATACATAGAGTGCCCTACTAAGTCTGATCAGACTTCGTGGATGCGTAGGCTGATCTGAGTCTTCGCAGGGCGCACATGCAATTTTTTTAGAAAATGCTGTATTCCGGCTCAAATTTAATAGACATTGCATACCCGATACAATAAGAAACAACTTCAAAGCCATCTTATTTCTGAAAAAAATCTTTTTGAGCGTTTTTATGGGCAAGTCGATCATTTTGGACCGGGACCTTTTGAAAAATCTTCTGTTCCTCTATCCTCTAGAGGCTTAAGCAAGTGGTTGTGGACGTATGCAGTCCTGATTTTGAACTACATAATTGCCATATGAAAAGTTGCAATAAGACCGAGACTCCTGTTTTCATGTGTCCTTTGTTTCCAAGGGCAGTCTTCAAGGGCAGTCTTTCAATCCTTTTTGGCTTTTATTTATACATGTAGATTATAATCATATAAAATTTGACTTAATCCGTGTATGTTTAGCATCCCATAAAAAGAGACAGTAACATTTAGCTATTGGACTAAAAACGAGTTTGAATCAGCACGGTAAACGAGCTATCGGTGTTCGAGTCATTGAAGGTTTACTTTAATATGGGTCATGTTCTCGGTCACAGAAGTAGATGTTGATATGAAATTACATGGTCTGTGGCAAGTGAAGTAAATAGTCACAGACGTACATGGTCCTTATGGTCAGATTTCCGATGAAATGGTTTTGCTTTTTACCACAAAAGATGAAAAAATAGATTTGCCAATTTTTCTAAATTTAAAAAGAGCCATTAACTCATTCATGCCTAGTGTCCCATCAAATGGATATTGGAAGATTTTGTAGACCAAAACCAGTTGCCACATAACGTGGCGTATGATCTCGGTCTACACTGTTTGTATTAAATACAAGAATTTCTTGAAAGGATTTGTTTAGTTAAAAACTAACCATTAGAAATGGAGATCAAAGCTCAGGTTTGAAAGAGTCCATTCGACGTAAATGTGTAATGCGCAACATGCTAATGTCACTTACAAATAATAAGTGAATGTTTCAAGTTTTAAACACATCACGAAAACAAGCCTATATAATTTTGACCCCCTTAAACCCCACTTTTATATAGTAAAACTGGGGTTTACAGGGGTATACATTTTTTTTTCTTATTTCTGCTTAAAAACATACATTGTGGGTACTCGTTAGAGGCGATTCTAACGAGTACCCACAATCTATGTTTTGAGCAGAAATATGAAAAATAGCAGCGATTTTCATCTGAAATTTTTCAGTTTTTTGGGGATGAATTTTTCTATATATTTGAATAGGCGTGTTTTCGTAATGAGTATGTCCGCCTTTTCAAAAGGAGCTTGGTGTGTACGAACGCAAACAGAAAGTAAGAAAAGTTGTTTCTCTTGTACAAAATGGCGAAACATCTACATGTATCTATCCCCTATATAGTTAAACTGCATCTTAACTGGAGAATTTCTATCTTTATAACACGATTTTGCCTGACTACCAAGATCTCTGGTCGGACTCATCGTGGTCCTGTTTGTGGTTTTCTTTAGTTCAGGTTTTAGATCGCCATTGAGCCCTTTGCTTTGCTTCATCACAGTGGTTTCATTTTGATGTTTCACAGATGAGGGAGATAATTCCTATGAGGACTAAACATATACACTGCTCAAAATAATTAAAGGAGCAAACATACGTTTCCTCATAGTATGAAGATGTTGGATAATAATGATGAATCGACGATTCAGAAAAATAAATAACTACATCTGTAACATGTTTGGCAAATATTGGCAACCAGTTATCAAATCATGGCCTGTAACCTTTTAAGGAATAAATGCTTAAAAAATCTCCATCTTCAACCAGTCACTGTTTCGTGTCAGTCATGCCAAGACCACCTCGAGCAGTGCAACATTCCTGGTATCGCCGAGGATGGATACTATTCTATTTTTTTAATCGTTTGTAAAGGTATTATTTCCCACTCATGTCTAGGATGATTGTGACTTCTTGAGTAGTTATTGGTGGGTGATCATGCTATGTGATACGTCTGTAAAGAATGTTCTGAACATGTTCTATTTGATTTGTCCATTACTTCATAGTCTCACTATTAAAGTAACGCATGCAAACTCTAGCGGTATGGGGACGCGCATTATGTTGCATCTTACTGAAATTGTCACCGATTGCCCCAGCAAGAAGTCTCACAATCGGGTCTAGAATTTCATCTCGATACCGTAATGTAATCAGTTTACCTCAGTTTATTACGTACAAGTCCGTTCGACCTTTATGAGAAATTCCATCCCATACACTTACTGCCCCCACTCCAAATCTGTCCGTAATATTGTAGTCCTCGTGTCGTTCTCCGAGTCGTCTTCAGACTCGAGCACGTCGATAACAAGCACTCAGGTGAAATATGCTTTCATCCGTGAACAGAACTGTGCGCTTTGCAATTGCCAGTTTTGATGCCCTTGAGCAAACTCATATCGCCGTGCACGATACTGCCTGACGAGAATTGGCTCTCTTGCCGGACGTCTGGCGCTCAGGTTACCTTCATGTAACCTGTTACGTATTGTTTGATCGGACATTCGTTGACCAAGTGCATGCTAAACCTCGATTTGTAACCGTCTGGCCCTGTACTACCAATTTCGTAGCGCTATATTTCGAAGATATCGATCTTTCTTTTGTAACGTCATGCGGTGTCGACCGTGCCCTTCTCGCCTAGTAAACTCGCCCGTCCCCTGGTAGCGTCTCAACACATCAAAGCTTTCAGCAGCTGTCCTTTGAGTGTACCCACTTTCAAACAAAACAACAGCTTCCGCGACATAAGTGTTTTTCAAAGGACCGCCTAACACAATATAACGTTTCTTTGAGGACGAAAAGAACACATAACCGGAGGATTGGTATGTACCTGACTCAAACTCAAGTTTGAACAGATCTCCTCATACCGACTTTCAGCCGTTTTATAGGGGTATCCATGCTGTAGCTGACATTCTTGTTTGCACACGAACATTGCTTCTTGATGTTTGCATGAACATTGTTGATAGATGTCACTTTAATATCATACCTTTCCTTGAGTTTCAAAATTACTAAGCGGTGATGTTATTCAGGCTGAAATGTTTGCTCCGTTAATTGTATTGAGCAGTGCATTTGTAATTGGAGCTGCATCAAAATTAAGGCTGAGGTTTCGCTGGAGTAAAACTAGTTTAAGACCCCGCCCACCTTGTTTTCCCTAATCTTTCCAAGGCGGTTCCTATGTTGCAAATCATCTTTGTTTATACGTCGGTGGTTTCGTATCTAGCGTTTATTTTAACAGTATGTGTTCGTCATCTCTCCATTTTTTGGTCCCTTGGGAAGGCTGTGCTTCGCGATTGTGACATTTTCCAAGTATTTTCATTGATATTTTTGTATTGTCATGTATGAATTTGTAACAGTTTTATCTGACTTTTTTTCTACACTAGCCACATGAAATACTGTGCTTTGCCACTACAACTTATGTTAATGTTTTGTGGCGGTAGTAAAACGGCTCACCGTACTTCACTATAGTGCATATTATATTTTCTAGTCCTTTGTGATCACTGAAACCATTTCGGGAAATACCTATTTATATATACCATTTGAAATTACCTATGAGCGTGACTGGCGAGACGTCACTGACTGAAATTAGTTATTCGACTCTCTAGTCATTTTAATGTTTTATGCTTGCGTCCATTGCTCTCAATAGTCATTCGTTTCTCAATATATGTATATCATTTCGTTTAAAAATATAATTTGAGGCCGACAGAAGGAATAATAGAATAACCTAATCTGGGTAAATACAAAACTCTAAATCAATAAAGCACAACAGACACTGCATAATACCCCGCTGCTGCAGGGTAACAAAACATGTACAGAAGATGGCTATGTTTGATGTGTTATAATTCTACCAAAACAATGGTGTTATAGTTCTACCAAAACAATGGTGTACTGTAATCTCAAAAACAATATGTGCTGTAACACTCCATAACCTAAACTGGTTCTGGTGAAAACTGTAGGAGGAGCTAGCCTGAAAGCGAGTGAGGATTCTTAATAAGTAATAACTCTATGAAAATTAAGTGTACAGTAATCTTAAAAGAATACGAACATTTGGTGTACTGTAATCTCGTTGCAATTATCTACGTCTTCTTTCTATCCAACAACAAACAATTAACAGCTTGATCAGATAAAAAAAGCTATGGGAGGAATAAGCTAGAAATGACATCAGGCTTGAAAATCTTTAAACAGCTATAACTCTATCAAATATGGTGTACTGTAACCTCGAAATTATATGCGCTCTACCACCTCATGTTCTAACTGTCCACCAAGTTTCAACGCAATCTGATGAAAGCAGTAAGAGGAGTTATTCGGAAACGAAAAGCGGACAGACGGACGGACGAACAGACACTGAACGGTATATCATAATACCCATAATACCCCCGCAACTACCGTGTGGCGGTGTATAAAAAGTCATGCAGATTATGTAACAAAATTATTCTGCTTGTACATGCACTTTGTGACCTTGGAGACAAATTTTGTATATTTCATAATAATTAAAATATGACGCCAAACGATTTCAGCAATATGGCAACTATATGAGTCAATTTCTTGAGATTGAAAGTCATGCAGAAATGTGTAATGAGCCTGAGGTCGTTATTACCAAAATTTGGTTATTATTATTTTTTTTTTGAAAGTCATAAACTCGATATACACAAAGACAAAATAGTAATGTTCAGACAGACAGGCATGGACTCAAAATAAATTGGGTTTTATCATGCGTCCATAGACAGTAAGATTTACTTGGTAAACATGCTTCGTCTACCATGCCTATCTATCCGCCTTAACAAAGATTTAGAAAAAACACGGGAATATAAATATCAGGTTAGAAACAAAAGTCAAAAAGGATTGCCTTTGGAAAAAAAAACAACACAAAAATCACGAAAATTGGAGTCTCGGTTTAATTGAGTCTCTTCATATGCAACACTGTAGTTTGCAAGGCTGCGTACGCCCCCTAGCGCCGGCTTAAGCGATATTTGATTTTAAAAATAACCAGGATGGGCTCAATGATAGAAAGTCTGTTTATGGTTTACCTGTACAAAAGCATCAGACATAAGTCTGGAATCAGTCATATTGTAGGGATTGACAAGGCCATGTTGCCTCCCATTCAACTTTTTAAGTGGTTACACCGGTTTAGTTCTTTTATATCTCTGAGTTAACAGCCTTGTAGTGAGCAAATAATATTATAACTAAGCAAATAATATGATTACTTCATGACATCGTAGAGACATGTTATAAATTTGAAAACAATTGAAAAATGATACAGAGTTTTTAAGCGCCAAGCCACCTGGACGTCCATTTCCTAAGTTTAGAACGGTCATAAGTCATCTAGAAATGCTCGGCAGGGATACGTCACTTGTTCAGAAAAAAATACGGGAATATAAATATCAGGTTAGAAATAAAAGTCAAAAAGGATTGCCTTTGGAAACAAAGAAAACACAAAAACATGAAAATAAACTTTCAATGACTCGAACACTGATGGCTTTTTGGTCATGACTGATTAACTTCTGAATCCCAAGAAATTCTTCAAAAACAAATATTAGGGATATGTTTGGATTGTTTCTTCATTTAATCGTGAGAAAGTATATTGTGTGTTATCTTTAGAATCGCTTCATCGAGGCAATTCCAATGAGTACACTCAACATACCATTATTTTATAGAAGATCAAAAAAGACAACCCTAATATACCCCCATTTGCTTCCTGACCCGGCACTCTCAGTAGTTCGAACTACCCATCTCTAGAACAAATTTCTGCGGTCTTAAATGGCTTCGGCTAACACATGAGCATTACGAAAACACGCTTATTTAAATATATAGAAAGTTTTACCTCCAAAAACTGAAAATGTCCTGATAAAAACTTTCATATTTTTTATATATCTGCTCAAAATGTAGATTATGGGTACTCGTTAGAACCGCCTTAGCGAGGCGGTTCTAAGGAGTACCACAATCTTTGTTTTGAGCAGAAGCTGAGGCGGTTCTAACGAGTACCCACAATCTATGTTTGAGCAAAATAAGAAAAATAATGTATAACCCTGTAAGCCCCAGTTTTACTATATAAAAGAGGGGTTTAAGGGGGGTCAAAATTAAATAGGCATGTTTTTCGTGATGGATAATAAGTTAATACCAAAAGTGTAAGTTTGAAGGCAATTCAACATATATAAATATAAATAGTCCTACTTAATATACTTAAATTTTTTAGCTCAGGTCGAATGACCGACAGCGATTTGAAAACGACATTTATACTTCGCTAAATCTACTGAGCAGGGATCTATTTCTGTTGAAATCGTTCAGATCGGTAATCCAAGATGGCCGCCATCTTGAAAAATCTATATTGAACTTCTCTTGAACCGAAAAATCGTCTTATCTGGTAATTAGGTGAGCGATACAAAGCCATCTCGGCCCTCTTGATTAATGTGCGAGTAATTTACCGACGTTTACACATTGATAAAATCCACAAAAATGCAATTCATTACTATAAAATAAGTTATCACGGACGCTTTGTGATAGAAAGGGACACGACACCATGAGGACGAAACGAGATGAGATGAAGTCATCACGAAAACACGCCTATATATTTTTTGACCCCGTTAAACCCCACTTTTATATAATAAAACTGGGGTTTACAGGGTATACACTATTTTTTATTTCTGCTCAAAAACATATATTGTGGTTAACGTTAGAACCGCCTCGTCGAGATGGTTCTAACGAGTACCCACAATCTATATTTTGAGCAGAAATATGAAAAATATCAGATTTTTTTATCTGAAAATTTTTATTTAAATTTTTCAGGGTATTTGTAGGCATACTTCGTAATGGAAACCTATATAGATACTCCACCCCATCAAACACTGATGAAGGTGAGGCCATTGAAACAGTAACATAGCAAAAGTATTTTATAATGATATCTTCCAAATACTAAATTTGATGTGCTAAAATGCCTTTTTTTTAATACCAATTTCCACTTACCAAGCTGTGAAGGTAACAGGACTTCCATCCGACCAGATATATTTTGAATGAGTTCGTCTTAAGCCTGTAAAGGATATTTCTAGTATTTGAGGATATTTCTTGTATATGAAATATTTTTAGTATATGAGGTTAATTCTAGTATATAAGTATATTTCTAGTATCTGATGATAGTTGTAGTATACGGGGATAGTTCTAGTATATGAGGGTATTTTTAGTATATAGTGATATTTCATGTGTATGAGGATATTTCTGGTATTTAAGGATATTTCTTATATATGGGGATATTTATAGTATATGAGGATATTTCTAGTATATGAGGATATTTCTAGTGTTTGAGGATGATTCTAGTATATAAGGATATTTTAAGTATATAAGGATATTTCTAGTGCATTAGGATATTTCTAGTATAGGATGAGATTTCTTGTACATTGGTATATTTCAAATATATAGGGATATTTCTAGTTTATGATGATATTTCTAGTATATAAGGATATTTCTAATATAGGAGGACATTTCTAGTATTTGAGGATATTTCTAGTGTATAAAGATCTTTATATATGTATATGAGGGTATATGAGGACATTTCTAGTATTTGGGGATATTTCTAGTGTTTGAGGATATTTCTCACGTTTCGGCCCAATAATAAACTGAACCGAAACTTGAAAAATCGTAATTTTGAACATTGACGCCCAGCGAAGATTCAAACTCAGCCTGCGCATCCGCGCAGTATTATCAGAGTTTTCGTTGTCTGCATGAAGAAACTTTGCATCCTTGTTTATCCAAAATGCGCTCAATAAAGAGTCTGATCGGACTGCGCCAACATCACGAAAACATGCCTATATAAATTTGACCCCCTTCAACCCCACTTTTATATAGTAAAACTGGGGTTTACAGGGGTATACATTATTTTTCTTATTTTGCTAAATAACATAGATTGTTGGTACTCGTTTGAACCGCCTCGCCGAGGCGGTTCTAACGAGTACCCACAATCTATGTTTTAAGCAGAAATATGAAAAAATATCGGGGTTTTTATCTAAAATTTTTTGAGTTTTTGGAGGTGAAATCTTCTATATATTTGAATAGGCATGTTTTCGTAATGGCGCCGGCTGATCTGAATCTTCGCTGGACGCATATGCCTGAAGGTATATTTCGAACGTTCTGGCTCAAGTAGTTGCGCATTACTGAGTATTGAATCGGTGTTGAGATAAATGACTATTGAACTCTGTTCCCTAAAATATGTGGTAAACAAAGGGGTATGCAGGGATTTTGTGGATTTAAATTATCAATAGCATTTGACTTTTTTTCGTTACCATCAAATACTACTGTATGAGTAACTTTCACAGCCACTGCTTCCGGACAAAACATAGTGCACCTATACTCAAGTTTTGCATCATTTACCAATGGATTTCGTCTAAATAATATTTATTTGAAGTTTAAGAGCATTATCTCTCGAATTTTGAATATAACTTTGGATAAAATATATTAAAAAAAGCCATGAATAAAACTGCCTTGTTTAAGTGACGAATGCATATGCAGAAGGGACATGTAAACAAACTGAACTAATTAATACATGATACATAAATACGCCATCGTTCTTGCTACCATTAAAATTTCTGCAAACGAAGGCGTACTAGTGTCTTTCTATTCGTTATATAACAAGCTCGAAAGCCACATGCGGCACAGGCTTTCGGTCTGCGCGAGCAAGCTCTATGGTACAGCAAATGTCAAACCAAACCGGAAATAAACATTTTGTTTGTCGTTTGTCGGGTTCTCAATTAATGTGGCAGATCTATTGTATTTGCCGGGACCAACTGGGAAAATCCGGTACCAGAATCCGGTATCAAAATTTTAACGGTATAGCTTGGTCTTATACTTTGACTTTTTGGACGATTTTTTGGCTTTAATATTATCAAGTTGTACAGTAACTGCAAATGTGGTTTTTCAAAGTATAGTGCATTGCGAGCTCATCTATGGGCATTGCCTATGTTCATATTATATCTATAACTACATAAATTGTCTTAAATCACTTACATACGCATCGTTCTTGTTTCTCCCTTATTGTATTGCCGAATTGCCACAGCTTGCATATATCTATGGAATAGTTATATCCAGATGTACATTTTCTTATTTTTCTACTAAAACATATGCTAAGGGTACGTGTGCCCATTAACTCATTTATGCCTAGTGGACTCTTCCACCTAAAGTCTTTGGACAGGTCTATTTCCCATATAAGGGTTGTCTGATTAGTTTTTATTATTACCATGTTTTTTTTTAGAACTGAAATCACAAATATTGTAGACCCGGGTCTACATTGTTTGCCAATGTCCCTTTTATGGGACACCAGGCTTAAATGGGTTAACATCACCTGTTGTGAGTACTCATTAGAAGTGTCTCGCAGAGACGCTTGAAATAATAAAGCACAGCATGTAGGAAGCGCAACATCGGATAATGTATATTCGGACGTGCGCTCAGCGAAGACTCAGATCAGCGTGCGCATTCAGAAACCTAACTGGGTGCATTTTGGAAAGCTTATAATGCAATGTTTCTTCATGCGGACAACAAGGAGTCTGATCAGACTGCAGACGCACAGGCTGATTTGTCTTCGTTGTATGCATATGTAAGAAGGTATCTTTTCTTACGTTGCTGCTAAATTTATTATTTAGATTACAGTCGAACCGCAATGGCTCGAACATCTTTGGGACTATGGAAACTTGTTCGAGATATGGGTAATTCAAACAACTGGGGTTAATCAATGTGCAAGGTCTAGAAGCATACAACGATAATTTAGGGAAATCTTTTCGCTTTTCTACACAATAATTTTATGTTGAGTGTACTCATTAGAACCGGCTCAATGGGGCGGTTCTAATTAATACATGCAACATACAATTTTAGGATAAAAAAGAAAATAAAATCCTAAATATTTGTAGTATTGAGTATCGGAAGAATTTTGAAAGAGTTCGAATTAGCCATGGTAAACGAGCCAGCGGTGTTCGACCGGCACAGTGGCTCAGTGGTAGAGCGTCCACTTTGTGATCGGGAGGTTGCGGGTTCGATCCCCGGCCGGGTCACAGCAAGACTTTACAAATGGTGCTAGCTCCTCTTTTGATTAGCGCTCAGCATTAAGAAGTAGATCTAGAACTGGTCAGCTTAGTGTCAGTATAATGTGACTGGGTGGAATATCATGTCAAAGTGTCTGGGGCGTGATATTTCAGTGAGGCAGCACTCTAAAAGTGAGCATTGAGCTCCCTGCTACATCCAAACACCGAAAGATTGTTGAAAGCGACGTTAAGCCAAAATCAAACAAACAAACGAACCAACGGTGTTCCAGTTATTGAAGTTCGACTGTATTTAGAAGTGGATTGCAGCAACGAGGCCTATCTGTACCTTGTTTTTATGGTGACTAACTTTACAAACTCAGAAGATTTGTTTGTAAAGTATAAGTGAAGATACCCGAGAAAAGCCCAACTCTTGAAGTACAGCCTTCCTGGATCACCAAAAGAAAAACAGATGAGGAAAAAATAATCACTAAGCAAACGCCACATAAGAAACTACTCACGCTCAAAGAAGAACTGCAGCAGAGAAAACGTCTTGGAACGGACAGTCTGATGTTCTTAGATCATTTCTAAAAGCTTATTATTGCATAAAAAGCAGTGTCGCACGTTATTAACAGCCGTGCATTAACCGGCGAAAAGCCGTGTATTAACAAGTCAATTCATGCGCTGTTAATGCACAGCTACCAACTTTCAATATGTATGTACCGGGACCACATAATTGCTGCCGTCACGAGATGTTTACTGCCCGGCCCTAGAACGAGCATAGTCCGTGGAAATCGCGTTCGCGCGACATCGGTGAAAGGGTGAAACAAAATAGTGCAAGAATTAACGCGAAATGTAGCAAATGTTTTCAATTTTTATGCAATAATAGCGATCGAACATGGTTTTTCAATGCATTAACATCGCCAGGTCCCGTGGGAGGTGTTGAAAACCGCGGCCTTCGGCCTCGGTTTTCAACACCTCCCACGGGACCTGGCGAATGTTAATGCATGAAAAACCATGTTTGATCCCTATACTCATCAATACAAGACAGTCGCCAAATGGCTATGGCACGACTGCTACGGAGCGAATTGCACAGATTGAAGATTGTTCAACCGAGCGTTAGAAGTAGGTCAAGGTCAGTAACGGTCGATGGCAGTGGAGAGGGTGCATCATGCTGGATATGTGTTTGATGTTCCATTAGCTTAGAAGCCTTGGTTCTTGGGAAATTGAGCTAAACGCACAGACTTAACATTGCTGACGCTGACGCCAACGATGACGCCGGAAGTAATTCATATGTCGCCCCTGCTTGGTAAAGCAGTCATGACAATAAATAATTGGGCCCAGTTGTTCAACGCTCGTTAGCTGAACGAGCTCGTTAATGGTCAAAATGTTAACTCCTCTAGTAAGTACAATATCTAATTTACAGGTATTTTTCCTGAAAAAATGTGACTAGCTTTTGCAAATGCAAAAGCTACTCACATTTTTTTCAGCAAAAAATATTAGCGTATATGCCATATTTAATGATTAAAGTTTTAACGATACGTTAACTAACAATATTGTTAGTTTTGAACAACTTGGCCCTAGGATATTATGTTGATATTTTGCGACAGACTGCATGACTGTTTAATTATAAACCCTTTCAAATTAACAATTGTGCAGCACTTTTTAAAACCAAGACGGTGGATCAGGTCATAGACCCAATAACTGCTCAATCCTGAATGTTTTTATATGGGCCGCGCCAAGTGGAAATATGCCTTTGAGCATGCGCAAAATGTGCGGATTTACATCATCATGGCTTCAGACTGCTCCTTTCCTTATCTGGTTTATAAGTTTTGAGCATCGTGATTTAACTCGTGGCTTTCTTTTCCTCTAGCTTCAGATCGCCTTTAAGCACTCTGTTTACTTTTTACCCATTGTTGTGATAACTCGTTTTCATGGTGATCTTTTGACAGCTGAGTTTGAGGACCCTACATGGACCTAATATATATGTATATCATCACGAAAACATACACATATAATTTTGACCCCCTTAAACCCCACTAGTAAAACTGGGGTTTACAGGGGTAAAAATATTTTTTTTATTTCTGCTTAAAAACATAGATTATAGGTACTCGTTAGAACTGCCTCGATGAGGCGGTTCTAATGAGTACCCACAATCTATGTTTTTAGCAGATACTCGTATATGAAAAATATCAGATTTTTTTTATCGGAAAAATTTCCTTTTTTGGTTGTAACATTTTCAATGTATTTGAATAGGCGTGTTTTCGTAATGGTCAGCTATTGTCCCAGCGTTCTGAAACGGGGTCTACTTTTAAAAAAAAGAGTTTACTCCCCTCAGGAAAGAGTTTGTCGCTTGAAGGGGCCAACTATTTCCTTTTAGAGTAGACCCTTCTCAGAAGGAAGACAAATCAATTTTAAAAGAGTTACCTCACCTGAAAGTTTTTCAAATACAAATAAATGAGAATCAGAATGGAACAATACCTAGATAACAAAAAATGTCGTAGCCCATAGCTGGCTTGACCGTAGGAAACAGCAGTCTCTGCTGAAGGTAATACATCACAAAATCTTGTTCCTTTCTGGAATGTATGTTTACAAGTGTCCAGCCCTGTACACCACAAAACTTGGAGTATGTTTCCCAGCCGATTTCAACAAAGTCAAAATCCTCAGCAATTATTTTGTCTCGGTCAAACATGACGTAGCACTTGTTAAAATATTCCGAGCAAACTGAAATACAGACGAGCATACTGAAATACAGAAGAGCATGCTAAACTACAGACGAGCATACTCAAATACAGAATATGTTTGATATTCATTAATGCCGTGCACTCCTGATATTAGTCCTTAATGGAAGTTAATACACTTATACATATTTAAATGAATCAGCCGAGGAACAGATTGCATGGGTGCCCAGCGAGGATTTTTCTTGCGGTATTACGGACCGGTCATGTCAGTTTACCTAACTAATTTTGTCCTGGACAGGCTTAGTCCTGTAAGCGGGTAACCAGTACTTGTGAACATTCTTTCGCTAGAAACTGATAACTGCCCTTCTTGAATTAGCCTAAGAGAGAAAATGCCCATAGAAAAATTTCATGATCAATCTTTACGAAAGAATGTTGCCGGACCCAGATGGGATCGAGCCCGACCCTCCTGATCACCAGCTGGACGTGCATTCGACTGAGCCACCGAGGCCGGACGGCCAGCGAACAGATCAGCGCATCCGCACAGAGTCTTTCAGGCCCTTTTTGGGTAGCAAGGGATTTAAAATCTTCGTCTGGTGGACTGCGAAAACTCAGATCAGCCTGCTCGAATGCAAGCTTTTAGGAAATGCTGTGCCCCTGCTCTAACCCATTTATGCCCTAGTGTCCCACAAAAGGGACACTGACAAACACTGGCTGTAGTCGCAGAGCAGACGCCGCAGAACGTCTTACTAGGTTCGACATCATTTGCATTAAATACAGGAATTTCTACATGTATAAAATTGATAATAATAAAAACTAACCGGACATCCCTGCTGTTGAAATTAGACCTTTCCAAAGACTTGAGGCTGAAGTAAATGGTTTAATTCATGACATGATGATCTCATTGATATCATGAATTGTATTTGTTCTAATTTCCCTCTAACCTTTCTTTGTCAGCATCAAATTTCACCTTCACTACTCTCTTCACTAATTCAACAGATGACGAATTGATGATATTTTTTCTTATTTTTCCGAGAAAAAAGGATTCGATATGTCATGCAAATTGTCTCCAGTGGAGACAATTTGCAAGAAATGTCAAATCCTATTTTCTGGTGAAAAAAAAAACAAAAAAAAAAAACAAAAATATGTCAGTATTTCGTCTACTGAGAATTTCACCCAGATTGCTACGCGTTAATGTACTAATTATATTCTTTCTTTGCTAGTTTCGTTAGTATACTAAGTACTGCAATTGTATTAGCAAACGATTTCAATGTTGTACGTGAATGACGTATTGACAATAAGCTGTCATTGTATTGGACATAGCAGGAAAAAAAACATGTATGGAGAACATATTATTGTTTAAAAGGCCGTGTCGCACGTTATTGACAGCCGTGCATTAACCGGCGAAAAGCCGTGTATAAACAAGGCAATTTACGCGCTGTTAATGCACGGCTACGCAACTTTCAATATGATCGTACCGGGGCCACAGATTTGCTGTCGTTACGAGATGTGTACTGCCCGGCCCTAGAACGAGCATAGTCCGTGGAAATTGCGAGACATCGGTGAAAAGGCGAAACAAAATAGTGCAAGAAATAACGTGAAATGTAGCAAATTGTTTTAGCTTTTTATGCAATAATAGCGATCGAACATGGTTTTTCAATGCATTAACATTCGCCAGGTCCCTATGGAGGTGTTGAAAACCGAGGCCGGAGGCCTCGGTTTTCAACACCTCCCTTGGGACCTGTTAAATGTTAATGAATGAAAAACCATATTTGATCCCTATAATAAAAGCCAAAAACACGAAACTCCCAATGGACCGGATAATAGTTGAAAGCCATAAAACGCCACCACAAAATGACACTTCATAGAAATAACAAAATAGCGAATGAAAAACTGCATATGAAATATCGGTTTTGGATGGTCAAAAGTACAGCTGTAAGGTAGAGCGGAGCGGGGCACAGCCTGGTATTATCAGAGTCTATATTGTTTGGATCTAAGTCTAGATTAAAGTAACAGTCGATTCTTAACAGCTGATGTAGATGTACAGTCAATGCCCTACTGTCCTTTCGACATCTCTCGGAAAGAAGTTTTTTGCTTGGCGTTTTATCTTAAATGAAAATAATTTGTTCTGATTGACTATATCTTATCAGAAACCATTTGTCTTTTCTGTTCTGTGTTTTGTTCTCAAATATGTACCGTAAAATTAAATTTATCACCAAAAATTTGGTCTGACCTTTGCAATTTCTATAGTACAGTGATTTTTTGGAATTTTTGTCTTAGTAAATATTTTTTACTTTTCTTTGCTGAATTTAAATTATTGATGTTTCACAACAATATTGCGAAAATTTCAGAAAAATTGAACAAGCAGAACTTGTTGAAAATCTGCCTCCAAGTTACCTACCCTACAAATTTCTGCATAATTTTCATTCATTTTTACTATGGGGGAAAAAGTGTAAATATTGGATTTTTTAAAAACCACTGACTAGAATAAAACTTTTTGCGCATAGGTAGTTACGACAAATGGTTTTGCATTAAATCATGACAAAAGTTTGCAAATTTACTTCTTCTGTTTAAAGCGCAGAGCAAAAAACGACTTTCTGAAAGATGTCGAAAGCACAGTAAATATACCATCATATATTTCGGCAACATCATCTCTACTAATTGTGTTAAACGGACGACTTTAATTTTGAGATTGTAAATTTTCTATTCTTAGGGTGTTGTTGTCCATTGCGCTACCCAGCTAGCATTCTACGTAAATCTACATCGGGCCGTCATCGGCCCGTCAGCTACCCTGACGGGCCGATGACGGCCCGATATAGATTTACGTAGAATGCTGACTGGGCATGCTATGATGCAATGTATACGTTTCTCAGTTATTTCGTTTTGCGAGAGCATCTAGTCAAGTCAGTGACTTTAATCATCAAAACAGAATTTTAACTGCTAAACTTCTTAAGCAGGGGCACCGGTTACATAAACTACGTAAAACATGTAGTTAGTTTTATCACATTCAGTCTGATTTAATGTCCAAATATAACGTTGGTTTGAAAATACTTCTGCACAGCCTGATTTGAATTTTCCCTGGGCGCACATGTCTGAAGGTATGTTTAATCACGCTGCGAAACATTTAATTCGAAAGATACCTGGCCGCGAGGTTCTACACCTTTTGTCATGCTCAATTCGTCTGAGCTAATAAATAACAAATTACTGACATTGCAAAGTCTTTCTTGCTAAACATAGCTGAGCATGAAATTTTCTCTGCTAATAAATATATAAATGTCAGATATTCTTGGCATTTTCGTATTTCGTAGCAGTGAAAATTTCGTGCTCAGCTGAGTTAAGCATGGAAAAAAGTTTTATAACCTAGGTAACATCACAAACACGGAACACCAGCACTTCCTATAGTTTTATGTAACTTTGGTCATAAACATAGCTATTCAGGTTTAATGAAGTACATTTATTGTTTGAAAATGTTTTGTTGTATAATAAAAGAAGACATATGGTTGTGGTAAAACAAAACTTCAATAATTCGTAAATAAGCCAGGGAATAGCAATTCCTACAATTACATATATTAGCTCAGCAAAGGCTCCGAACAGCATGCACATCCATTCAGTCTGATCAGAGTCTTTGCTGGTCGCATGAAGATAGGTTGAGTCATTAGCTATCAATAGAACGCACAACGTTGATCAGACTGCGTGTATGCGCAGGCTGATCTGAGTATTCGCTGGGCCCATATGCAGTCTTGTAGGAAATTCTGTGACCGACTCAAGTTACTATACCTGTGGTTGGTGAATATGAATGCTGAACTAGTTCTGTAGCTGCAAAGAAAATGATTATAAGATATGTTAAAATGCGAATAACATCCAAATAAGGGGACTGCATACATTTGGTAAATTTCCCTCATTTACAAAAAGACAGCTTTTGTTACTTGCTGTTAACAGTTCTGCACACCAAACACTTCTCTGAAAGGAAAGACTTTTATGTCCAAAGGGAAGTAGATTTATTACTTTTACTTTCAGGGTGGACTTCTTTTTAGCAAGTTTGGCAGATTTGCATCCCTCGAAAGTGATTCAATGCCCCTGAGCCATTTCATCCCTGCGTTTCTAAAGTGGACTATTCCATTGTTGAATCTAGTCAGAACCATTTATCCAAAGTGGGTTCTCAGTCAAAACTGAAAACAGAATGACAGTGTAGATCCTGATGAGATGGCTCATTATGAGCTGTCTCATCAGGATCTACATTGTTTTTACATAATTTGTTTTGGTCTGCAGCTCTGACAGAGTAAAGTATGGATTACTGCAAGCAAAAGCTTGTTATCTGGCATATGCGGACAGAAAAGGACCAAACCCTGGCTATGTATCAGCGTTGTATAATAGGGATCTTCGCCATAGTCTTGCAAACAAATATTGGATACCGCACAAGGCATCATCCTATATATACTTATAAGGATGTGACTGTCAAAACGGTTTTGTCCTCTTCGGAAAAGTAAGTAGAGTTAACTCACAATATCTCAAACACTTGTAACTCAAATTTTCACTTAATGCAAACTAAATAAAGAGCAATACCAGGGTCACAAACCTACTTCATCAACATAATGATATGCAAATAGCTGCGACTGTAAGTTTTGTTCAGATTTATGGCAAAATCACGCAGGGTGCATAATGCAGCGAAAATCACTATGTGTACAAAAATGTGAATTTTACTACTATATTTTACCGAAAATGCGAACTCAAAACAAATTCCAGTTATTGTAAATACTTCGACCAATTATGCTTAAATTATTAGTATTACTGAATATCAACATAGATGATTAGCCATGAGTACTCGTCTTTGTTTATTATAGTGATTAATTTGATTTTTATGTTTTCGCTTTGATGCATTGATTGAGTTGGGAGCCTTTATGCGAACCGAATTTTTATGTGTTTCTGTATTAAGAGTAGCATCGGGACCCAGGTTGAAGTTAGCTAGCTGTAAAAGTGCTTTAAACCCCGCGGTGGTTTGCTCTACTGACCGTTTTAAGGCGGTGGTCCCGGTGTTAGTCTTACTCTTTGTTGCTTTGTGGTTTATTCTACGAGGAGATTTGTTGTATGTCTTTCCCGTGTCATTTTGTTCTTGTGTTTTTCAGTCCTTTTAGTATTGCGATTACCTCGCTTGGGGAAGAGAGAGCTAATCTTAGTGCTTTTCGTACGTTTGTTCGGCTTGTGCTTGTTTGGATTTGTCGGTTTTCTCTTCCTCTTGGGGTCTGTGAAGGGCTGCGGTTTGTGATTGTGGCATTCCTGGACTTTTCTCTTACCTTTTTGTTTTTCATCATTGATATGACGTAGGTTCAGGGGTGATTATAAGCTTAGTTTGCTTTATTTTACTTACAGTTCAGCTCCTATTATCTCAAACTATTGTTAAAGCAAAACATCTGGTCCACTTGAGTTTGAGATAACGATATTTGACTGTACTATAAGGGATTCATCTGCTCCCTTTCAAAACAAATCTATTCTTAGAGAATAGACTCCTTTTTAGAAGGGAACTGGTGTACAGGAAAGCAAACACATAGTCACAAAAAACTGTGTCCCTTGTGAAAGAATGGCAGCTTAATCTGTAGGTGTATCCATTCACGTAAAATGGCAGCGAATTGAGAATCAAACTAATATGTATAGTTTTCCAGTATCAACTTGTTTTTGGTACAATTTATACCACAATGGCCCGAAACTTGCATTTTGAATATCAAAATATATTTGTAAATTTAATTTGATGAAATTTAATCACTCGTATCTTTAAGTCATTGCTAGCTTGGATATAAAATTTCAATGTCTAACCCATTCATCCCCGAGGTTCTGATGTGGATTCCATCCTCACATTTGGACATGACCACTGATGAAAATAGGGGTTTCAGTCCAAAATCAAAATCAGAATAGCACACTGTCTACGTGTAGACCCTAATGAGACAGCTCGCTGCGTGCCGTCTCATCTAGATGTACACCGTTTGAACAGTTATCTGCTTTTGTCTGCCAGGCTGAAAGGGTCAAACTATTTTGATTAAAATAAGCTAAAAATAAATAAAACTATGACGACTGAAATGAGTTGAACATTCTTAGTACCATTTTAAAGAAACAGTGGCTTCGTAGAATGCATGCATTGTAGGACAGCCATTTTTAATAATCTTTAAATAGTCGTAAAAAATTACCACGATTTTGAATGTTTGTCATGAGTGTTTACACGCGGCTTTCTTCATTTTGAAATCACAGCGATACCTTTATTTTGACGAAATGAACAATTCTGAAAATCTGCCTAATAATGCATTCCACTGTAGACTCCCGTTTTAATGACATTTCATGAGTGACTTGTAGGCGTATATTACATTGACTTGTTAACGTATAATGTCAATCGCGTAATGCGAAAAACGTGTCTTCGGGCATATGTGGACACCGAAGGCCGAGATCAGCCTGTGCATCCGCATGATCTATGTGAATGTGCCTATGCTAATATTATAAGAATGAAATAATGTGACGGCATCGTTTGTAAAGAAGCACATAATAACACACGATGCACAATACAAAATAGCCTTAACACCACATACACATACAGTTGACTCTCGCTATCTCGACCTCGCTTATCTCGAATAACCGCTTATCTCGAAGTGAAAATCTGGTCCCTGCCTATACATGAAAACCTAACAACAGATGGAAAATATTGTAGAAAAGAGGAGAAATTGCTCCTAAGGAGCAATTTCTCCTCTTTTCCACAATATTTTCAATATATCTCTTAACTTCAAAAGTCCAATTACCTATCAGTTTGTTAAATGTGGTTAATCAAATTATTTTTCCTCAATTCTGCAAACCTGATATGTCGAACTACGGATATCTCGAAGTATTTCAGAGAGTCCCTTGGAATTCGAGATAACGAGAGTCGACTGTATTTTAATCCGGCCTTTTTCAAAATATCCGATTATTCTATAGCCGTGGTAGCCTGTGATTAGTCTTGGTGAATGCGCAAGTTGATCTGGCCTTTTTACATCGTTGTCGAATAAACTGATTAAAGGTAAACTCCCTGATTTAATTGATAACACCTTCTTATGAGAAACTTCTCTTTAAATTGTTTATAATGAGAAACATGATTGTACATCATATGGGCTAAGCATTGCGAAAATGTGTCTTTAGGCAAATGCGGACAGTGAAGGCCCAAATCAGCCTACGCATTTGTGCAGCCTCATCAGGGCCTTCACTGTCTGCTGACAGATTCATTGTATACTTCTAGTGCGGACTCTGGTACTCAAATTTGCTAACCCTCCTATTGGAAATATATACGAATTATTTCAATATAGGAAAAAAGCCTATATAAAATAACTGTACAGCAGACATGCATACATTGGCATTTCGCGAAAATTTGCACGTTTCTATGAAGGCCCAGATGATACTTAACAAATTTGAAGTATGCTAAACCTTGTGTATTCACGTTCAAAATCATGAAAAAAGAAAGGAAAAAGCTCAAAACAGAAAGCAGAATGTTTATTATTTCATATACATATGTAAACATGACGTCATTAGTGACACCCCGGTTGTTTTCCGCATTTCAAGGAGAGTACCCCATTTTTCTGTCTAACATCATTTTTTGAATTTTGCATGCAAACTGCGTTTTAAATAACCATTCTACCGTTTTCTATAACATTTATTTGAAGGTATACAGAAACGGATTAACACCAAAAGATATTCGAATTTTCGTTCAATATGGCCGCTACAATAAGCCTGCAAGAAAACGTTTGATTGCAAATTTTATAACACCATTTTGAATGACACATTTGAAATTTTACCAGATATCTTTCTTATGTTCGTGCTTATGGTTTTTCAATACAAAGTATACGTAGAGAATACTGTATTGTACTTACGTAAGTCTTAAACATGCATGTTGAGGGGAATCGCCGCGCATTTCAAAACCTTTGTTAACGAATTATACTGTTTAAGAATGTACGAAGGCCAAATATAATAACTGACGTAATTTCCGCAAACTAAAATATTCGTCAAAATTCCATAAAATACTCGCCGTTTTACAAAACGCGACAAGAATTTTAAACAATCAGTACTAATTTCTATTTTAATTTATATTCAGGCATCAACTGTACAGATTAACGTGTATATTGAGTGCAGTTTACGTGTAAGTATATACATGTGTACTATACGCTTAATAGAACTTACAGTTGCTTTGCAAAACTCTAAATCATTATCATGCAAAATGCATGCGTTTCTCCAAAATTCAATTAGTTTCGTATAGCTATACAGCGGTTTTGTATGAATAAATATCAAAGCTTTATATATACAAACATTCAGCCGTATATCTCTCCGATGCTAGGGTTGTGTTTTTTTGCAAGATACAGGAATTGGGAAAACTGATTATACAGAATGTATGATTGTAGAGCAAAGGCCCGGATGATACTTTACGCATGCGCAGGATAATCTGAATCTGCGCATTATGTGCATGTTTAAATGCATATTGTGGTCTTGCTAGTAAATCTGTGAGGCGCTTTCGTTTCCTATCGATAATATCCTTGTTTGGTTTGGTACAGTGACTATAATTATACCAGCAAATTGTGTCCAACTGACTGCAGATCTGTTTCTATTTTGCTACGAAATGGACATCACCCTTTTCTCCCAATGTTATTGAGGCATCAATTCAACAACTGGATATTCGGATGACTTACTAAATATTGATAATGATTACTTTAAGCAAATAGTTGAAAACAAACATTCAAAGTAATTCAAACTAATACCTCAGATGCAGAAGAACTGTTTCTTGTTTTGAATTGATCAATATTCTATGACATAATCACTACTAAAACTGATAACAACTATGATTTGGATATTATAAAGTTTTCGTTTTTGAATGGCGATGTATCTCGTGCTATATCCTATCCTATGGTGTATATATTTATCAGTTAATTCGTTTTGTGAGAGCATCTAGTCAAATCTAGATTTTAATAATTGAAATAAAATGTCAACTGCTTAACTTCTTAAGCAGGGGTACCGGTATCATAAACTACGTAAAAAATGAGTTTAGTTTTATTCCTGGCATTCTGAATTAATATCCAAATATAACGTTGATTTGAGGACACTTCTGCAAGAATTTCTTTGATAATAAATAACCCATTTAAGCGTACTGTCCCATAAAAGGGACATTGGCAAACAGTGTAGACCCAGATCAGACACCGCAGAATGCGGCGTCTGATCCGTGTCTACATTGTTTGTATTTAGTACAGGAACTTTTATAAAACAAGGTAATAATAAAAACTTACCAGACACCCATTATATTGGAAATAGACCGGTCTAAAGAGTGATGGTAGAAAAATCTATTCGGTATACATGGGTTAAGAGTGAGGTTTCGCGTGAGTGGACCTGGATTATTTATCTGCGAATGGTTACTCTTTTGCAGTTCTTCTTGTTTGTGCGTCGGTGGTTTCATATGTGACGTTTGTTTTGTCACTGTCCGCTCTTTACTTCTCTTTCTGTTGGTGTCTCGGGAAGATTGTTCTTCGGGTAATTGCGGCATTTCTGTGTATCTTCACTAATATTTTGTCATTAACTTCACATGGTATAAACATTATCTTAAAACATCTATGCAAAGTGTATATTTGTTAGTCATTGCGCTTAAGAAGCCCGTTTTAAGTCCCTAACAGTGAAAAAACGAGGAGCATATTGTTCTTAAATTTTACCCATTGTACAGGATGGCCCAGGAAGCAATTGAGCTAACAGTTGAAAACAATCGGATAAATATGAGAATTATGCCCCTTTTCAAGTTGGCAACTTAGTAGGGACAATCATATAGTTGGGAGTTTTTAGTGCTTTACAAACACACATTTCTACTTCACTGAAGATATGGATTTTTTCTCGTTCCCCACACAAACGTAGAATCTGAGTGCCTATTTAATACAATAAACACCTACAACTTTCGTTTTGTTGAAAAAAAAAACTAGTAAAAACGGTATTTTTGGTGGTGAGTTTTAGCCATTTTTTTCTGATTTCCACACAAAAGCATATGTTGTAGATATATATTAGAAATAACATTGGGAGGCACTTCTAATGAGTACCCATAATATATATATATATTTTCATTGAGACATTAGCAAAATATTTATTTTGAAACCCAACTAATCTACAGATAATTATAATATGGAAAATGAGGAAACTTTGGTATTTAAGAACATGTCATTGCTGTATGCAATAAAATGTTGGCAGGGATACCGAGCAATTTTAAACAAGAAGCTCACGAGCCACGATTCGCTCACCTGATAAACAGCTGTTGCATATCTGCACTTGCCATGTAAATTCTACCAGTATTGCGACAGCAACAAGGACTCAAACTTGACTATACCATAAAAAGGTCAAAGGTCATCCTAGTATCATCATTTGAACTAAATAGACTTTGTGTCCCAAATAATGTATACCAAAATTCAGCCTCAAAGTTCTCTAAGTTCTGGAGAAGAAGATTTTTAAGTGTTTTACCATATATGGGCATGACAGCCATTTTGTTCAATGGCGCGAAACCATTAAAACAAACTGTCAACATTCTTTCAACAGAAGGCCCCATGTGAAATCTGGTAAAAAGTGTTCAAATGGTTTCAGAGAAGAAAACGTTTAAAGATTTCACGATTCTTTCCATATACATAGTACAGGGTTAGGGCAGATAACCGCCAATACATTCACGGTAGCTAAACAGTTTTACTTCTTTAATCATACGTTGTAACATGCCAGTCATTAGTCTTTAATATATATTGATAAAATAATTATTCAGCATTTTCCCCCATATATGGAGGCGCGAATTTGACCTTACCGTAAAAAGGTCAACGGTCAACCTACGACCATCATTTAAACTAACTTGGTAGAACTCGTTACGAAAACACGCCTTTTCAAATATAAAGAAAATTTCACCTCCAAAAACTGAAAATTTTGAGATAAAAAAACTGTAATATTTTTCATATTTCTGCTCAAAACATAGATTGTGGGTACTCTTTAGAACCGCCTCGGTGAGGCGGTTCTAACGAGTACACACAATTTATGTTTTTAGCAGAAATAAGAAAAATAATGTTTACCCCTGTAAACCCCAGTTTTACTATATAAAAGTGGGGTTTAAGGGGGTCAATATTATATAGGCGTGTTTTCGTGATGGCAGCCATCTTTTTCATTGGCGCGGAACCATTCAAACACACTGTCAATACCTTTTCGACATAAGGCCTATGTGATTGCTCAAACGGTTTCACAGAAGAAGACATTTAAAAAATACACAATTTTATACATGTAATTAGCCCTGGCGCAACGGCAGATAACTCCCAGGTGACAACACTATGATTGCAATTAAAAAGGTTTTACTACTTTAATCATACATTGCAAGTTTCAGCCGTTAGTTATTAATAAAGTTTGAGAAAATTACAACATTTTCCCCTTTGAAATGTATGGGGGCACAAATTTGACCATCATTTGAACGAACTTGGTAGACCTTGACCGATGCCTTTTACCATGATTCAGCCTCAAGTTGTGTTTTACCATATATGGACATTGCGGCTATTCTGTTCAATCGCACGGTACCGTTTGAATATGTTAACAATACCCTTTTGATAGAAGGTCCCATGTGAAATCTGGTGAAAATTGCTAAAGCGCTTTCAGAGAAGAAGACATTTAAAAATTGCTCAATTTTATACGTGTAGCCTAAAAGACAAGGTCAGGTAACCCCCAGGGGACAAATTTTTATTACTTTAAGTTTTACTATTTTAATCATACATTGTAAGTTTTAGTCATTAATATTTAATACATTTTGAGAAAACGACTTTCAACATTTTTCCACACAAATGTATGAGGGCGCATATTTGACCGTAAAAATCAAAGGTAGACATACGACCATCATTTGACCATCATTTGAACAAACTTGGCAGACATTGATTTCCCAATGCTATATACAAAGATTCAGCCTCAAAGATTTCTTGGTTTTAAGGTTTTGCCATATGTGGGCATCGCGACCGTCTTGTTCAAAGGTGCGGGACCAGTTGAACAAATTTTTAATATCCTTTCGACAGAGGGACCCAAGTGAAATCTGGTGAAAATTGCTCAAGCGATTTCAAAGAAAAAGACAATTTAAAAAATCACAATTTTATACATGTATATAACCTAGGGGCAAGGGCAGGAAACACACAAGGAACAAAAGTTTGATTATAACTAAAACGTTTTAGTACTTTAATCATACATTGTAACTTTCAGCCAGTAGTCTTTCATACATTTTGAAACAAAAACGACTTTTCAACATATGCCCCATACAAATGTAATTCGGGGCGCAAATTTAACCTTTCCGTAAAAAAAGTCAAAAGTAAACCTACGACATGATTTGAACAAACTTGGTAGACCTTGGGTCCTTGATGCTATATACCAAGATTCAGCCCCAAAGCTTTCTCGGTTCTGAAGAGTTTTAAGTGTTTTACCATATATGGGCAAGGCGGCCATCTTGATTAACGGACCATAACCATTTGAACAAAATTTCAATCTCTTCTTAACAGAAGTTTCCACATGAATTTTTAAGAAAATAAGCCTATGGGTTTCAGAGGAGGTCATTCAAATTTGTGAACGGACGACGGAGGGACGGACGACGGACGATGGACGGCGAGTAATCGCAATAACTCATCAAGAGCCTTCGCCTCAGGTGAGCTACAAAGGTAGTTCAAAATTGCAAAATTCTAAGAAAAAGTCCCCCTTATAAAATAGATACTAACATACCCAAATTTTTGCTATACAGTATGAGCGAACATAGAGGTACAAATCACAGAGATTTTAACGTAACGGAAACCTTCTTACAAATAGCATTATATGCAAAATAATTGCACCTACATTCCTCTTCCGAAGTAGCCAGACTTGAAGCAGTCCTTTCTTTTTCGCCAACTCTGAATATTCCTCGGAATCCTTCAGGGAATACGTGTGATCCGCGAAATTCAAATTGAAAATATAAATGAACGTTAATGATATTTAGATCTGAAACTATTGGGTATACAGGTTTATTTAAATTGCAGAATAAAATTTGCGTTGCTGCTCGATTATAAAACCAAACTTTCAACTCAGTGTTTGTGTCGCATCCGATATCAAAATCGATGAATTGAAGTACTATGTACTGATGCAGTTCAGCGTCAAGATTCCAATTAAAAGATGTACGCGTTTCCCAAAGCTGGCCAAGAAACGTTGAGGACATAATTGTCGATGTAAGCGGTAACGCTTTACAACTAGGCATCGTATGTTCACAGGAAGGAACACCTGCAATGCAGAGAAAATATACATAACAACTGAGCCGAGGCTCAGCATTTCCTGCAAGATTTGTTGAAACATATTTTATTATAGTAATAATATCATTGCAACATGGGACAAGTAAAGATACAAATTGGGATTAGAACGAAAGCACAAATACTTATATAGTTCTTCTCTTGACATGTATACATAATAGCAAATTTAAATCAAAGCACATTGAAAAAAATAATATTATGTAGTGATATTTAAGAATGAAAAAAAAAAAACACAAAAAAACAATACACAATAAGTGTTAGTTATACATGTTTGGGTAATAAAAATGAGAAACTTCCGATATAAAGTATAATACCGAATAGAATTAATTTCATATAATAAATGCCAAAAAGACTGCCTTTGGAAACAAAGAACAAACTACGGATAAGAATATAGGAGTATCGGTTTTATTGAGACTCTTCATAAGCAGTAATGAGGTTTGCAACACTGCTTACGCCCTCTAGCGTATACATGAGCAGAACTTCATTTTCAAATATACCACAATGGGCCCACTGATCCCAGAGGAAATGATATATAATCTGCACAACGGTAATGTACGGGGAGACGTTCTATCGCCGCCACACGGCAGTAACACCAGCTGCAATGTAGTAAAATAAATGTAAAAAAGATTGCCTTTGGAAACAAAGAACACACTACGAATTAGAAAATGGGAGTCTCGGTTATATTGGGATTCTTCATAAGCAGTAATGAAGTTTTCAACACTGCATATGCCCTCTAGCGTATATGAGCAGGACTCCATTTTCAAATATACCACAAAAAAGCACTTTTGAAGCTAGAAAAGGGTAAGAAAATATAAATGGACAAAAGATAGGGGGAAACGGTGAAGGAAGAGGGCTGTTTGGGATGGGGTTCGGGGCGGGGCACTTGGCATCGAACATGAAATATAATACTGTTTGGCAACCGGATAACTGTAATATGGCAATCGCATGATCATAGCAGTAAATAAAACATCTCATGAAAAAAAGTTTACAGTTTAAGATGAACCGGTGAATATTTTCAAAAACTTTTGTGTTTGTAACATGTGATTAAGAGTATTCCCCATGCAGAAGTCGATCAAGAGTAGGGCTTTGCTAGGGAGAAACCGAATTTAGAAGCACGTTTCGATGCTGCTGATAGTGCGCAGAGTGGAAAAAGAAGTGTTGTGAGTTCTCAACACTACAACAAATGCACATAGGCGAGTCAGAAGTACCTTGTAAACATAGATCCAAGTTCAATGAGCTATAGTTCTTCGTAAGCTAGTATCGAGAATTCGGGCTTTTCTTTTTTAGAATAATAATACTTGGGAGCAACTGTTTTGTCTTTGTTAAAATAGTATTTAAAAGAGTTTCTTCTTTGAGATTGTTTCACTTCGGCAGGTAGATTATTCTAAGCCCTTACAGTAGAAGGTAGTTAAGAATTATGATAAAGATTTGTGAATCAATAGTCTGTAAACGGTCAGAATTGCGAAGGTTATATCGTGAACTGTCACTGATTGATGAAGGAATAAGAGAGGCGTAGTACAAAGGAGTTTGATGGGAAAACATTTTTCAAAATTAGGGTCAGTTTATGGGTTAGTCTTCTCTGTACAAATGACTCCAATCCAATTTCGTTGTACAAGACAATAATAGAAATAAGCTTTGTTGTCGCAGTAGCTATGCTAGCTGCTTCAGGTTGGATCTTTTCTGACTCTTGCTTTTCGTATCGAGAACAACTTCCTTTATTACATCCCCATATTCTAGTAAGGTCGTATTAAAAACTATATAGATCGTTTCTAAAGGTTCACGGTCTAATTTAAATTTAAATAGAAAATTTCTCATTAAAATAATCTACCCAAAGCCTTCTCTTCAATATATTTTATATGATGGTGCCATGTACTCTCGTTTGATAAATAATTCCCGAGATGCTTGTAAAACTTTACTTCAGTTATTTGAAGATTTTGCATTATGATTGGTAAATGATTAAGTTTGTTTTACGCGAAATAAGGAGACTTTCAGTTTTGGCTGGATTGAGAGACACAGCCAAGTCTCAGCCCAATTTGATATTGTTTCAAGATCTATGTTAAGACAATTAGCAGCAGTAATAGTGTTATCGACGATAATGTAAAGACTAGTTTCGTCCGTAAACAGCCTTGTATTTGACCCGATATTAAGTATTCCGTCGTTTAAAGTAGTAAGAATAACAGCGGTACTAAAATTGAACCCCTGGGGTACACCAGCGCGAATATAAGCCCAGTCTGATATAACAGCTGGAAGAATAACTCTTGGTTTCCTGTTGGAAATCTAACTATTAAACCATGAAAGCATATTCCCAGTGACGCAAGCTGTCTAAGTAAAATTCTATCATGCCATATTCAGACAAAGACTTTTCTGACGTCCTATAAGACTGCATATGCACCAAGCGAAGATTCAGATTAACCTGCCCTTCCGTACAGTCCGAAAAGTGTGTTTGCAGGGAAGCCATGCAACACAAAAAATACCTATATAATTTTGACACCCTTAAACATCAAATTTATAAAGTAAAACTGGGGTTTACAGGGGTATACATTATTTTTCCTATTTCTGCTTAAAAACATAGATCGTTGGAGAAATATGAAGAAAATCAGAATCTTTATCTGAAAATTTTCATTTTTTGGTGGTAAAATTTTCAGTAGATTTGAATAGCGGGCATTTTCGTAATGTATAAATAAATATAAGTGAAGTAACCAATAAAATCCCACAATCACGAGGGCACCAAAGGAAGGAGAGATGAACAAAAGGGGATAACAAAGACGCCACATACAAAACTACAGACTCACTAACAGAGAAAGAAGAACTGCAACAGAGGAATGCCTTGGAAAGGTCAGTAGGAAAACTACTGGGAGATTAACTAGTTTTACTCGCGCGAAACCTCGCCCTTTATTCTGCTGCAGCACTAAATAAAGGCACCATATTCCCCAAAAGTAGACATTTTATTATCTAAGAAAGGCTTAATAAATTGATATATGGTATTAATACAATCATAAAATGTAGCACCTGACAGCCAGTAAAATTTCAGTTAGTCACTTGTTCTTGAAATGAAATGATTTTTTTTATCGTACCTCTGAACTAATGTTGCCAACATTAATTCAGAGATACGATAAAAAAAAACAAAAAAAACATTTCATTTTTGATCAGTTCCAAATATGAGAGACTAACTGAAATTTTACAGGCTGCCAGATGCTACGTTTTATGATCGTATTAATACTATATAACAATTTTTTGGATAAAAAATTTCTATTTTTAAGAATACGGCGCCTATAACAAACAAATATTCGGTCCGTATAAGGGTCAATAGCGACCGGAAGTGACAATACAAGAAAACCACAAACATGATCACAATAAGCCCGACCACAGATAGGCGCCGACTATATGAAGCAGGTTGAGAAGGGAGTCGTTATTTAGTCTGAGGACCGATAAACGGTCGTGCAATTTAAGAGGGAAGCAAAGCTATCTACTATAATTTGGTTAAAATCTATGCGTGCAGTTTGCAGCAGCATATCCAGGTTATAATCTATCTTTTTGTAGCAATCGACTATCTATTTTACTTCTAAGGAAAATCAGTTTTGCCTCTTCTGGCGGACAGCGAAGCTCTGATTATCCTGCGCAGATGCGCACATCCGAACGTATAAGAACTGCTGTGCCCACCTCCAGTATTACTACAATCGTTACGAAAACATGCCTATATAATTTTGACCCTTTAAACCCCACTTTTATATAGTAACAGGGGTTTACAGGGGTATACATTATTTTTCTTATTTCTGCTCAAAAACATAGATCGATAGAAATGTAAAAAATATCAGAATGTTTTATCTAAAAAAATTCATGTTTAGGTGATAAAATTTTCAGTATACAGTCGACTCTCGTTATCTCAAATTCCAAGGGTTCGAGATATCCGTACCTTGACATATCAGAATTGCGGAAGAGAGGAAAACAATAAATCGAACAACCACATATAACAAATAAATATGTAATTTGCCTCCTGAAGTTACAGATATGTTGAAAATATTGTGGAAAAAAAAATTGCTCCTCTTTTCCACAATATTTTGTTATCTGTTGTTAGATTTCCATGTGAAAACAGGGACCAGCTTTTCAGTTCGAGATATTCGAGGTAAGCGAGGTTGAGATCACGAGAGTATACTGTATTTGAATAGGCATGTTTTCGTAATGATATCGTGATATGACGCTACGTATCAAGTCAAGTAGATGTTCCAAGATGATATCATCACACGAGACGCTTGCACCTGGGAATACAGAGCATCAGAAATATTAATAAAACTATCCAGAAAAGGCAACAGCCACAAAGATAAGGAACAAACAATGCCACGACTCAACGGCGCCGGCCTCGGTGGCTCAGTTGGATGCGCCGTCCGACTGGAGACCAGGAGGTCGCGGGTTCGACCCCCGCCGAGGTCGGCAACATTCTTTCGTGGAGATTGATCATGAAATATTTTCTACGGTCATTCTCTCCCTTCCGCTGACTCAAGAAGGGCAGTTGTCAGTTTCTGGCGAAAGAATGTGCACAATACTGGTTAACCGCTTAGAGGACTAAGCCTGCCCAGTAAACGTGTGGTTACGTAAACTGACCGCGCTCGACATGACCCCATTGGGTTGACTGGGCCGTAAAACCTCAACACAAACAGACTCAACGGCGCAGTTGCAATAACCGGCATACAGTAAAACCTCAATGACTCGAACACCGAAGACTCGTTTACCATGGCTAATTCGAAGTCGTTCTTGAGTCCCTAGAACATTATTCCAACAGTTCAAGAAAAGAAATTTTCAGGGTTATTTTAGGAAATGTTCCCATCTTATCATGAAAAAGTATGTTGTGTTGACTCGTTAGAATCGCCTAATCGAGGCTATGCTGTTTCGTAATGCTGTCTTGTGTTATTTACAAATGGGCTGCGTCAAGCGAAAAAGTGCCTTTGAACATGCACAAAATTCGAAGATTCAGATTATCCTGCGCATGCGCAAAATAATCAATCATCCGGACCTTTGCTCTCCATTAATACATTCTGTAGAATCCAATAATTATGTTAGCGGATGGTGAAAGGCCTGATCAGACTGCGCTGAAATGGTACTTTGCTGTCCGCATATGCCCGAAAACAGGTTTTCGCATCGCGCGGCTCAAATATAAGTGAAGATAACGAGGAAATGCTACAATCACGCACAGCTTTCCCGAGGCACCAAAAGAAGGAGAGCTGAGGAACAAATATTGACAAAACAAAGGCCATATACGTATGCAACCATCAACGCATAAACACAGAAGAACTGCAACAGAGGAACTACCTCGGAACAATCAGAAGGAAAATTACTGGTGGGGGAGGTTTAAACTGGTTTTAAACCGTATTCGGTGCATTTAGAGGGCTATATTCCGTGATTATGACTGGATATTCCATTATCAAAACACGCCTATTCAAATATATAGAAAATTTCATCACCCAAATCTGAAAATTTTCAGATACAAAAACTCTGATATTTTCATATTTCAGCTCAATATAGATTGTAAGTACTCGTTAGAACCACCAGTAGATCTAACAGGAAAAGAAATGTACCGAGAAATAACCAGCCAGCTGAGAGCTACCGGAAACAATATAGAAATCGAATATAGAGAACGACAGAACCTGATCTCGAGTTGGATAGTGAAGACAGCTCGGATGAAGAGTTTCCAACCAAATCGATAGCCCACATGCTGATAAAGGTAGTGAAACAATCATACGGCTTGGAAAACTGTACTGTTGATGGTGAACAATATTCACATCCAGGCGGAACCAGACACGGGTGCTGACGCTAATGTAATGGATGGATATCAGTATAGAGCTCTACAACACAGATCACACTGTGACAGGGAACTTCGCAAAAGTGGACCTAGGGACATTGCAAAATGAACTGCAAGTAAAGGGAGAATTCGACGCCGTACTGAGAAATCAATCTTGCGGTAAGCGTACAAAATTCTTTGTTATAAAAGGTCTGATAAACTCACCACCACTTATTAGTAAGAACACCCTGATAGAACTTGGCATGCTGGAGATCAGAGAAGACGGATCGTTTGCAGCATCGAATGACATATGCATACCGGAGGAGATATCTACCATAAATGCAGTAGACAAACAACGTACGTTAAATCATGATATTGAGGCCACTACCAGTAAACTCAGCAACATATTTGAAGGTATTGGCAGAGTAAGGGACATTAAAATGAAAAAGAGCTCTATGTGCAGTTCAGTATAAAAGAAAACGCCGTACCAATAGCTCAGAGACCTCGGCCGGTACCATATACAAAAACACACTGAAGTTATAGCTCGACCAGTGTGAATATTTGAACAAGTCCCTGCAGATGAGCCACTTACATGGTGCTCACCAATGGTCGTCCAACCAAAGCCAAAATATCTCCAGGTGTCAAATAATGAATTACAATCCAATATGATAAGAGCCTGCATCGATTTGAGGGTACCAAACAAATTTATGGAAAGGACTAGAATAAATCAAGACCCAGTGGTGGAAAAAAAAAGGTAATAGAAAAGTCCAGGGAGTGCCACAATCACAAACCGCAGCCCTTCCCAGACTCCAAGAGGAAGAAGGAAACCGACAAATCCAAACAAGCACAAATCGAACAAACGTACGAAAAGCACTAAGATTAGCTCTCTCTTCCCCAAGCGAGGTAATCGCAATGCTAAAAGGACTAAAAAACACAAGAACAAAATGACACATGGAAAGACATACAACAAATCCCCTCGTAGAATAAACCACAAAGCAACAAAGAGTAAGACCAACACCGGGACCACCGGCTTAGAACGGTCAGTAGAGCAAACCACCGGGAAGACTTCATACACAAGTTCCACGATAGTGCGATTTTTTTCAAAACTGGACCTGAGGAGTGGGTACCACCAGCTTATGTTGCACCCAGACTCTCGAGCGATCGTCACATTCGGCACTCCTTGGGGGAAATTTTCGACCAAAGCGCTTGATATTCGGAGCAAAAACATCCCAACATTTATTTGATGACATGATGTTCAGAATATTTGGTGACATATCGATGTGTCTAAATCAACGTGACGACATTCTGATTGGTGGTAGAAACATTGATAAACACAATGTAACTCTTCAAATGGTATTCCAAAGAGCCCAAGACTTTGGGGTGACCTTCAGCTTAGCAAAATGTCAGTTTGGCGTGGAGGATATTGATTCACCAAAGATGGGCTAAAGCCTACACCAGATAAAGTACGAGCGGTGAAGGAAAGCAGACGTCCTGAAACAAAGTAAGCAGTAAAAAAGTAGCTTGGGCATGACGGGATATCTGTCAAAATTTTTCCCTCGATACACTTCGATAACAGCACCATTGAGAAAACTCACACAGACTGATGTCAAGTATCGCTGGGGTGCAGAAGAACAAGACGCGTTTGGGAAGCTCAAGGCCAGCATCAGCAGTGAGAATACAATGATATATTTTAATCCACACAAGCTAATTATTGTCCGAACAGAAGCAATCTACCATGAAGGGTTATCGGCCGGTCTATTCCAAGATAAAGGGAAAGGACTCCAGCTGGTACATTTCATCAGCCGCGCCATGACAGAAACAGAGAAAAGATACAGCCAAACTGAAAAAGATGCACTAGCTGTTCGATGGGTGAAGAATAGGTTTAGGTTGTACCTGCTGGGAGCGCCGAAATCCAAAATCATCACCGGCCACAAACCGATCTTATCCATGTTCAATAAGGCCAGAGCGAAATTGCCAACAAGAATTGAACGATAGGTGATGGATATGCAAGACGTCGATTATGAATTGGTCTATGAACCAGAGAAAGATGAACAGAACCCACAAGACTTCTTATATAGACACCCATTAGCAGTGTCAGGTATAGATAGCACAGAAAGGATCATCAAGCGCATCATATCTACTGAGCATGCGGCCGTACTTGACCGCATTAGAGAGGAAACGAGACGGGAGAGATAGCTGCAGAAACTGCAAGAGAGAATATTGAAAGAAGATTTGAAGAAGTATAGAAAAGACCATGACATCAACCAGTATTATAGCATAAAGGAGGAGCTGTACGATGTCAACGGACTGATATTCAGGTTAAATCAAATTATCATTCCAGAGAAACTTTGACAGTCGATGATAAAAGCAGCGCATAGTTTAGGGCAGCTAGGCATGAACAAAACAAAACAAATGCTTAGACAAAAATACTGGTTTCCAGAAATGAACAAACTGGTTGAAGGGACGATAGGACAATGTTATGAATGCCAGGTCTCAACTAAAGATCATAGTAACGAACCACTAAAGATGACAGAGATACCAGAAAAACCTTAGCAAGTGGTTTCTGTCGACTTTGGAGGACCATATCCGGATGAACATTACAACTTGGTGATAATTGAAAAAAAAACGGACAAGATATCCTGAAGTCGAAATAGTATATTGTACAGCTATGAAGTCTACAAAAGAGAAATTGAAGAAGGTGTTTGCGACATACGGAACACTCGAGAGAATTGAGAGTGATAACGAACCGACATTTAATTGAAAAAAAATTGTGGATTTTGCACAAGAGGAAGGTTTCAAGCACGACCGAATCACGTCGCTACATCCCAGGGCTAATGGAGAAGCGGAGAATTTTATGAAGTTATTGAATAAAACAGAACAGAGAGTTCGTCTGGAAAACAAGTCGGTGAAAATAGCCATTCAAGAGTTATAGGTAGGTTACCGATCTACACCTCATCCGGCTACTGTCATTATTTAGTTGGATTATACAGAGAGAGATTCGAGAACAGAAACTTTTGCAACCGAAATCATGAATGAAAGAGACAAAAAATATAAAAGGAAAGTACAAGATAATGCTGAAAACAAAAACGCAAAATCGCACAAATGAACCACACCATATGAGCCGGTACGCTACATAGTGTACAAAGTAAGAGGAGCCAGTATATGGGCAAAGAGAGTTTTATTTTACTGACGGACGAGAGGTTATGTCGGGATTCGACGAGCTTCAACTATGTGGACAATCCAAAACAGTGGAAAGGAGATAAACCGGATGATTGGAGGAAAACTGTACTTCGGAAGGCGAAAGAAGGTATACCAAATATGGATAATAATGAACTGAACAATCAAACTGTCAATAATCAACAACAGGAATACCAACCGGAGTCAGCAATAGTCAGTATACCAAGGCGGTGAACCAGATTAAGCCAGCCATCTGAACGCTATGGAGATTTTGTGTATTACTAACATTCTGTACAATTTTATGTTCTTTGATTTATTAATTCCAAATTATTTCAAACATTATAAAGTTTACGCGTTGAAAAATTGGGAGAGATGTAATGTCATATGTAAGAATAATCTTAGTTTACATAAACCGAAAACGTCACTTAATCTGTGACATAACGTCATAACTTATGTTTCTTGGTTACACTATTAATGTCGGATAAGTTAAGTCATATTAAATACAACGAACTGAATTTCTTGTTATATAATCGATTAGTTGTTCCAACAATGGAGCCAATGGTCCAAAAGAAATAAAAATATAATCTTCACGACGTTAATACGACGTCGTGTAAACGTCATGTGCCCATTGAGACAGTACCTACTTGTAGAATATCCTATTATCTTGAATCCTCTTCCGTGTTCCATCACAGGATGACTTTCAGAACTAGAGCTAAATTGAATGCTGACGACGTTATTGGCAAGATGAAAGGACAGCTGTCGATCTTGATAAGTTCGGTCAACGACAGATCTCTCTTCACAGTGTTCTGATTTTGACATATCACAATTATAGATACGAATGGCATCCTTGCAGCATAGTGTGTAAGATTCAAGACATTCGGATGCCTGTAAGTACAATATAACAGTGCATTACTAAAGCATGAAACACAAAAAAAAAGCAATAACGATTTGTTTTAAACTTAGAGACCTCAGTTGGACATCCCTTTTCCATTTGAGAAAATATCAAAGGGAATTATTACACTTTCAGGCGGGGCAACTATGTCATATTGCGTGCTGCTTTTTGTCTTTAATCAGGACAGGGTGTTACTCTTAAAGAAAGATTATGAGGTTAATAAGCAGACAAAAATTCACTTAATATGTAATCATTGTAAAAAAATGAAGAACCGTCCATTAAGAGTATCCATTCTCCTTAAGGTGGCCCGATATACTTGAAAGCCGCCATCTTCTAACAAGGGAGACCACTTTGAGATTTTCTGTTTGCTTTACTCTTCTAAAAGAGCTTTCCGGGTTAGCTGTTCGCGAATACGTTAGCGCTGTAGATATGAGATATGTTAAGTATGACACTGTTCTGAAGGTAGTACATAATTATTGTTATTTATTGTTTTAAATGTGATACTAGTTATGCTTATTGTCAGTATACATGTTGGCCGCGTCATGTCAAAACGTTTCGTCGTCGGGCATATGCCAACAGCAAAGGCCCAGATCAGTCTGATCAGGGCTTTTGCTGTCCGATAACAGAATAATTGGACACTACAGAATATATCAATGGAGAGCAAATGCCTGTATGGGACTTTACGCATGCATGGGATGAATATGAATCTGCGAATTTTGTGCACATTACGAAACCACCCTATTCAAATGTACTGAAACTTTTACCTGCAAAAGATGAAAAGTTTCAGATAAAAATTGATATTTTTCATATTTCTGCTCAAAACATAGATTGTAAGTACTCGTTAGAACCGCCTCGGCGAGGCAATTATAACGAGAACCCACAATCTATGTTTTTGAACAGAAATAAAAAAAAAAATAATGTATACCCCTGTAAACCCCAGTTTTATTATATAAAAGTGGGGTCTAAGGGAATCAAAATTGTATAGGTATGTTTCATGACGATGCCCGAAGAAAAATTTTTGCTTGGCGCGGCCAATGTACTCCCGTCACAACCGAGGACCTGCGCAATGCATAAAAGTGGTGATGAGTATACGGACAGACTGATAGGGGCCTTCGCTGTCCTCTAATATTTGATACTGTATTTATGGGCTGCGCAAAATAGGTATCTTCGCACATGCGCGAAATGTACTGATTTAGATTTATTCCGCGCATGCTCAAAGTACTATCCGGGCATTTGCTCTCCATTTACATATTCTGTAGTAGTCAATAGTTTTGTTAGCGGACATTAAAAGCCCTGATCAGACTGCGCGGGTGGGTAGGCTCATCTGGGCCTTCGCTGTCCGCATATGTCCAAAGATGTGACAGGGAAGATGAACCGTATATGGGTTTAATGGTCCCTTACTCTCAAGTATGATCTCAAGTACGGATAAAATAGCTGCGAACTTCTTATATGCGCAAAGCCCTAATTCGGTGGCTGATGATGATATGATCCGTTTCCATATCATTTAAGCCATATCGAGATTCTGGAAGAGTGATAATGAAAGGTTCTGAGCAATGAAGTGCCGCACAGGTGTAAGCTAAACTCCGCATCCGGCGGGTTTCGAACCCGGGACCTAGTGATCTGAACCCGGGACCTCGCTAACCACTCGACCACCTGGAGGCTTCCAATTTTGGTTGATGCAGCTTACATATGTATTCATTTGTTGATTCTGTGGTCGTTTCAGGAGTACATATTGTTCCGATGCCTGATGAATTCACGACTCACGTCGTGTAAGTAACTTCATAGCTTAAGCTATAGTAGATCAATACGTTAAGGACATTATGTTATATTTAAAGAAACAGGATTAGATGCGCATTCGTAGTGATGCAATCAGGTAACTCATCTTCGTACGAGAAAACGGGGAGGACTTGAAATTTTATGATCACACACTGCATCCAAAACCAGTTGAATCCATTCAGTCTATATCGATTATGCAAAGTTTTAAACAGATCCCAAACAGCGTACAAGAAGGGGACATAAGTTTCCTTTGTGGTTTGCATGTACAAAGCATAGTGCTTCGAACAGTGATTTTGCGCTAATTGAGTGATCAGAAGACCCCCTTGCATCATCAGAGAGCAACGGGCGTGATCAAGCTGTGCAAATGTGCGGTTAGGTCTGACTCTCTTCGCATATACATGTACTAGAAGACAAGCATCTTTTTGTGCGGTTTGTATAATTACAGCGCTCGTCAGTTAGATCAACCACTTTTATTTATTTATTTATTAACTTATTTATTGATTGTTTGAATCATATATCATTTACCGTATTTACCCTAAGTGTACGGACGGACACCTTAACTCCTTAACATGATTTAGCTTAAAATTGAACAACACAATTTTACTGACTGCTGATGTGTCTAAAACATTGATGGATAACTACTAAACATGTAGAGTCCGTTAAAACACAACGTTGTATGGTATTTCATCTGGGTCTTTACTGTTAACTCAAGCTTGTCTGTCCAAATACATAGGGTAAATACGGTAATATTTTTATTACCATGCACTAGAGACGACCATGTTTTGAAAATGAATCATCGGCTATTTTAACATATAACAGCATCGATTGGTCACGTCGCATTTTTCGGAATCGTACAAACGCTATTAACAAAATCATATGTAAGCACACAAATGCCTAAAATATAATAGAGCAAAAAAAAAAAAAAAAAAAAAAAAAAAAAAAACAGACACACACACTCCCAAAAATACGTCTGTAAACTTTTTTCTGTTATTTTCTTGTTTCATATTATCGTATACACAGCCAAAGAAAAATCTGGACATCATTACGAAAACATGCCTTTTCAATATACTGAAAATTTTACAACCAAAAAAAAAGAAATTATCAGATAAAAAAATTCTGATGTTCTTCATATTGCTGCTCGAAACATAGATTGTGGATACCCGTTAGAACCGCCACGCCGATCTATGTTTTAAAATTTTCAGATAAAAAAATTTGATATTTTTCATACTTCTGCTCAAAACATAAATTGTGGGCACTCGTTAGAACCGCCTCGGAGAGGCGGTTCTAACGAGTACCCACAATCTATGTTTTTGAGCAGAAATAAGAAAAATAATGTATACTCCTATAAACCAAAGTTTTACTATATAAACGTAGGGTTTAAGGAGGGGGTGGGTGTCAAAATTGGATAGGCATGTTTTCGTGATGTTTTGCTGTCAACATTAAATTCATTACAGCTTTTAATACAACAGAACTAAAGCATTCAGGAGGAGTAAAAATATTAGGTTTGTAGTTAAAAGAGTGGACTACGTTTTTGTCTGCAGATAACGGTTGTACTGTTGTTCTTTTCAGTACAAACATACGAGATAAGTAAAACCATCCAGGAAATCACGAAGCACATCCATCCCGACGCACACAAACTGCAAGCAGTAGCAAACTGTCTCCTGTTGTATCTATACCGAATTATCAAAAGTTTAAAGTGATTAAGCAGTCGTATGCCATATACAATGTAAACTTGTCGTGCTCTTATATTTCGGTTGAACAGACTGCTTTGCCTTTGAATGTCACGAACCGGTCTTGTAATTTATGCAGCGCTGAATTTGGTGATTAAAGGATGTCTCGAAGGATATATCAAATCGGCTAATAAATTCCTGGAAAGTCTAGTTGTTCTGGACCAATGGTTTCCAGCACTCTGTATGTTCGAGCCCATTATTGCGTGCTTATTCGCCGGAAGAGATATGTCATATATTTAAGGTTCAGGATGATCTAAAATGGCACTTTCCTTCTGCGCATGCACGCGTCCGCCCATACTTAGTTATTAAACGACTTCAGCAAAGCTTATCTTTTCTGAAACGACTGTGCAGGTTTGAGTCGAATTTCATATAGAGTCTTCTGAGGGTTGGTCAACTAAAATTTCTTCAAATGATCATAGTCTGGCCCTCAGGTTTATATCAGACATAAATATCTAAATATGTTCTGCTCTAAAACCAATCAAGTTTTGAAGCTGAATCTTGATATATAACACCAGGGCCCAGTTGTTCAAAGCGTCGTTAGCTTAACGAGCTCGTTAAGGGTCATTTCGTTAACTGTTTTAGCAGATTCAATGTACAATTTTCTGAATTTTTTTGCTGAAAAAATGTGAGTAGCTTTTGCACTGCAAAAGCTACTCACATTTTTTCAGCAAAAAATTTCAGCATATTTTCGTATCACTCGATGCAAATTTTAACGAGTCGTTAACTAACGATGTCGTTAGCTTTGAACAACTGGGCCCAGGAGTGAGAGGTTCAAGTTTGTTCAGATGATGATCCTTTAGTGTTCACTAAGTTTCTTTCAAAACTGTTTTGTTAAGTGCTGCAAAAGAAGAAAATGAAACCCGCGTGTGTACGTTAACATTTCTATTTTTTACTTATTGTGTTTGTTGAAGCTGCTTTATAACTATGGATAATTGTTCTGAAATGAGTGGGTGATATATAGCAAAAAACAAAATCAAATTTCAAGACACCCGTAAAAAGTCGTATTTTATATGTGAAACGAAGCGTGAAATACAGCGTGATATACATGCGTAGAAATACCCTTGCTATGCAGAACACGAATGCGCAGGACCGTCTGCATAAACTAAAGCAGCTGTTGACGAAAAACAAAAACAACAAGAACGAACAAAAATATTATTACACGTTTATACGGTACAGCATAGCAGCGTACTACTTAAACAACGGTGTAATGTTTTTATCGCCCGCTTATTCGTGAACGGCTAACCCGGAAAGCTCTGAAAGGGTCTATCCCCTAAAACTACATGTGTATACAGTTACTCTTAAGACAGCAGCAGGTAACGTTTGATAAATTTTGAAAAACAACACTGGGCCGCACCAAGCGAAAAAGTACGTTCGAAAATGCGCAAAAGGCTCAGATTCACATCATCCTGAACATGCGCAAAGTCTCATTCAGGCATTTGTTCTTCATTTAGACACTCTGTAGTATTGTATATCAACATTATTTTCAGACAATCGTGGCCCTGACAAATCAGCATGGATGCACAGTCTGATCTAGGCCTTCAGTGTCCATATATGCCCGAAGACACCTTTTCGCACGGCGCGGCCAATTTGTATTATCCAGGCTGTCAACCAAGTTTTAATAGAAAAATAGGAAAAAAATAGGATTCTTCCTCGCCCCCATCCCCCTCACCCCCTCCGACACACACATATACAAAACAAAACAAAACAATGTAGGAGATTTCAGCCTTTTTTTGACACAATATAGGAACTATACGGTAAAAAAGTCATCAATACAAAATACTCAAGAGACAATGTACTTACTTGTTAAATGGATAAAATATTAAAAATAGAAGGAAAGGCAATGATCAGGAAACGATACAATTATCTCACACCTCCCATCAGAGACATCAAAGGGAAAGAAACACAAACACGAAATAACTTGACCCTAATGGAAACATCATTAGCAGAAAGCCAAACAGACAGTTACAAACTTGTGTTTACTTAACCAAACATCTGTACAGAATCTCCACCGAGGCAAGTATCCTGCAGCAAGACTCCCTGTTCATTAATAAGGACACCTTTGACTTGAAGTTTGGCACATTCACCATCAAGGTGTCTACATGGATAAGTCATAGTGTATAGCAGCATTTCTGCATGGCATGGTTGGGGTGCCTTAGACGACAAAACTAGAAGATCCCTTAAGGAGATGAGTGCCCGAGCCACTGCCATTTTAATCAAGGGTATGTAACTCTAGCAATAAAATTTTGATCAGAGTTCTGTGACCTTTATGAACATGTCATGTCTGTATTCTTACTTTGCTTTAAAATTCATATCATTATCTTAAAAACTGTAGAAGTTGGAGACACATTAACCCTACAGTGCCATGTATATAAGACTAAATTTTTAAATACATGGTATGTAACTTTAGCAATCAACATTTGATCAGAGTTCTGTAACTTTTAGCACAGCCTATATTATTTCTTTGCTGCAAGTTTCAAATCATTATCTTGAAAACTGTTGGAGAATTTGCAAATACATTGATCAGAGTTCTGTGACTTTTATGCAGCCCAGCCCATATTATTACTTTGCAGCAAGTTTCAAATCATCATCTTAAAAACTGTAGGAGAATTTGCGGCGACACGGATCCTATTATGCCATATGTATAAAGCCATACTTTAAGTAAGTAAATCAAGCAGGAACAATCTGATCAGAGTTCTGTGGCTTTTATGCACATGCCCAGCCTATATTCTTACTTTGCTGCAAGTTTCAAATCTCTATCTTGAAAACTGTAGGCGAATGCGGAGACACAAATCCTACTATGCCATGTGTATAGGGCAATATTTCTAAGAAAAGCAAGTGTATGCCACTCTAGCAAAACAAATTATCAAAGTTCTGTGACCTTTATGCATATGCCCAGCATATATTCTTACTTTGCTGCAAGTTTCAAATCATTGCCTTGAAAACTGTACAAGTTGCAGAGACACAAATTCTACTATGCAAATGTGTATAAGACAAACTTTCTAAGTAAATCAAGAATAGTAACTGTACCAATAATGATATGAACAGATTTCTTTGACTTTTATACAAATGATAAGTGTATATCCTTACTATTGTACAAGTTTCAAACCATTAACTTGAAAACTGTAGGAGTTGTGGCTTGTAGAGACACGAGCGGTACTTTATAAAGTGTGAAGGACAGGTAGAGACACTGACAGATCGACCGACACTTGGAAGTACTTATGACGGCCCCAAACAAAAAAAAAAAAAAAAAGAAAAGAAAAACAAGAACAAAACAAAACAGGGGAATGCATCAATTTAACAAATCAGTTATGCTACATGTGTTGCATTAATGTTGCATTTATGACAAATTTCTCATGCGAATGAGCTAACAAATCAGAAATGCAGCAGTAATGCAAGACTATAACAAATCAGTAATTCAACTTGGAAATATGACACAAATACAACACTGTAACAAATCACTAATGCAACACAGTAATAATACGTTAATGCGACACCTTTTACAAATTACAAATATAATACTGCAGCATCGAAATAATATGACCCTAGTCTAAGTATGTCAAAAATGTTTGCCAGTATATAAATAGTTCAAAATTAACTAACTATCTAACTTTAAATGTAATACATTGATGCTAGCTGAGTATGATCAAATAAGGAATATCCACAAATGGGAAATGACAAATCACATAAATTAGTCAGTTAAAATCAATATCATTCCATAATTAATAACATTCAATTGATAATGAGGAGCTTAATTCAATTCACACATCAGAATGTGTCTGTTAGTTCCAAAATAATCCTTGAACGGGGCACGCCAGTTATAAATGAGTGATGTAATTTGAAAAGGAACTGTTTTGTTAGATGGGTGGGGAACAGTATATAAACCTTCATAACATTAATTTTCAAATTTTAAATCTAGGCATATCTGAAGTCATATGGCTAGGGCAAACATGTTAAAATATCATACACATATAATTGTTACTGACCGAATCTTATAATGTATCCTTCAAACTACTGAAAAATCACATATTTTAAAGAAATAACAATGACTCCTTGCAATTGCTTTCATTTATTTCCCTTCAAATTTGTAAGGTCAGGAAGTGAGTCATTTGTTCAGTGAGCATGTGTAGGCTAATAATACAGTAATGTAACACTAAACTTAAAAGTTTCAGGACATGGTCACATGTTATCACACATGACAAGATGCTAACGAAACATTAATGCAACACAGGTTAAAGACATTCTGTTAAAATCACAATTATTAGTATACATGTACTAAAATGCAGCAACATGGAAGAAATAGATTTAAGTGAATGCCAAAGCATATAGTTGTAATACATTTGACTTCTGTTCTTGATTTTCTATAATGGGTAAGCTTTAAGTATGAATACTTTCTAAGGCAGGAATGGAAAAAGAAATTAACCATTTTAATCGAATTCTGGAAAACATGATGCCCCATTCTAGAATTGTAAACTTAAAGCAACAACAAGTATTTATTTCACAATTCTGAAACCCAAATCAAAATAAAACCCACTGAATTTAATGTATTTTTTATATTCCATAATTTGTAATGTCCAATTAATTTAAATATTAACTAAGTTTGCAAATATAGATTCATTCTAAAAAGAAACTGAAAAATAAAATCAATTTAATTTTCAGTAGTCCAACATTAGAAAAATCCTACAAACTTGCTGGTAATGCAACCAAACAGTCGGGCCACACAATGAGAACAGTTAAAGACCAACAAAACATTAATACTACAACGTATAAACCAAATGAGTTAAATGAATCTGAAAAAACGCAGTGATTCAAAAACAAAGTTAAATTTAACATTAATGCAACACTTTCAAAACGTTCAAGTGAAATGATACCGTTATGCTACATAAAAATGTATTTATGTTGTATTAAAAGCACATTAAGCCCTTAAACATCATGCACTGTACAAATCACGATTGTATGTTGTATTTATGCTGCACTGATGGTGAATTCGTGATTTACTTAGTAATAGTTTTGTTTCGAATCGATCCGGAGGATAAAATTATAGTATTTACCTTCCTCCGTTTTGTGGCAGAGACATACTATAAACTGCAAATAAAAATATCTAGAGGCAGTAAGAAAAAAAAAAAAAAAAAAAAAAAAACATTAACGTCCACATATCAATACCAGTGGTACTTTTTAGAGAAAATATAGGAAAAGGGTCCAAATTATGGAAAAATATAGGAAATATAGGAGGGTTTAAAAATATAGGAAAATTCTGAGAAATAAGGGAAAATATAGGAATCAGTTGACAGCCTGTATTGTCTCCCTTCTTTACAGACTGTACTTGGTGTGCAAGAAAGCAAGTAGGTAGTCATAAAAAGATGTCTCCTTTGTTACATTTGTCGGTTATCTACTAGTGAAGTGTCATCGTTTAATGAGCAAAGGGTATCATAGACTTTTGGCTCTGAAAAATAAAATTGGTTTTTGTTTAACTCCAAGAATGTTCCTATTGACATAAACTGAAATTCAATGTTCCAATACGTTTAGTTAAAAATACATGTAAAATGCATTGCAAAAAAGTACAAACACTTACCTCTACATCATATTTATTCAAGGATATGTCGGAGAAAAAAAGATTGGCAGAGAATCCTGATTGGAAAAACATTATCCAGACATATATTACTCCTGTTGGATAGTAAAATGGATAACTCGAGCTAACCAGTACACCGGGATTCATGGCTGTCTTATCTGTCCATAGCAACTTAGTAAAAGTTGGCAGCATACCATAGGGATTGTCCGTATAGACCTCTGCAATATACAATTAAGGGAAATGAATAGAATTTTACGGGAGGCAACTTTCTCAAAAGTTTTTACATCTCTCTCTCTCTCTCTCGTTTGGAGAAGACCAGAGGAGTCTACTCCAAAGGAAAACATATTGATTGTAAGGAAAGAAAACTATTAGGTATTATACAGAATGGCTTGGTCTGGAGGAAAGCTAACGGGAAGTCACAAAATTTGTCTCCTTATAACAAATGACGGACAATGTATCAGCGTATCAAGTCCTATAAAACTATACAATTAAACTTAAATTATTGATGCAAGTTATTGATGCAAGTTATATACAATTTTACTGTCCCGTAGTAGATTAGATAGTTATTGCTGCAACAGTTATATACAATAAACTATATCGTACGAGAGGCATTCAATATATAATGCAGCCTATTAAATAATTTCCGTAATAAATATTTTAAAGTTGTTACCGTTCTACATTCCTTTAAAGTAATATCCCTTGTGGTCAACGACAGACTTCCACCTCTTTGGCAGGTCAAACGTTTCCCACGCGTACCGGCCTAGCAATGACGTCACCCTATTTGCGCCGTGCGGCGTTGCGTTGTCATGCAGAATTATTTGGCCGGCTGCCAAAAGTTCAGGTCTCTTTCTACAGATCGCTTGTCTTAGTGCTTTTTTAATATACTCCTCATAGAATTTCCCATAAATGGTTTTACCAACCTACAGTTCCGGTTTATACGACCTCGCCACGTTTCTTCAATTGCAACAATTCTTGATAAAAAGTCCAGGTCTCTTCCTACGGATCGCTTGTCTTAGTGTTTGTTTGTAATATACTCCTCATAGAATTTCTCATTAATGGTTTTACCATTCTCGACCTTGTGACTAGTAAGACTCCCTTGTCTATCGTGGGCAAAAATCAATAACACCTTAAGTTTAGACTGAGTTCTTCTATGCTTTGCCGGCCTCGGGGAGCTTGGTGTGTGCCACTCGGCTGATAGTCCCTACAGTTCCGGTTGATACGACCTCACGACGCTTCTTCAATTGCAACAATTCTTGATGAAAAGTCTTGTCCTTTCGAATCAAACCGTGAAAGGAGATGAGTGGGCACTTTCAAACGACGTTCCGTTTGATCCGACGTCAAGCGATGTGGCACCCACCTAGCCGAAACCATTCTTATCTTCAAATGGTTGCGCAGAATAGTATGAACTGACCCGTCACTTATTTCCAACTCCTGAGCCATTTCTTCGCACGTAATCCTTCTATCAGATTTCAACAACCTTTTTTAACTATTCAGTATTATAACTGTCTGTAGCCGTCAGTTCTATCTGCTCGGTGGGCATCTTGAACGCACTCCTTGCCATTCTTGAACTCATTCCCCAATCTTGTAACTTGAGAATATGACAGAGCATATGTGCCGCATGCTTCCTGTAATGCACTAAATATTTCCTTTGCTGTTTCATTACGCTGACATTCAATTTTTATGTAACTACGCGGATCCTGAGATGTGACCGCGGCCATAACACTTACAGTGACGTCATATAACGTCATGGTATGATGACGTCAATATAAAAGCCGTCACATGACGTTACGTGCTAACTGCATTTGTACTGAAGTATCTACATGTCAATTTTGAAAGTGATTGATTCTGTACTTCAGAAATTATTAGGTAAGTTGCATTATATATTGAATGACCCTCGTAGTAAGTGGTTTAACTATTGGATTTCATTTACTCTGGCACACAGTAGAATTGCCATGAGTACTCGTCTTTGTTTATCATAGTGATAAATTTGATTTTTATGTTTTCGCTTTGATGCATTGACTGAATTGGGAGCCTTTATGCGAACCGAATTTTCATGTATTTCTGTATTAAGAGTAGCATAGGGACCCAGGGTAAAGTTGGCTGACCGTAAAATGTGCTTTCAACCCCCGGTGCTTTAGTTTACTGACCGTTCTAAGGCGTTGGTCCCTGTGTTAGCCTTACTCTATGTTGCTTTGTGGTTTATTCTACGAGGCGATTTGTTTAAAGGCTTGCCTTGTGTTGTTTTGATATTGTACTTTCAGTCCTTTTAGCACTGCAATTACCTCTGTTGGGAAAGAGAGAGCTAATCTTAGTGCTTTTCGTATGTGTGTTCGATTTGCGCTTATTTGGTTTTGTCTGTTTCCTCGTCCTCTTGATATCAGGGATGAGCTGCGGCTTGTAAAACTCTTCGTAAAACTTTAACCAGTGGGTTGGGGCTTGACGATATGTCTTTGGCTTGGCCCGCCGTGGTTCAACTATTCGTTTTCATTTACTCTGGCATACAGTAGAATTAACCATGAGTACTCGTCTTTGTTTATTATAGTGATTATTTTGATTTTTATGTTTTCGGTTTGATGCATTGACTGAGTTGGGAGCCTTTATGCGTACCGAATTTTTATGTATTTATGTATTAAGAGTAGCATAGGGACCCAGGGTGAAATTAGTTAGTTAGCTGTAAAAGTGCTTTAAACCCCCGGTGGTTTGCTCTACCGACCGTTCTAAGGCGGTGGTCCCGGTGTTAGTCTTACTCCTTGTTGCTTTGTGGTTTATTCTACGAGGCGATTTGTTGTATGTCTTTTCGTGTGTCATTTTGTTCTTGTGTTTTTCAGTCCTTTTAGTATTGCGATTACCTCGCTTGGGGAAGAGAGAGCTAATCTTAGTGCTTTTCGTACGTTTGTTCGGTTTGTGCTTGTTAAGATTTGTCGGTTTCCTCTTCCTCTTCGGGTCTGGGAAGGTCTGCGGTTTGTGATTGTGGCACTCCCTGGACTTTTGTCTTACTTTTTGTTTCGATTCCGACATTCCCTGAACGTTAATCTTTTTTTAATTATTATTGAGGCAAGAAAGATGTACAAGTAAACCCTCTCGTCGTACGTTTGATGGTTACTGAAGCAACAAATATGTTATATACCATAAGGTAGGTTAGGAATGTTATTGATGCAGCATATGTATACAGTTAAAATGCCTGGTAGTAAGTTAGCTGGTTATTGATGCAAACGTTATATATAATTAAAGTCTGTGAAGTTAGATGGTTGATAATGCAACAGCTGTATGATTGCCAAATGGTTAAGGTCGCTAATGTTTAGTGCTCTAAATTGCTTTTCATCTCACCGATGCGGGTTTAAGCCTTGCTCGGTTCATGGCTAAGTGGCATTTGACAACCTAAATTCGGCCCGTGGATGGTCTCTAGGATCTTTGCCTCACCTTTCGGTTGGCTCGGAACCACTTGGAATATTTTGTTACTTTTGGCATGCAGATACATATTGACAATACCTTACCTAAAATTGTTAAATGTAAATGGGTGTAATTAATGTGCACTCCTTATAAAGAATGGAGGTTTTTCAGGGCTCCAGATAAGAGAAATAATTCAGGGTTCCTAGGGCTCCGGATAAGAGAGATAAAACACTCAAGATTTACATGCAATTACTTATTGAGAAGATCTAACCAATGATTTTAGATGCCATATATCTTTATAAATGCAATCCTTTAGATTTTTGTATTATCAGTATATGATTAAGGGAACGCAGACAGTGATAGATTAATCGACAGTGATAGATTAATCGTGACGTTTGTGATTCCGCTGCAACGTCAATGATTTCACTGCATTTACTTAGTGACGTACGTCAATTGGACAATAGTATAGAGTCGCAATGTAGCAAGCTTTATCTTATGCTACGTATTCTACAGCAACTTGGAATGGAATTAAGCTTTGATTAATTTGGCAAAACATAATTTTTACGCAAAGTATGGCTTTAATAAAATGGCATACCAAATATCAAAGGCCTGTGCTTTCTAGTTTCACACATAAAGATTTTTAAAGTTTTTCTCATATGAGTTATGTCGAACAAGTGAGCTTGAGCCGGCGCCATTTTTGACCCCAGGGCTTTAATGTTCACAATCTTGGTAAAGAGTACTCGTCTTTGTTTATTATAGTGATTGGTTTGATTATGTTTTCGCTTTGATGCATTGACTTAGTTGGGAGCCTTTATGCGAACCGAATTTTTATGTATTTATGTATTAGAGTAGCATCGGGACCCAGGATAAAGTTAGTTAGCTGTAAAAGTGCTTTAACACCCCCCCCCCCCCACCCGGTGATTTGCTCTACCGACCGTTCTAAGGCGGTGGTCCTGGTGTTAGTCTTACTCCTTGTTGCTTTGTGGTTTATTCTACGAGGCGATTTGTTGGATGTCTTTCCGTGTGTCATTTTGTTCTTGTGTTTTTTATTCCTTTTAGTATTGCGATTACCTCGCTTGGGGAAGAGTGAGCTAATCTTAGTGCTTTTCGTACGTTTGTTCGGTTTATGCTTGTTTAAAATTGTCGGTTTCCTCTTCCTCTTGGGGTCTGGGAAGGGCTGCGGTTTGTGATTGTGGCACTCCCTGGACTTTTCTCTTACTTTTTTTACTATATAAAACTAAGTATCAAATGCCAAAGGCCTAGGCCTACTAGTTTCGTACAAGACGACTTTTAAAGTGTTTCCCCATACGAGTTTATGTAAGACACGTGACCTCTGGAACTATTTTGACCCCACGGCCATAATTTTAACACTCTTGGTAAAGGACCTCTAGCTGAAGCTCCATGCCAAATATCACTGGATTGAGCCGTCTAGTATCAGACAAGAAGAGTTTTAAAGTTTTCCCTTTATATGTCTATTTAAAACAATTGAGCCTCAGGACAGGGCCATTTCTGACCCCAGTGCTATAATTTGTATGATCTTGGTAAAGGTCTACTAGATGACGCTACATGTCAAATTTCTAAGTCCTGGACCTTTTAGTATTAAACAAGAAGATTTCTAAAATACAAAATGAGCCCTGTACCAGGGCAATTTTGATCCCATTAATCAGTCTTGGTAGAAGCTTATTAGATGAAGTTACATACTAAATATCAAAGGCCTGGGCCTTCAAGTTTTAGAAAAGAAGTTTTCCTTATACAAGTCTATGTAAAACATCACCCCTGGCGTGGAGCCATTATTAATCCTAGGGCTATAGTTTGAATAATCTTGGTAGAGGTCTACAAGATAAACCTACATTCTAAATATCAAAGGCCTTGGCCTTCTAGTTTCAGACAAGATGTTTAAAGTTTTGCCTATGGGAGTCTATGTAAACAATTTTGACCTTTCGATGAAAAAGGTCAAGGTTTATCGAAATGTCAAGATCAACCAAAAGTTTTTTTTTCAAACTTTATTGGGCCAATGCTCCCAATGCTGCATACCAATAATAAACGCCAAAATGTTTGCCTTTGGAAACATAGAACACACTATGGATTAGGAAATTTTAATGAGACTCTTCAAAAGCAGTAATGAAGTTTGCAACACTGCTTACGCCCTCAAGCGTATGCATTAGCAGAACTGTATTTTCAGATATAACACAATGTACCCTATGATCCCATGGCCAGTGGTTCTTTGGTCCAGGAGAGAAAGATTTTGAAAGGGTTTGTTTATCATGTATGGACACATGGCTACCTTGGGTATGTGATACAGATGCGGCGAATAAAGTTCCGTTCTCCCTGTCTGTTGAGGATCCATAAGAAATTTGGCTTTGATTGGCCCAGTGGTTTCTGAGGAGAAGATGTTTGAAGTGTCGACGACGGACGGACGGACGGACGGCGGAGCCAGCCTACACTATAAGCTCACCTATGAGCTATTAATATAAGCGAGCATTAACTGCCAAATCAAGCAAAGTACTTGACCGAAAGTCGAAGTTAAATTAAAAGAATAAAATATAATTGATATCAGAAAAAAAATAGAAGATAGACGGTACACTTCCTGTTAGTTACTGTCTGTGTTAAAATTTCAGTGGATTGATATGTGTGTAGGGGGAGGTAGGGGGTGCATTGTCGTCTTCACATCAGCACGACATAATTCACCACTGTCAACGATTTGATTAAACAAGCATGATTGATAAAATTATAAACTAGTATAGTTTCCTATCGTGTTGTAATCACTGGCGATACCAAAGAGAATATAACATTAACATTATATTTTAAATATTTATGTGTAAAAATAGCATAAACATTCTAACGGTGTTAGAGTCTCTGTGTAGTGATAGGCGTTACCCAACCCGGAGCTTCATCAAAAGGGTTACCCTCATTCCGTCGACCGCTGTCTAGCACTACAAAGACTCTAACCAGACTGCGCGGATAGGCTGATCTTATCTCCGTTGGGCGCATATGCAGTTTTGTAAGAAATGCTGATCTGCAGTTTTGTATATTTATATGATGGTCACTAATGATGCCTTATTGGCCGACACTGGTCAGTCTGGCCCAGAAAACTTCATGACGAAAAATATGCCTATTCAAATCCATAGAAAATTTCACATCCAAAACTTGAGGCGGCTCTAACGAATATACACAATCTATGTTTTTGAGTAGAAATAGGAAAAATACATGTAATATATACCCCTGTAGACCCAAGTTTTACTATATAAAAGTGGTGTTTAAGGGGGTCAACATTATACGGGCATGTTTTCATGATGGACACGTGCTTTTTAATCTTGTGAGTGATCTCAAGAGTCATTGCTTTGTAGAATCAAACAGTTAAGAATCCCGAGTTGTTTGAGTCCGCATAACCATCCTCTGAAAATAGGCTTGCTTACGTTTACTCGAGGAGCTCAACATTGACAATCGAACATAATGTGTATTCAACTGCGTCGGACGACAATTACAACCACCTAATCACTTAATTGGAGCCTCAACATAAAACATCGTACCTTCGGACAAGTGCGCCTATTGGTTTCAGACCTTCCTGCGTAATCATGTAGTCTAGTCAGAATCTTCATTGTGCGCAAAAACCAAAAATGCAAGTTTCTTCAAGCGGTCACCAAAGACTATGGGGCGCAAATGTCAAAAGGTACATTTTCTAATGTTTCGGTTTACTGAATTTTTTTATTGTGATATAATGCGAATGGAGAAGCGTTATAAAATGAGAACTGGTTCCGCAAAGAAACTCTTGTTATTAAAATATAAACTTTTATAGTATTATAATATGATACTCTCTATCTCTCTGTTTGTCTGTCTCTCTATCTCTCTGTTTGTCTGTCTGTCTGTCTCTCCCTCTGGTAAATAGTGCCTCAGTTAAACAATTCAACATACCTGACCCGTAACAGCCAATTACTTCCAGTCGGAGACATATCACAGCATCATCGTTTGCATCTTTTAACACATATACTTTGAGGAATCTTATAATGTGTGATGAAGCAAACAGTACGGTTTGAACATTTTCTGGAGGGATAAATCTATCCAGGTGTATTTCCTAGAAGTACAGGAAAGAATAAAATAGCAAAATGATGTTTACCGTTCAAAACAACAAATGAACCGCTATGTCAGAAGACGTACCTCCTGACATGTGCACCCAGCGACGATTCAGATCAGCCTGCGCATTCACGCAGTCTAATCAGAATCATCACTGGGGCATTTTTGACAGCCAGGAAGGCAAAGTTTCTTCTTGTGGACAGTGAGGACTCTGATTAGACTGCGCCAACTGATTTGCGTCATTGTTGGATGGACCTGTCATAAAAAAGGTAAGAGAAAGTCCAGGGAGTGCCACAATCACAAACCGCAGCCCTTCCCAGACACCAAGAGGAAGAAAAAACAGACAAAACCAAACAAGCGCAAATCGAACAAACGTACGAAAAGCACTAAGATTAGCTCTCTCTTCCCCAAGCGAGGTAATCAAAATCCTAAAAGGACTGAAAAAAACAACAACACAACAACAAAATAACACAAGGTAAGACATAAAACAAATCGCCTCGTAGAAGAAATCACAAAGCAACAAAGAGTAAGACTAACATCGGGACCACCGCCTTAGAACGGTTAGTAGAATAAAACATCGGGGTGTTTAAAGCACTTTTACAGCTAGCCAACTTAGGCCCTGGGACCCACTCTTAATACAGAAATACATAAAAATTCGGTTTGCATAAGGGCTCCTAATACAGTCAATGCATCAAAGCGAAACATAAAAATCAAATTAATCACAATGATAAACACAGACGAGTACTCATGGCTAATTCTACTGTAGGCCAGAGTAAATGAAAACCAATAGTTGAACCACGGCGGGCCAAGCCAATGACATCGTCAAGCCCCAACCCACTGGTTAATGTTTAACGTAGAGGTCATCATTGAGGCTGGGGCCCGAACCGCCGTCGTGCAATTAAAGAGTGAAGCGTAGCCATCAACAATGATTGGGATGACAACTAGGCATGCAGTCTGCCGCATAATATCCAGGCTATAGCCACTTCTTTCATAACGGTAAATTAGTTTTCCGAATTGCTCCGAAAAGTTAGATTTTCCAACAATTTTTCTAAATCTGTACACTTGAAAAAGTAAGAGAAAAGTCCAGGAAGTGCCGCAATCACAAACCGCAGCCCTTCCCAGACCCCAAGAGAAAGAGGAAACCGACAAATCTAAACAAGCACAAACCTAACAAAGATACGAAAAGCACTAAGATTAGCTATCTCTTCCCCAAGCGAGGTAATCGCAATACTAAAAGGACTGAAAAACACAAGAAAAAAATAATTCACGGAAAGACATACAACAAATCGCCTCGTAGAATAAACCACAAAGCAACAAGGAGTAAGACTAACACCGGGACCACCGCTTTAGAACGGTCGATAGAGCAAACCACCGGGGGGGGTGGGGGTTAAAGCACTTTTACAGCTAGCTAACTTCACCCTGGGTCCCGATGCTACTCTTCATACATAAATACATAAAAATTCAGTTCGCATAAAGGCTCCGAACTCAGTCAATGTATCAAAGCGAAAACATAAAAATCAAAATAATCACTATAATAAACAAAGACGAGTACTCATGGCTAATTCTACTGTATGCCAGAGTAAATGAAAACCAATAGTTGAACTACGGCGGGCCAAGCCAAAGACATATCGTTTAAGTCACCGTAAAATTCTGGTTCCGATATACCTTGCTGCAGAAGTGTTTTCAGACTGACGCTATATTTTTCTACCAAGGCACTGTGTCTGCGATATAATTTCGGAAATGCCTTACAAAGTTTAAAATAACGATAGCCCTGCCTAAGAAATTTGGTGAAGTTAATTAGCTGTAAAAGTGCTTTAAACCCCCCGGTGGTTTACTCTACTGATCGTTCTAAGGCAGTGGTCCCGGTGTTAGTCTTACTCTTTGTTGCTTTGTCGTTTATTCTATGAGGCGATTTGTTGTATGTCTTTTCATGTGTCATTTTGTTCTTGTGTTTTTTATTCCTTTTAGTACTGCGATTACCTCGCTTGGGGAAGAGTGAGCTAATCTTAGTGCTTTTCGTACGTTTTTGGTCGATTAGTGCTTGTTTGGATTTGTCGGTTTCCTCTTCCTCTTGGGGTCTGAGAAGGGCTGCGGTTTGTGATTGCGGTACTTCCTGGACTTTTCTCTTACCTTGTTTTTCACCAAGTTTTCTCCGTCTAGAGACAGTAAATATGATTTATTTTTGCATTATCGTAAATTTTATTTATTCTTATGACAACCATGACTGTCCGGATAATAGACACTTTTATTATATACGTATAAATAAAATATAGAAGAATATTAGTGAAATATAATACTTATTTTAAAAAGTTATATTTTCACTAGTGAATTATAACTTTTTTGATTGCCTCTGACTTTTCTGTTTACTTCTAATGCTTCACTGCAAAACTTCAAACCCCTACCGGTGAACAAAACCACCAAGTGTGGGTATGCATTTTCTTAATTAGATCATAAGAAGCAATGTGGTAGCAAAATTACTGGGCTTTACCAGATCCTTAAAGTTTTACGTCTCTTTTAGCGTGATGTTTTATCAAGAAAACATAATTGGAGCCAGATAATAGAAACTAATGACAGCAGCAGCCTTCTAAAACAACACGAAAATGTACTTAAGATCCTCTAAATTTTATATCATGATTACATGATAGATTTACAATACGGTCACTCTTTACAAGTGACTACTGTGAACGTTTTACATCTCTGATAACGTATTGTCAAAAAATACTAAAAGGAAATCAATGGAATTGAGTGTTCAGGGCTTTAAACTTGATCTGTCTTATTCAAACGAAATAAAACAAAGTATTTCATGACCCTAGTTGATTAAACAATAAGCGCTAGTCGCACAGTCAAATTCAGCTCGGACGGAGCTATTGATGCGATTCAGTTAGCGCTAGCCGCACAGTAAGTCGGAACTGATGGGTACAATCTAAGAGGTCACGGTTAACAAAATCGAAACTTGTAGAGCCTGGCAGGTATCATACATAAAAGATAATATATGTTTGAAAGATTTCACGTTCATATAATCGTGAAGTTGGCCTTAATTCCGAGTATATCGACCTGGATTCATCGACTTGGCGGGCACAAAACCAGGAAAATCACTGATTGAGCAGTACGCGATGTCCACACACAAAAAAAAGGGACCACTGTCAGAATTTGTGCGAAGGATACACCTAAAACATTCATTTCTGCCCCGATTTCGAAATCCGTATTATAATCGGATATTCCGTTGCTTTCTTAGCTGGTAAAACCTCAGAGCTTCTATCGCGAATTTCGCGTTCGCTAGTGATGTTTCAGTGTACAGAATCATGGCGCTTCCGATTAGCCCACTGTACAGTTATACTGTGTGTAGAATGACTTTCTCTACTAACGTATGCAGCGTCGGAACTGGTTATTAACAATATCATAGGAATATGTATTATTTAGTCGTTATTAATTAGTTTTTTTATATACATCCTACATGAACCGGGGCACAGCTATTTCTACACGATTGCATGAGCGACAATCAAAACCTCAGAGCATCTGCGCAGGCTGATAAGTCTTTGCTGTCCGCCTGAAGACGCTTTGGATCCCTACCTACCCACATATGGCCCTGCAAAGATTCTATGATGGATGCGAAGGCTGATCTATTCACTGGGCACACATGCACTCTTGTGGAGAATGCTTTGTCTCGTCTAATATATGTAAATTACAGTTAATGTTCCCGCCGCAGAATTCCTGCTTTAAAAGGAACAATATATCGGTGAATAATGTATCTAGGATAAAATATCTTACCAAACCATACAGTTTAATGCAAATTTGTTCAAAATCGGATAAAAACTAAGAAAGTTAATGCTGTTTAATAAACGCACTGTTTTCTGTCAGAAAGATTTTAATTAATTTTTGTAATTCACGAAATCTCATTAAATATTAAAAATGGCGGCACTCATGAAGGGGTGCCGCCATTTTGAATATTTTATGAGATTTCGTGAATTACGAAACAGTGTGGTCATTACGCAATATCAACTGACATCTAGAGAAGAAACTATAGACATTAATAAAGAGGTAACATATAGTTACAGGTCTTATTTACCTAGGTTTTTGATTGAGTCACGTGATCAATATGGCAGAAAGGTTGTTTTGGTTTCGCGGTCTCAAAAAATGGTGTAAATGTGACTTTTAGTGATATTTTTTGAGGTATTCAGAGACACGTAGATCTCTAAATGATGGATTATTTGTTTGAGCATGTGTAAGTCTGCTGAACTTTTGTTTTAAAGTTAGAAAATGTACAAAAACTTTAATTGGTAAATGATCTATATATAGTGCACATTGGTGTGTGAGTACGTAATCATGCTATTGTTAAACGCGTAAGTGCTATAAATTTCACGTGACTTACTGTTAAATCTTTCCTCGCAAAACTTTTCAAAAAGTACAGTGGATGCTCAAAAATGATGAGTCAAAAAACATTACTTAATACACCAGCATTTAGTGGCAGCAAAAAGAGAGAACTTCAATCTCCAGAGATTGACTCCGAAGTGAAGAAGAACAAATACGGTTCAGTATCGTCTGACTCAGAATTGGATACCTCTGTTGCATTAGACCATTCTGTGACAGAGCCTAAGGAACCTACTCCACTATCAGCCATGGCAACTGATTCTCTCCAGGACGCTTCAGCTGTGTTGACGCACGATCTTGAGATTGCTCAACAGATGTCTTCAGAGGCACCTCTCAGTCAATCGCATATAACAATTCCACCTTCTGAAATGATGAAATTATCTCAAATGCTGAAGGACACATTTAGAGAAGAAATCGTTAACATGGTCGACTCTGTGGTACAAGGTGTCATAGCTGGTCTTCAAAACCGCATATCTTCTCTCGAGACAAGTAACCATGATCTTTTAAGGGAGAACAAAACTCTGAGTAAACGGGTTGCATCATTGGAACAACAGATTGAACAGGCGGAGCAATATAGTCGCAGAAATTGCTTAACCATCTCTGGATTGGAGGAAAAGGCGGGTGAAGTCACTGACGATTTGATTATGTCTTTGGCTTCAGCTACCGGTTCTTCTATTCAGCTTCAGGATATTGATCGAAGTCATCGAATTGGAGACCCTAAGAAGGCCCGAACAAGACCAAGGGACATAATAGTCAAATTTGCTTCATACCGCAGTCGACAAAACTTTTACAAGTGTCGTTCGGCATTGAAAGATACCGGGTATAAAGGCGTTTTTGTAAATGAGAACCTGACAAAAACTCGTAGCGTACTATTGTATGAGGCGAGAAAACTGTTCAAGTCTGATCGTCTAATGGGTGCTTGGACCTCTGATGGTACTGTCCTGGTCAAGGACAATTCCGAAAAGGTGCACCGCATAAACACTTTTTCCGATCTTGCAGCTTTTGAAGCACAAGAGCCTAGACCTCATCCTCGGACCAAACCATCTAAAGGTGCTCGTGTTGCTGGTCGTCAGGAGCAGTCTTCGTCTCAGTAACCCGAACTCAATATACACACTTCATTTGTTTTCTGATGTTATTATATTTTAGGCAAATACTGTATATACTTACATTGAAACAGCTTGTCTGACATTCCACGACTGCTTATGAATGGAGAAACCGTTATACGTGTATTTTTATCGCACCTGCTTGTAGCAGGGTGCGATATAGGCGTCCGATTTTCCGTCCGTCCGTCCGTCCGTCTGTCAACATTTATGTCGACGTTCGACATTTATGTCAAAGTTAGTATTGTAATCAACTACAAGACTAAACAACCATCAAACCTTGCATGAAACATCTCCCAGACCTCCTGATTTTGCGACATAGGCGTCCGCTTTTCCGTATGTCTGTCCATTCGTCCGTCCGTCTGTCAACATTTATGTCGAAGTTTGACATTTTTGTCAAAGTTAGTATTTTAATCAACTACAAGACTAAACAATCATCAAACCTTGCATGAAACATCTCCCTGACCTCCTGACTTTGCGACATAGGTGCCCACTTCTCCATTCGTCTGTCTGTTTGTCCGTCCGTCTGTCCGTCTGTTAACAGTTCTGTTATGTCGAAGTTCGACATTTATGTCAAAGTTCGTATTCTAATCAACTACAAAACTAAACAACCATCAAACCTTTTATGAAACATCTCCCTGACCTCCCGATTTTGCGACATAGGTGCCCGCTTTTCCATTCGTCTGTCCGTTCATCCGTCCGTCTGTCTGTTAACAGTTCTGTTATGTCGAAGTTCGACATTTACGTCGAAGTTAGTATTCTAATCAACTACAATTCTACAACAACCATCATACCTTGCATGACACATCTCCCTGACTTCCTGACTTGGCAGGTATGTTGACCCAGTGACCTTGACCTATATTTTGCGCTCCATTGACTTTGACACAATTTACGTTGACGTTCCAGATCTTCTCAACTATAAGGCGTACAGCTACCAAACCTTGCATAGTGCTTCTCCTAGATGTACTGACTTGGCATATACCTTGACCCTGTGACCTTGACCTATATTTTGCGCTCCAGTGACTTTGATAAATTTTGCGTCGACGTTCGATATCTCCTCGACTATAAGGCCTACAACCATCAAACCTTGCAAAGTGCTTCTTCTCAATGTACTGACTTGGCAGATACCTTGACCTAGTGACCTTGACCTATATTTTGGCTGCAGTGACTTTGACATAATTTACGTCAATGTTCCAGATCTCCTCAAGTGTAAGACCTCTACCCACCAAACCTTGCATAGTGCTTCTCCTAGATGTACTGACTGGGCAGGTATCTTGATCCGGTGACCTTGACCTATATTTTGCGCTCCAGTGCCTTTTACACATTTTACGTCAACGTTCAATATCTCCTCAACTGTAAGGCCTACAACCATCAAACCTTGCATAGTGCTTCTCCTCGATGTACGGACTCCGCAGGTACCTTCACTGGGTGACCTTGACCTATATTTCGCGCTCCATTAACTTTTACACCTTTTACGTCACCCTTCCATATGTCCTCAACTGTAAGGCCTTCAACCACCAAACCTTATATAGCACTTCTTCTCGATGTACTGACTCGGCAGGTACCTTGACCTGGTGACCTTGACCTATATTGTGCACTCCAGTGACTGACACATTTTATGTTGATGTTCGGTATCTCCTCAAATATAAGACCTACAACCACTAAACCTTGCATAGTGCTTCACCTCATTGCACTGGCTTAGCAGGTACCTTGACCCGGTGACCTTGACCTATATTTGACACATTTTACGTTAATGTTTGATAACTCCTCAACTATAAGGCCTACAACCACCATACCCTGCATTGTGCTTCTCCTTGATGTACTGAATTAGCAGGTACCTTGACCCGTGACCTTGACCTATATTTCGTGCTCCATTGACTTTTACACATTTTACGTCAACGTTCCATTATCATTGGGCTGTATGATACGAAAAGTCAGTGCTGAAGATATAGCCATTAGAGGGAATAGGGCTGGCCTGGAATATATGTGCCCCACTAGGCACTTTGTCTACATTTTTTTCAACCCAGTTTTCCAAGTAAGCACTGCTAAGAATGAAATAAACTTATTTAATAACCACGTTCTGATTGTGGCTCCTGTGACTTTTGCCCCAGCAGGTGCGATGACGCCTTCCGCGGAATTCTTGTCTTTGATTATGATGGCAGTTGATAAGGTGTTCCACGTTATATTGATGTCTGGCGCTTGGCACGAGCGGTCATGTGTTGTCATTAAAAAGGGATGGCCAGAATAGGACTGCTTGTTTTTTTGTTGTTTTTTTTTCGATTGTTTCCTTTGTTCTCTGGTTAATGGTAATTTGAACCGGGCAGTCTGGTATGGGCATTTCTGTTTATTTGTTTATTATTATTATTATTATGATTGAAGTAAATTAGTTTTCTGTCTAAGGGATCTATGGATGGACGGCGTGTGTACCGATCAGACTGTGTGTATAGACTGATCGGTGCCTTCTCTGTCCATACATGACGCCTTGACCGTCTTTCCAGGCGGCGGACCGGTTGATCTGAGTCTATAGTGGTGGACGTATATCTCTGGCTGGTCTGTGGGGATGCGCAGGCTAGTCTGGGATTTTACTGTTCGTAGATTCACCGAAACTGTATTATGAGAGAATTTACTGGAATTATCAGCGGCTATGTCGGAATCATTAGTTTTCTATCTATACAAACTGGTATATGTGATTAATTTTAGGTTTATGACCTGTACACAAAAGAAACCATAAACTGTACCAGTCTAATATTTCTCAAGTATTAAACACTATCAGTGGTGAAGCATGAGTGTGTGTGCTTTAAATATTTTGTCATATAGAAGTACGCTCTCAGTAAACTAAACTGTCAAACATTCTTGAACAAAATATTTAGTCCTTTGACCTGTGATATTGACGTTAGCTACCTGCAAATGGTTAAGTTATTCGTACGATCATCTGGTCCCTAACACCCTACATTTATTGAACTACTGGATAGTAAGCAGGCGGTATGGACCCTGATCGGAAGCTGCGGAATGCGGCACCCAATCTGGGCCGGTAATGTTTGCTCAGGTTAGTCTGTCTCACAGGTCAAATTACGATATTAAATTACGATATTAATAAAAAAAAGGATTGTTTAAAACATTAGCTGGTGCCCTCGGAAAATTCCAAGTGAGCGACATGATGGAGTATTTTTCTTGTTTTCCGTGGGTCGAGATTTGGCATTTCATTCAAATCGACAATTTGCATGGAGTGTCGGGTCTTGTATTCGGGGAGGGTTGTAAGGAGTGTTGTCGGTTTGTCGTCTGCGGATTTGACCAAGAGTGTGATAATGGTTAACTAATGTTTTTATTCATGTAGCATAAAGTAAAATCCAGGTGACAGGCATCATCTTTCATGCCGTAACGGTCCTGACTGTCTACGCACCTTGTCAATATTATCTCTGAAATGTCGTTATAAACGCTTAGCATTTGAATAAAACTTTCAGCGAACGACATGTCGAGGCATTTATTTTGGGTTTTTCTCCAGGAGGATGGGTTCTGGCATTTCGCGCAAGTTGTCTCCATTGGTTTGGAGATAATTGGCATGTGATGTCGGGGCCTTTTTTCGGGGAGGAGTAGGAGAGGTGCCATTGAGTTTCGTCTGCTGAATTATCTAATAGAGAGCTAAATGTTAAAGTCGGCTTGACATCAAAACGTGATTAAAATGAGCTATTTTCCAGCACATAGCCAATTACAACTGCAGCAGGTGACATTATTATTTGTGCTCTTCTTTTTTTTTTCTTTTCTCAAAAAAGGCTGATATTTTATTTATGGTATTTATCCTAATTATTCGGGCATTTGAAGTTTTTTCAACATAGCTATCTGAAATTTGAACGAGCCTATTTGACTCCCTAGATGTGTGACAATTGAGACCTGGCGGGAGTGCAAATGAACGAGTCCTGGATCAAGCCGCTCTCGTCGAAGGGGTTTGATTTGGGCCTTCTCTACCTCGCTGGGCGTGCCTGCCAAAAAACTAGGAATTTAGCTGTATGTGTATCAAACCAGCGTATAAGAGGGTATATTTTACCATATCTATGAATCTTGGGTTTAAAAACAAAGACTATCAGTATTCTCTAAGACCGTAGATTGTAATTGTTATCATGTGTAAAATTCGACGAATGTTTATTGACCATGACCAAGCATGGGATTTCCGTGTTTAGCCTTGATATATCGGTGCTCCACGGGTAACATTAGGGTCAGTAAGCATTCGTCTTATTAAACTTATTGATAACTGAAAGAAACTTGTTAATAACAGTCTATCAGTTTAACCCTTATTTCCACTGGATTTTATTTGTGACCAGTTGAGATGACGGTTAACTTTAAATCGAAATTGTTAAATTGGTTATGCTGATAAAATTTGCAGCGATAAACCTAATCCCTGCTCATACCTTGTTTTACAGTTCTTAACTGTTTCATAGCTTATTTCTGAATGTTACATGTTGTTGTTGAGCACAGATTATTTCGCGTGTTGTATGTGCTCACATGGTCTGGTTTCCAGCATACAAATGCTATTAGATTAACAACTGTAGTAGAAAGGCCAACTCTCTCTCTCTCTCTCTCTCTCTCTCTCTCTCTCTCTCTCTCTGTTGGCCTCTTCAGTGCAATAGTGAGCTGCCGATGCAAATTCCAAGCTATTCTAAAGTGAATAGTGTATTGTTGTTGTTAGATAATCATTGGGATGCACTGATGCTATGTGACACAGTATGATATTTAATTTGTTGTTTCTATCAAATTCTGGCTGCTATTCTAGATGCAATGAGATCAAACAATAACATTACAATGAACGAAAATCAAATAACTTCAAAATGATTATATTATTAAAAGTATACCTCAAAAATTTAAAATTTACATTCCATCCTTTATATGTTTATATCCATGTATATATCAATGTTTTGCTTTTTTCATGTTGTTACTGTCTATATTTTCGGAGCGTCTCTAGAGGGTAGGTATCGGGACTGTGCCGCGAGAACTCACTGGTCTATACGTGTTCAAGTTATAGGTGTAGTCTTGTGTAGGTTGCTGACTGAGTTGTTCTTGTATCTTTTGATATTGATTACGTAAAATTGAAAAGGAAGAATACGGTCAGCACTCTACACACGTACAAATTCTGTTATAATTTCGCTATTGTTTTCCACTTTGTTGTCCTACTTTTGCTATGCAGGGATATTATGTATACTTATTCAATTTATAAAACTATTATTGATGATTCTTGTCGTATCCAGAATCTCTACTTTCGGCATCTCTCAAAGAAGCTGTTAGTAAGCAATAAACATAGATTAAATGTTCAATTTACTTATTCCATATTTCTTGCAGTATCCATTACTGTTTTAGTTACATGGTTCTGCGTTCTGCTCTTGGTGTCGGGAGATATCCATCCAAATCCCGGCCCGCTATCATCTCTTTCGGATAGTTATGATAGCTCTTCATCAGGAAACGGTTCTATCTTTGGTACTTCGTCTCTCTCTTCCCATTTATCATTTGTTCATTATAACGTGCAGAGTATTTTTTAACAAACTCGACGTATTATTTGCTGAACTTTCTGACTTTGACATATTAGCATTTTCAGAGACCTGGCTTCATTCTTCTATATCAACTGCGGACCTGCAACTTCAATCTTATCACTCTCCTGAACGTAAAGACAGGGTCAGCGATAATCATGGTGGTGTGATCATATATGTAAAAGATACACTTTTCTATAGACACAGGAATGACCTTGAGCCACTAGGAATTGAATGCCTGTGGATAGAGATTATTATTAAGCATAAGAAACTACTTTTCGGTTTATTCTACAGAGCACCCAATTCAAATGCTAATTATTATACGTCTATTGAGGATTCTATCTCCCTGGCAGTTGATACAGGTATAAAGGATATTATTATAGCAGGAGATTTTAACTTTAACATGCTCAGTCCAAACACAGCTCATAAAATCAAAGCAATTTGTGAGCAGTTTTCTTTAAACCAAGTTATTGAGGAACCAACTCATTATACTGAACACTCTTCGTCACTACTGGATATCATTCTTACAAATAATAATGATCATTTAGTCATGAGTGGTGTAGGAGACCCTTTCTTACAACAAGACCGACGGTATCACTGTCCTACTTATGGTATCTTACGATTTGTAAAACCAAAACGAAAATCATATGTGCGCCGTATTTGGATTTATGAACAAGGTGACTATAATCTATTGAGAAATAAAGCATCATCAACGGACTGGGAGGGGCTGCGCAATACCGATATAAATATTTATGCTAAAAATATAACTGAAAAGATTATTGCTTTATCCAATGATTGCATCCCTAATCGAAATGTAAGAATACGTCCGGCTGACCCACCTTGGATTACTACGGCAATTAAAAGACATATTAGGATAAAAGGACATACAGAAAGGTCAAACATACAAATATACCTGCAAATTGGGAAAGGTTTAGACACTTAAGAAATAAAGTGATAGAAATGATTCGTAAGTCTAAGAAATTATACACCGATAATCTCTCGAATAAATTAAAAACTTGTACTCTTACCTCCAAAGACTGGTGGTCAACTTTAAAATATTTTATATCTCCGCTCTCTAATTCTTACATACCAACACTTGAACATGAAGGTTTTACATATACTGAGGACCAAGATAAAGTAAATATTTTTAATGACTTTTTCAGGGATCAGACTTTGTTGGACGATGAAAATGCAGATGTTCCTGAATTGCCTATATTAGTTAGTGAAGAACATAAACTGTCATCACTTAACATTACGGCTTTAGAAGTGAATTCGGTTTTGAAAAGTCTTCCCTTGGGGAAGGCTGTTGGGCCTGACGGTATAATATACAAAGTACTTCGTGAATTGGCAAATGAACTTGCAGATCCACTATCCATATTCTACAACCTCTCGCTTCAGAATAGCAAAGTTCCAGATGACTGGAAAGAAGCACACGTCTGTCCGATTCACATAGGTGGTGATGCTGTATTAGTTTCAAATTATAGGCCTGTTTCCCTGCTTAATATCTTGGATAAAGTCTTTGAGAGATGCATTTTCAAACACATTTACAATCATTTTCGTGATAATGACATCCTTTCACCCTTACAATCTGGATTTATACCTGTAGATTCTACTGTTAATCAATTAACTTATCTCTATGATACTTTTTGTCATGCTCTCGATTCGGGTAAAGAAGTAAGAGTTGTCTTTTGTGACATTTGCAAGGCATTTGACCGTGTTTGGCATGCTGGCCTCATTCAAAAACTAAAAGCAGCTGGTATAGCAGGAAGTCTTCTGAATTGGTTCATTGATTATCTAAGCAACAGGAAACAACGGGTGACTTTCTCAGGTGTTGGTGTTAAATCATACTGGAACTCTTTAAAAGCCGGTGTCCCACAAGGTTCCATCCTTGGGCCTTTATTATTTTTGCTGTACATAAATGACATTGTGAAGGACATTGGCTCAAATATTCGCCTCTTTGCGGACGACACAAGCCTATATATAGTTGTTGAAGATCCAACACTTGCAGCTGAACTTCTTAATGCTGACATGGAAAAAGTTGCACGATGGGCTAAACAATGGCTGGTATCTTTTAATCCTTTCAAAACTGAATCCCTTTTAATATCACGGAAGACCAACAAACCAGATCACCCTTCTATCTTTATGTCAGGACAAATAATTAAGGAAGTAGATACTCATAAGCATCTTGGCATTTTTTTATCAAAAGATGGTACGTGGCATACAAATATTGATTATATAAAAACCAAAGCGTGGGCAAGAATAAACATCATGCGTAAACTTAAGTTTCAACTTGACCGTAGATCTCTCGAAATTATATATACCACGTTTATAAGACCGATCCTAGAATACGGAAACGAAATTTGGGATAACTGTACACAGTACGAAAAAGAGGAAATAGATAAAATTCAAAATGAGGCTGCAAGAATTGCTACGGGAACAACAAAATTAGTATCTATTGAAACACTGTATTCTGAAATAGGATGGGAAACTCTAGATTCCAGAAGACGGAAGCAAAAATTATCTCTTTTTTACAAAATGTATTCAAATATAAGTCCTAGTTATCTTTCCGCTCTTGTACCACCTTCTATCAGCGATATTTCTTCATATAACTTAAGAAATGCAAATAACTTGCAAACTGTTGAAACACGAACACGTCAATATTATAATTCTTTTCTCCCTTCTGTGATAAGAGAATGGAATGGTTTGTCGGAAGAAACAAGAAACGCCAGTTCAGTAAGTGTCTTCAAATCACGCCTTGACCAAAACGTAATTGTTCCACAAATACCTAAATACTTTTATATTGGCGATAGACGTCTGCAGATGTTGCATACACGTCTTCGAACAAACTGTAGTGCTTTAAATCAGGATCTTTTTCGTAAAAATATTTCTGACACTTCACAGTGCATTTGTGGCAGTACGGAAACCGCTGATCACTTTCTTTTAGAATGTCCCCTTTACCATGGACAAAGACAAGAACTTTTCCAGGTAATCTCACTCATTTGCCCAATTTCTGTTGACGTTCTATTGTTTGGCAACAGCACTGTAATTTATGAAAATAACGTAAAAATTTTCGAGGCAGTTCATAATTACATTAAAAAAAGTAAACGTTTTTAATCTTACCTTTTCATGGCACAGTTTTCCTCATTGTTGAGTGATGCGAATACAATGTATTATGATACCGGTGAGATAGGCCAGAGGAATTATAAATACATTTAGTATACAGCAGGACAACAGGATTATAACAGGATTATAATGTATTTGGCCATTTTTTTTTGTTCTCGCGGCGCAGAAGGCGGTCCCTACTCTTCTAACACACTTTGTTTCTCTTCTTTTGTCTTTCTTTCTGCTCTTTCGCTCTTCCACATGTCACTTCTTTCATTTTTTCCTCCTTATCATTGATTAAGTAGACTATTATTACGTTTTTCTTTTTTGTTTGTGTTTTTATTGCTCTTCTTTATGTTTGTTAGGTTTGAACATATAAGGTTCTACTTTCGCTTTATAGTAATCTAATGTTATAATTAGTATATATTGGTAGATATGTCACATGAATACGTTAACATATTTACAACCTAGTGCCGTTATCGGATTTATTCAATTATATGCATGAGGAGAGGAACTTCATAAGCAATTTGCTTTCGTTCCAATCCTAGTATTTTGTATATTGTTATATTTATTGATGTGCCGTTAACTCTGAATAAAATATGTTTAAACTAAACTAAACCACATTGCTGCACATAATGCGTCTAAATTAAATCGGGACTCCGATTTTTTTCTCTTATGCATTCTTTGTTTCCAAGGACAACCTTTATAGAGTTTTCAAAAAGGAAGTTTTATTTGATTTATACCTATGTGATCGTACATGCTTAAATTCCTGATTATAGTCACTTATTCACGTCTAGTTTTGTAATATATATTATAGCACATCTAGGCTGGCTCCATCTCCTCCAGTGACTTCATATTTTTCTCATAATCCTGTTTGATGATCCACTAAAATAAAAACAAAATACCATTACTATGAAGGCTGGTCACTAGTGACTAGCCTTTATAGTCATGATATGATTTTGGTTTTATTTTAGTGGATTATTAAACAGGTATTATGAGAAAAAAATATTTAGTCACTGGGGACTGGAGACAGTCTATTGCATGATCCGCAGTAAAGTCAACCGAAAGATCCCTATAATCACATGTGTCCGTCCGTCAGCTCGTTATCTGTTTCTGAAAATGGTTATAATTATTAGACCAAGTGGGATATTTTATAATATTCGGCATACTTATAGATGCCAATAATATATAGCTTATAAACATAAGCAATTTTACATCTAATGCCAGAGGCATAATAAAGGGGAAACATGTACTTGGCTACATCATATAAGGCTTAAACTGCGAAGAATATTTGCATAACATTTTGTACACTGATAGTTTTCAACAAGACCTAGGCAACAGTCATGCCAAATGCCATTCAAATTAATCAAGGCTAAAGGTAACCCAACTACTCAAATGTCTTTGTCCGTTATAGGTTTGTAAAAGGTTTTTTAAAAGTTTGTGTGAAAATTGATATATATATATCTATACATATATATATATATATATATATATATATATATATATATATATATATATATATATATATATATATATATATTTTTTTTTTTTTTTTTTTTTTTTTTCAGATTTATAGATGTCATTTAGATGTAGCCAATTCACATGTGAAATACCAGATTCATTTACAGAAGCAAAACCGAGGAATAAAAAAGGAAAAAGTAAAAAAAAACAAAAAAAAAACTACATAAACTGTTAGGAATATTTTGATACTAGTTTGTATATTGATAGATGTCAACTGGAACTACCCAATGAATATGTGAAATAACAGATTCTTTTACAAAGGCTAACCCTAGGCATAAAAAGGGGTAATATGAAAATCGCCTTAATGCTTAAATCATCAGAAATATTTTGATAATATTCTGTATACTGACAGATGTCAACTAGGCCTAGGCAACTGGTTTACCAGATGCTATTTTATTTAACGAAGGCTATCGGTACGCCAACCACTCAAATGGCTTTGCCCGATATATGTTTGTGGATGTCCATCATCAGTTTCTGAAAATGACTATAACTCTTAAAACGCTTGGAATATTTTCATAGTTTTTGGCATATCTATAGATGCCCATTAGATGTAGCCAATGAATATGTGAAATTTTCTTATTTACTGATCAGACGCCGTATTGTTTTGCAATGTCCATTTTATGGAATGCTAGGCATAAATGGGTTAAGGTGATCATGGCGGTACATATTTCATTTATCTGGGCTGCGGTCAGATGTGCAAGTTATTCGCGAGTGTTTTGCCCTGGATCCCTGCTCCTGTTGGCGCATTAGGTACAGGGATCCAGAGCAAAACGTTAGCTGTCGCTTTGCACTTCTGAACGCAGCTCTGTTGACGTCATGATATGAATAGTACCTGCGGTAACCAGTACATGTCATCCGTACTTTTGCCAAGTTGTATAGAAATGGCATTGACTCCCAAACTTCTAACAAACATTGCGTCATCTGATCCATCCACCGTGTATGTTTTCCAGTTAAATATCTGGATTCCTTCGACTTTCACAATAGCATTGAAGTCAATCTATAGACAAAAGAATAAAAAGTCAAAAATAATTTAGTCAAAACACATACAGTAAAACCTCAATGGCTCGAACACCTTTGGGACCATGGAAGTTTATTCGAGACATGGGTAGTTTGAGCCACTGAGAGTTTATCATGGTGCCTGGTCAGAAAGCAAATAGAGGTAATTTAGGGAATTTTTTTTTCGATTTGCTACACAATAATTGTATGTTAAGTGCACTCATTAGAATCGCCTTGATAAGGCGATTCTAATGAGTACACACAACATACAATTTCATGATAAAAAAATTTACTAAACATTTGGTTTATTGAGATATCGGAAGAATATCATAGGGACTCAAAAACGAGTTCGAATTAGCCATGGTAAACGGGCCATCTTTGTTCGAGTTATTGAGCTGAAATGTCTACGATGTAGGTGAAGATTTGGAGAGCTTTCAAACCAACACTATTTGAGCAAGCACACAAGAAAAAGGTATTCATCATTTAAGCGACCAGAAAAGGCGAGCCTGCGTATAAGCGCTGTCTCGCCAAGGCCTGTGTTCGCAGACATATAGTAGAGACCTTGAGGCTGCGTTCGGCAGAAAACGCATGTCTGTAGCCACAAACAGGACACTGTGCATGCGCATTTGAAGATCCGTAAATAAAAAAGCACTATGGCCCCTTTTTTCGTGTGCCGGCTTATTATACACCACAATTTTGTACGCCTCTAAGATGTACGGTACGAGTTGCGCCGCAAAATTGAAAAACGCACCTTCTGATATGTTCACTCAATGACTACTCAAACCAGCATGCGCATCCGCGAATTTTAATCAGTCTATATGTCCTTGTGATTATTTAACCCATTTATGCCTAGCGTCCTATAAAATTTACATTGGCAAACAGTGTAGATCCAGATCAGAGGCCGCAGAATGTGGTGTTTGATCAGGATCTACTCTGTTTACATGATACTCTGAATACATGATAGTAATAAAAACTAGCCAGACACCTCTTTTACTGGAAATAGACCGGTCCAAAGTGTTAATGTATATGGAACAACTCGGCATAAATGTGTTAATTAAACCTCGTCCTTGCTCCTCCAATGTGCTTTGATAAGACTATGCGAATGCGCAGAGTGGTCTAAATCTTCGCTAGACGCAAATGTCAGACGTTGCGGCTCCTATGACGGTTAACCCATATATGCCCAATGCACTCTTCTACTATAATTCTTTGGACCGGTCTATTTCCAAAAGCAGGGTATCTGGTTAGTTTTGATTATTACTATGCTTTACAGAAATTACTTAACTGAATGCAAACAGTGCAGACCCTGATCAGACGCCGCGGTCTGCGGCGTCTGATCTGGGTATACACTATTTGCCAGTCCCTCTTTGGGACACCAGGCATAAATAGGTTGATTGGATACCTTTCTTTTACATACGCAACAAACCGTCATCCAACTTGCGGCGACCAGACATAGGTCTTAAAAGACTGCATGTGCGCCCAGTGAATACTCAGGCGGAGTGATCAGTCCAAGTCGTGCTGCTCATGTAAACGCTTAAGTGTATGGGCATAAGCAATGTTGTCAACTTTAAAACTGCTTATATAGAGTCTCAATATAGTCTCAATAAAACCGAGCTCAATGTTATATCTGTAATTTTTTCTCTGTTTCCAAAGTCAGCCTTGAATAGTTTTATTTAAATCACTGCAGCTGGTGTTAAGTACCGTATTGATGCTAAAGCGTTGATTATATTTTATTCATGTTATATTATATTTTATTGTGGTATCGTGAAGCCTGTTTGGTAATTTTGAAAATGGAGTTCCGCTCGTGTATAAGCAATGTTGCTGCTTATGAAGTCTAAAAGAAACCTCGTATCCATGAAGAGTCTAAACGAAACCTTTCTATCTGTTATGTGACTTTTTGTTTCCAAAGGCAATTATAAAAACTTTAGTGTCTTAGACTTACCATTAGATATGGTCTTGAATCATCATCATGCAGTGTGCACCATCCTTCACCATGAGGCCTTGCTTGTCTTGGCCCCGTTCCAGCTTTTGAAGATGAGGCAGATAACTGCGAGTCCAATATTGCCCTTGATCTCATCCCCATGGGTCTATTGCAGCGTGGAGAAACTGGTACAAAGTCAAAAAGATAAAATATATAATGTCAGTTTACACTTTTTAGTGGTTAGGTTATACTGTCCCACAGCAATGTATTATAGTATTATATAATCTGGAAACACACACACACACACACACACACACACACACACACACACACACACAGAGAGAGAGAGAGAGATAGAGAGAGAGAGAGAGAGAGAGAGTTGTAACCAGGGTGTACAGAATGGAGGGAAAAGCATAGAAGAAGAAAAAGACCCAGTAATTAAACTGCAAAATCAGCAATTTTAAGGACAAAATAATCAAATTTATATTTTTCCTTCCAGAGAAGTAGGAAATATGCTTTTTAATACAGATAAATATGGTTGCAGTGTTATTTAATTTGTCCAGAAAATCCAAATTCTACAACACTTTACACTCTACATACGGTTGAGTAAAGAAATTTAACACATTTATAGAGGGCAACAAGTTGATGACCCACAATGTTTTGGTTGACGAGAGATTTTGTTTCCAGGTTTAGCTGCTGTTAAGTGCAGTGTGGCGGCCCTTAAGTGTCTTTCCGTACTTCACCATAGTGCAGGTCATTATTTCTATTTGCTTTGGGATCGTTGAGAGTATTCTACTTACTTTAATATTCGAGTTCCGCTAACGCCGGTGCTAAGGGGGGCGTGGGGGAGCAAGGGGGGGGGGGGGCGGGGTGCTTATGCAGGCTCGCGAAAGACATAGCTGCATATGAAGAGATTTAAACCAGAATCTCCGATTTTCATTTTTTTTCTTTCCAAAGAATTGTATTCTATGTTAAAAGATAACATGAACAAAACTCGGTACATGCAGACTTTGAAATTCAAATTAAAAAAAAAAAAAAAAAAAAAAAAAAAAAAAAAACACGAGTGTTTTCTTCTTCTCTGTTATTTTTTTTCACGCCACTTGGTAAAAAGATAGAAGATAGAAGACAGCACAGAAAGTACGTAACTGATCGTGTTTTGCCTTTTATAGTCTAATTAACTGATTTTATGGATAGGCAGTTCAGGTTTTTGGGCAAAAAGTACAGTAAACCTTCGCTACACCGACACTTGTTAGAACGACAAAATTTGCTATAATGACAATTTGAATGTCACGATGATCTACAAAGTGAGTTGAGTACGCACGTCATCCTATTTGGCAGACTAATACTACTCAACAGTTAAGAGTGAAAATAAGTACCTCTGCGGCATCTATTAAATGATCCTCAAGACTAGAAAATGATCAATATAGCAGTCAGTCACCTATGCCTCTCTGCAGTCTGATCAATTTCTTTGCTATTTGCTTTGACATTACAGTACAAAAACACGCCTATTCAAATATACTGGAAATTTTGCCACCAAAAAACTGAGTTTGCATATAAAAATTATGATATTTTTCATATTTCTGCTCAAAACATAGATTGTGGGAACTCGTTAGAACCGCCTCGCCGACGGGTCACCACAATCTATGTTTTTGAGCAAAATAAGAAAAATAATTTATACCCCTGTAAACTCCAGTTTTACTATATAAAAGCGGGGTTTAAGGGGGTCAAAATTATATAGGCGTGTTTTCGTGATACGCTTTAGTTTAAACATATTTTTATTCCTCATAATACAATTTACATAGAAACGTACAATTTTACAGAACAGAGTTTACAAATTGGGATTCGGAAAAAAGTCAACAGACTTATTCAAATCCGTTTCCCGATATGCTTTGAGAACTGAATCGAATTATTCCTTTATTCTTACAAAGATTTATTCGATACACCAGAAAAATCCTATACGGACCGACATGTGTTTGTAATAGACCACTTTCACATTGTTGTGCGCATGCGCCAAACTGTCCAGGTAAGTCTCGAATCGGCGTTATCTCAGCGAGATTACAATCAAGGGGGGCAATCTTCAATACACTGCATATCAGAATAGAGATCTCGGGATATTATAGATGGAAACGTATCAATTAAAAACAAATAAATAAAAAAAATGAAATCGGCTTCCTCGAAGGTGTCATAATTGATTTTGTAGTAGTATTTTAAAATCAAAATACTACTTAGAGCTAGAGACTTAAAATAACACAGACTTCGTTTACCGCAAGCAAAACATCCGTGTTCATGCATGACACTTTCATTTATTTCCACGTAAAAACAAAGTTCCTTACAAATAAAGAAATAAATTTAGGCCGTCAGATTAAAATTTATTTATTTTTTATTTATTTGTTTATTTATTTTATTTTATTTTATTTTGCACTAAAATACTAACAAAACCATCAACTGAAATGTGATTCATATTTTATATCCGAAATATCATACTCAGAACTATAGACAGATACGATCGTCTTATAACCAGAGTTTTTCCAATTATATATATAATCATCACGAAATAACATATCTGTATCAGAAATTCGTGTCGCATTTTAATGTTCCGTTTCATTTTGTCCTTTTCACGGCTTCTACCTTATTTCAGGTATTGTCCTAAATTGTTGTCATACAATCATTTCAGTCATGCACACCCAGAGAAGACTCAGATCAGCATAATCATCCATTCTGTATGGTAAATAATCGCTGTTCACATAAAAACAGAACGACAAACGTTTTGGGTAATAGTCATCCACTGAACTTACATCGAAAACTCTGATACAGGCTGGACGGATGTCCAAGCTGTTCCGAGTCAATTTAAACGACTTTATTTCATCGTAACCTATTTTGTCAGTGTATCAGATTGGCTACTTGCCCCATCGTTTGATTATATATACTTTATCGATTTTTCAATTGGAGAGCGCACGGTAAGAGAGATAACAATGTGAAATAGGTCTATTTGGAGCGGGTTTTATACTGGCCTATTCATATACTGGAGAGCAGGCTTGGGTTAATAAATTCCACTTGGGCTGGAATTCCCGTGTTTGTACGGTATTCATCGGATCAGAACCTTTATGATTTTAGCATTTAATTATAATCCCAAAATATCCGAAATGATGTTGATGGGCTATATAAAGCTAAAACGATACTATCATTTATCCTTATCAACATCAAGACGAAAGAAAATCAGCAGTAGCACAAATTTCTTCTCTGTCTCAAGGGACTTCTTTATTAGCAATGCTTAAGCCTGTCTTTACTGCGCTCGTAAACAAACATTAGTAAGCATTTTTTAAGTTCTGACCATATTCAGGTATTGAGCCAAAACCCATGAGTCGCGCCGAGCTCATGTGCCCATCCCTTCGGTCCTCACCATGAACCCATCCGTGCTTTTCCAGTATGCCAATAGAAATAATCACATTTGAATAAAATGTTTAGTGCCACTGTGTGACAAAAAATGTCTACTAATGCAATCTAGAGTTGCTGTTCCTGCAATCTAGAGTTTTCCTATGGTGGAATGATATTGGATACGCTACACAGACTTGCTTACGGAATTTACTATAGTTTTCAAGTAACAAATAAAAGTTGCCCAGACCATGCGAAAACGTGTCTTCGGGCAAATGCGGGCAACGCATACTCAGATCAGGCTGCGAATCAACGCAATCTGATAAGGACCTTCACTGTCCGCTTATAGACTCATTGTGTACAGTAGAACATGACGAAGTATAGTAAAATTGCTGATCAGACTTTATATCTCCGCAGGCAGATCTAGATATTTACTCTTTGCATTTACCACGAAGACATACATTACGAAAACACGCCTATTCAAATATATTAAAAATTTTACAACCAAAAAAGGAAAATTTTCAGATAAAAAATTCTGATATTTTTCATATTCCTGCTCAAAACATAGATTGTGGGTACCCGTTAGGACCGCCTCGGCGAGGTGGTTCTAATGAGCACCCAAAACCTATGTTTTTTTAGCAACATGGGAAAAATAATGTATACCCTTGTAAACACCAGATTTACTTATGGGGTTTAAGGGAGTCAAAATTATACATGCGTGCTTTCGTGATGTTTTCACATGTCAAATGATAATCATAGGTAAAATGCGGTGAAAATATTTTACATATCAGCCACAGCGTCCAAAATTGTACCTTCGGGCATGTGCGCCCACGCCCAGTGAATGTTCTTTGTCCAAGGTTAAAAAACCTTTTTCATGCTCAACTCAGCTGAGCATGAAATTTGTCCTACTAATAAATCTCTGATTACAAACAATTTCAAATTCTATTTTGCTAAACATAGCTGAGCATGCTCAGCTGAGTTAAGCATGAAAAAAGTTTTATAACTTCGGGGCCAGATAAGCCTACACTTTTGCGCCGTCAGCTCCGATTCTTCAAGGCGCGCATTTACGATAGGTCTGGTCAGACTTTGCGAATGCTCATATCTACAGCGGTGGCTCAATGACAAGCAGTGTTACCTGTGTCCTGTAAACCGTGCCTTGGGGTTAATAACAAAGATACACTCAACTGTAGAATAAATGATCAAGTACATGAGAAAAACATACTTATCACATTAGCAATAAGACTAAAAAAGCGCGGTCACAGATATTCGCAGACCTGTAGTAGGGACCTTGAAGTTTCAGGCAAAAGACGCATGCTGTAGCCCAATAGGGGACTGCGCACGCACATTTGAAAACAACAATAAGGTCCATTTATCTCACATCGGCTCTAATATACAATAAACGTCAGAAAGATTGCCTTTACCTTCTGTAGAGAAAACTTGCATTTCAGACATCATAGAGAAGAACGTCTTAAGGAAGAAAGTGTAACTTTTCAACTCTGCTGAAACAATAAATGACAAGTATCTACCAACTGGGCTGTTTAAACACTTGATTAGAGCCCATTCTAACTCAGCGTCTGTGTATACGTCCTGAAGGCATCGGACTGCTCCGTTGTTCAGAAAACTCCATTTCATTTCGCTAACATGTACCAGCGGAAACACTTTGAGAAGGTTTTCAAAATCTGAAACATACAGACAGAAACTACCAGGCGCTACCAAATTACCGGTAAACAAAATGACAAATGGAAACACTTTGAGAAGGTTTTCAAAATCTGAAACATACAGACAGAAACTACCAGGCGCTACCAAATTACCGTAAAACAAAATGACAACTTGTCATCTGTTCGTTTTGTGGCTGTAATTGTATTTACTGTATTCGATCTAATTACCGCACGAACCCCTATAAGCGCACAGTCAAGAAATTCCGTAGTCTTCAGATTACAGCCAGTGTACTTTTTCTTTACTTCGGCACAACATATGCCTTTATAATGAAAATCAGAAAACAAATCGCGAATTCATCAAACTGTCTTTTTCTGATCTTTTTATAGTGTATCCTTAGTAGGTAGATACATATTTTACCACAACTGAGTGTTCCCAGTAATTTTGAAAAACCTAAGCGCACAGTGCAGTAATTAGGTCGAATACGATATCTATTTTTCTCTTTGACGTTAAACTTGATATGAAATTTAAAGTGGATCTTTTTGTACCTCAGTTTGGGATATCTTTGGTTGGTGATTTTAGAGCTAACTGCTGGAGAACAAATGTTACATTTTGCATTTATGAGTATTTATCATATTGCATTTATCCGTGGTTTACATTGGTGGCTGACTTGTGTTTAGTTGTGTGGGTTGAGGAGCTTCCCAGCCCCTCATTCCACATAAATTGTTCAAGTGGCAAGCTCTAGAATTCGTTATTGGGTATATTTCCTAGTCATGACCTATATCGCTGTCATGTATACTTTTACTTACCTTGTGTGCACATGTCTACTACATTGAATTACTTTGGCATTGGATTTATTTGTAGGTTCGTTCGGTCATATCTTTTTGTCATTTTCCAACCGCATTATTTACTCCGTCTCGTTCTGATTATGAAATCGTTTCCAACGTCACGGGAAACAGACGTACATGGCAACTTATTTGCATCCACGTGTGTTATTGTCAATACTACTAATCCTTGCAGATTTTTGCTTCAAATATTAACCTCCTACAGAGACGATGGAGATGCGGCAGGAGACATGTGCACACAAGGTAAGTAAAAGTATACGTGACAACGATATAGGTCATGACTAGGAAATATACCCAATAACGAATTCTAGAGCTTGCCACTTGAACATTTGCAGCCATGTTGTTAATCATATACATGTAACAGAATTTGTTTCCATGTACCATGAGTAATCAGGAAATCCCGTCCGAAAGTTCGGTTACTAGAGATGAGAATTGTACCAAGTTACGTTTCATGATATCCCTTTGCATAGAGAAACATAAGTGAATTAAATAACAATTAACTGCATACCTAGTTATCAACCTAGTCATTGTTGATGGCTATGCTTCACTCTTTAATTGCACGACGGCGGTTCGGGCTTCAGACACAATGATTGCCTCTTCATAAAACTTTAACCAGTGGGTTGGGGCTTGACGATATGTCTTTGGCTTGGCCCACCGTGGTTCAACTATTGGTTTTCATTTACTCTGGCACAGAGTAGAATTAGTACTCGTGAGTACTCGGCTTTGTTAATCATATTGATTAATTTGATTTTTATGTTTGCGCTTTGATGCATTGACTGAGTTGGAAGCCTTTATGCGAATCGATTTTTATGTATTTCTGTATTAAGAGTAGCATCAGGACCCAGGGTGAAGTTAGCTAGCTGTAAAAGTGCTTTAAACTCCCCGGTGGTTTACTCTACTGACCGTTCTAAGGCGGTGATCCGGATGTTAGTTTTACCCTTTGTTACTTTGTGGTTTATTCTACGAGGCGATTTGTGTTATGTCTTACCTTTTGTTATTTTGTTCGTGTGTTTTCAGTCATTTTAGCATTGCGAGTACCACGCGTGGGGAAGAGAGAGCTAATCTTAGTGCTTTTCGTACGTTTGTTCGATTTGCGCTTGTTTTGTTTTGTCTGTTTTCTCTTCCTCTTGGCGCCTGGGAAGGGCTGCGGTTTGTGATTGCGGCACTCCCTGGACTGTTCTCTTACCTTTTTTTATTTACAAACTTACTGTATTCGACCAAATAACAGCTCTGTGCGCTTAGGTTTTTTTCAAAGTTACTGGGAACACTCATTTGTTTTATAATATGTATCTACTTTCACTATAAAGAAGATCAGAAGAGGATTTAATTGATGATGATTATGGGAAATTTTCTTCTGAATTTCTTTATAAAGGCATATGTTGTGAGTACTCATTTGAACTGCATTTACAAGTCGATGCAATTCAAATGAGTACCCTCAACATTTGCCTTTAAAAAGAAGTAGACAAAGAGTACACTGGCTGTAATCTGGAGACTACTGAATGGTTTGGCTGTGCGCTTATAGGGGTATGCGCGATAATTAGGGTGAATACGGTATGTAAAGTGTATACTTCTAAGCCGTACACTAGATAAACGTTTACAAAATTGTGATACTCATCACGAAAACTTGCCTAAATAATTTTGACCCATTAAACCTTACTTTCTATAGTAAAACTGGCATTTACAGGGGTATGCATAATTATTATAATTTCTGCTCAAAACATAGATTGTGGGTACTTGTTAGAACCGCCTCGACGAGGCGGTTCTAACAAGTACCCACAAGCTATGTTTCGAGCAGAAATATGAAAAATATCAGAATTTTTTATCTGAAAAATTTCATTTTTCATGGTAAAATTTTCAGTTTATTTCAATAGGCATGTTTTCGTAATGCTTTTTTCCACAGAAAAATACGTTGTGGATAAGTTATTTTGATATCCAATTACGAGTCTAGAGCTACCTAAGCTGTGGTATTTACACCATATAAAAGCACAATAACGAAATTTTGCTTATCAAGTTCATTAAAACTGATATATGCAGTACAAGGTTGTTAGACTCTATAAACAAAGTGAAAAACTGGTTTAATGAAATGAAATGTTTAATGAAATGTGGTAGTAAGCAGAGTTCACTTAATACCAGCCGCATAAAACACATTCAAGGAACAGGGTTTTCATGATTCATGATTTCCTTTACAGTGCAAACGATCTTTTTACAATAACAAAGGACCATGACGTAAATCTTCAAAACTTGACACGTAGCCATCCCACCAAAGATCTGGTCAACATCAATGCATATGCAAAACTTGGTCAAATGTCATCGATTTGTTCACAAGCGATTTAAGCGGAAAGAAATTCTGACAACAACCAAGGGTCTTAACGGTGTTGTCAATTTGCAACAGTTGACGCAACCTAGATCTGGTCAACGGCAATGGATATGCAAAGTTTAGTCTAATTCCATCAATTCATTCCCACGATATTGAGCGCCAAAGAAATTCTGATGATAATCAAGGGCCATAACTATGTTGTAAATTTATGAAAATTGACCCGTGACAATAACTTTATCTGTTGTCCGTTCATGGATGAGTATGAAGACCTCTAAGCGGATTGACCAAATAAGTATGTTTTACAACTATGGAACCTGAGGGCGATGGTTTGGTTCCCATGCAGCTAGCTTAAGCCAACCCGCCCCAGTAGTTAATTACTGACCGTTTCAAGGCGGTACTGTCATTGTGTACTTTTTGTTGAATGTTCTGTAGTGTTTCAAATTTTTCAAATGTTTTAACAGTTATGTCAATTTAAGATATATTTAGTTAAGTTTTGGTAATATTTGCCACCTTTTGCGAAACGGTTGCATGAATTTGCTTGCCATCTGTTCTTTCTCTTTGTGGCTGTTTAATTGTGTTTGTCTTATTGTCCCTTTGCTGTTGAGAACTTTATGTAGATCTGATTGTATCAGTTCCTGAGTTCACTTATTTACTATGTAAATTTGCAAAAACTGTCTGTAACAATCTCAACCTAAATCTAGTCGTCAACATCAATGCATATGCAAAATTTGTCTAATGCTATCAATTCGTTCTCAAGATATTGAGCGGAAATGAAGGTCGGAATCATGGAATCACGGAATGACGGAATCACGGACAACCTGAAAGCAGTATATCCCTTTACCCGCCACCCCCACCACCCCACCCCCCTCACCATACTTTGTATGTGGGGGGAGGGGGTGGATAAAAATGGCACAATTATGCAAAAAGAAAGTAAAATAAAAATCTTAAAGATTTCACACTTACCCACTTTTTCACTATATATTATATAGGAACGTGGGGTACATATTTTACGTCTATCATAATGCCTGCTCACTTAGCTGAATCATGCCATATTTTTTCTCTTAAAGAATAAGACCCCCACATCGCCGACTAAAACTATATATAAGTTGGTTTAGTGGGGTATTGCACTTCCATAGGTTTCTGATGATGAGACCATTAACCGCTGCCCAGATACCAATAAAATGATGCTCTGTTACGCAATGAGTAAAGTAATACTGACAAGACAGTTAATTAAAAACCCAGACGAAAGATTCTTGAATATAAAACACATGGAAGCAGCTCTAAACCGATTCCAAAATCTATATCTGCCGAAAAAAAGTTAATCAAATTACACGTTTTAAATGGTTTCCTAATAATGTTAAAAAATAAGGATTTTAAGAATATGTAATACAGTGCAGGAAACACTGTATCAGAGAAAACTAGTCCCCATGTAAATCTGATGATACTACATGTTGTGAACAGACTCATAAGTGTACAAGAACTGAGAGCAGTAGCCAAAAAGATCTGGTTAAATTATAAGTTGAGCATGAATTATTTTACCATTTTTTTTTCTAAGAGATGCAGTTGTCATGCTCATTCAAGTGTTGGTTT